>VZSZ01010025.1:0-182459 GCA_013398815.1 Ibidorhyncha struthersii
AAGCCTGTCAAGGTCCCTCTGGATGGCATCCCTTCCCTCTGCGGTGTCAACTGTGCCACACAACTCAGTGTCATTGGCAAACTTGCTGAGGGTGCACTCGATCCCACTGTCCATGTTGCCAACACAGATGTTAAACAGCACTGGTCCCAATACTGTCCCCTGAGGGTTGCCAGTCATCACGGGTCTTCACTTGGACATCGAGCCATTGACTCTTTGAGTGCGACCACCCAGCAGATTTCTTATCCACCGAGTGGTCCATCCATCAAATCCATGTCTCTCCAGTTTAAAGACAAGGATGTCGTGCAGGACAGTGCCCAACGCTTTGCACGAGTCAGGTAGATGATGCCGGTTGCTCTTCCCGTATCTACCAATGCTGTAACCCCGGCATTGAAGGCCACCAAATTTGTCAGACACGATTTGCCTTTAGTGAAGCCGTGTTGGCTGTCACCAATCACCTCCTTATTTTCCATGTGCCTTGGCATAGTTGCCAGGAGGATTTGCCCCAAGATCTTGCTGGGTACAGAGGTGGGACTGACTGGCCTGTAGTTCCCTGGGTCTTCCTTTTCTCACTTTTTAAAAATGGTGCTTATCTTTCTCCTTTCCAGTCAGTGGGAACTTCACTGGACTGCCATGACTTCTCAAATATGATGGATAGTGGCTTAGCAACTTGATCCACCAGTTCCCTTAGGACACGTGGATGAATCTCATCAGGTCCCATGGATCTGTGCACCTTCAGGTTCCTCAGGTGGTCTTGAACCTGGTCTTCTNTAACCAGGTCTGCCCTTTCCTTCCGGAGAGGGTCCCCATTTTCCCTAGTCTTTCTTTTATCACTGACATACCTGTAGAAGCTTTTCTTGTTGCCCGTGACTTCCTTGGCCACATTTAACTCTACCAGGTCTTTAGCTTGCCTAACCTGCTCCCCAGCTGCTTGGACAATTTTTGTTTTTCTCCCAGATTACATGTCCTTGCTTCTACTCTCATAGGCTGCTTTTTTGGTTTTGATCTTCTGAAGCACTTTATAATGGCAGCTACAGGTGCTCTTGTATCACCCTGCCTCCCTTCTAACACAAGAGATTGCTGAAGGACCTACAATGCTGTGAACAATCACAGCAGGTTTTTTTAAGGAAAGTGAGGTTTCCTTACAGATTTTGGCTTTTGTGGTATTGGAATCCTTGGTTCTGAATAAGATACAAAAATGGAGATCCTGAGCAGTTTTTGAACTGCAAGGCTGAGGGAAAAAATCCTGCTTCCCTTCTTGGAGGCAGTAAGTGAATTACCTTCTATGATTTTGATAATTTGGAGCTGTCTGGGAACGACCAGCAGGTCAGGCCTTTGGTATGCATCTCATGGAAATAGCTACCTGATAGCTGGACCTAGTCACTAAATAAATTTTCTAAGAACTCTTTGGTACATAGGAAAAAATTAACAGGGTTACCTGGGGGCAGAATGAAGAAAATATAATCAGCACGACACTCACAAATGCAAGCTGTTAAATTGGGTCTTGGAATCTGAATTAGTGGAATGCTATGTGGCTGCACAGCTATAGATGCTGATTATGTGTATGGATGCTTTCTTCTGCTTTTTTTCTTGTACAGTTATGTCTATGTAATATAACTTATAAAATTAAGTTAATATATTAACTTCATTAACTTATCCACATAAGGCTTTGTTGTTGTGCATTAGGGCTGTGATTTTATACTATTTTCTGTTACTGGAGTACCTTCCTTATATGAACCCTAGGATTTCCTTAAAGTTCTGCCTATAATGCCTCCAGCAACCTGCTTTCTCTCTGACATGTGGCTAGCCCTGCTTCAGTTTGTCACTTTTGGTCTGGCTAGCTGCTAATGGCAGTTGTCTGGGAGCGTCTGACACCTTAAACTGAGATTAGCTTGAAAGAAATAATCACCTTTTCTTACCTTTCAGGTAAGATTCTTCATTTCCATGAGCTGAAACAAGGGGGGAATAAGCCAAATAGCGCTTTTATTTCTCTCAGCTTTAGCCGAGCTCATTTTTAAGGAGTTACAGGTGCTGAAATACCTAGTCAGCAGGAAACAAAGTACTGAAAAGGCTGTTTTTAAAGTTGTCCCACTGCTACATAACTTACAAGTTAATCAATGTTTCTGAGTTCAAAAGAGAGGAAGGTCAACATGGATTCTGATAAAGTTTATCTCACATCAGTAAGTTCAGAGGCTGGAGAGGGAAAATGAATTGGACACTTTTTAATTGTGTAGTAATTCCCCAAAAAAAACAGTTCAAGGGATGCAGATAATATGGACTCATGGCTAAGAACATGCAGTGGGTTCCTTTGAGAAAAGCAGAGAGGCTGTAGTACTACAGACAGTATATTTTTATAGTTCCTTGTTTTCATTTTCAGTATGTCTACCTTCTTCAGTCTTGTGGATAGGTTCCAAAAGGTAAAACATGCGTGGGCGCACACACAATCCTGTTACAACAGTGAAAGCAAATCTTTTGAGTTAAATATTCAAAACTCTTGACTGCTTCTGAAGTTAAGTGGCTTGTTTAACTCAGATGAACTGAGAACCATGCTAGAAACAAAAGCTGGTGAAATTCAAGGCCCATTAAAGCCAGGGGAATTTTCCCAGGCTTTTGCTAAAGGCCTTCTCCACTTGCAAGTAGTCCACCTTATTTGATTTATAGTGTTGAGATCCTGTTGCTGATTTGCTTTTGGTTCAGAGTGGTACTCAGCAGGGTGAAAAGATTATACCCTAGCAGAGAAGCAAAGTCTATTTCAGCATCAGTAGAGAATTTGACCGAGAACAGTTTTTTAGAAGCAGTAGGAAATGGGTAACAGAATGCATTGCAGCACTTTGCAGAGCTGCATCTGTGGATGCTGCAAGCAACCCCTTCCATTACTCGGGAAAGAGAACTTCAGAAAAATCTGATCTTTTGAAGTTTGGGTATTCAATACTGAAAGTTGTCTTGACAACAAATATATTTCCCAAATGATTTTTTTTTTTTTTTCCTAGCAGGAAATATAGTTGATACAAAAGTCAGAATGATGTCAGAAAATGTGGAATGTCTGCAAGTTAACCCAGAGTTCAGAAAATTGCTAGAAAGACAGACATATAATAGAGACTCGCTTCGACTGGGATGGCGGGGATGAGTCTAGGAGACTGATTTTTTTGGGGAAATAAACTGGTTCTAATACATTTTTTTGGCCACATGTGGAAACATATGGGGAAAATGCAGTTCATTAAGAATATTGATATTGGCATGTAATGTTGGAGGTACTGGCAAGTCTCTCTTCATAATTATACTGTACATCTCCAGGTTTCTCCTTGTATATTTTCAGAACTGTATATTTTCCAGCTAAATATGACATGATCAGCTAGATGCTGAAATAAACTGAAGCAGATTTGGTAAGGCAAATACATTAGTTAGAATTTTAAATGCGCTTACTTATTAGTAAATAACTGTCCGACATGAAAACATAGACTTTATTAATAACTAGAGATGGATTTATTTCCTTTTAGCCTGGAATCTCTATTGTTCAGATTGCTGTTCTGGAGGTGTAATGATCCAAAATAGGATATTTTTTAATGCTTAGTGGAAAACTTGTTGACTTTTCATTATAATGAAAAAATTGTCTAACTCAGGTGAACTCATTCTCTGTAGTTCCTTGGAAATTTGTCTAAATATGAAACCCAATTTTCTTATCTATTAATTTCAGCTTGCTGTCAACATTATAGATAAAATTGATTTGAGGTTTGTTTCAGCTGTTGTAATGTGAAATTACTGGACTGCTTTTGTACAACTGCCTTCAGGAGGTGCTGTCTCCAAAGCTGCATGGCTTGTCTACTTTTGTAGCAGAGGGAGGATGATCTGTTCAGAAGTGAGTGGATCTAGTTTAATGCTGATCTCCTTCCATATCACATTGTGAAGCAGATGGATCTTTGGACCAATTTATTAGGCATACTTTCCTGCAGAATTCCCTGTATAACTATACTCCCTGACAAATCACTGCATTTTAAGTAGAAGTGGTTGTTAAGACCCTCCGGGTTTCTCACTGGCCTCCCCTTGCACACAGCTCTCGCCGTGTAGAGTATCACCGCTTCAGTATGGGAGCAGGTGACGAAGCAGCCTGAGGCAAGCTCCAGGGCCTCTCCGGGAGTTCTCCCGGGTAGCAGCTGGGCTGAGCCAAGCCAGAGGCTATGTTTGATCTTCTGTGGTCTCCTGCTCTCAGGGATGATGAGGCAGTGGCTGTGCTTCAAACAGTGTGTGTGCCAGCACCTCTTCTGCAGCAGGATGAAGTTCCTTGAGCTGCGTCTTAGCTGAATTTGTCTGCGTTGGCAGTTGGTAAATCAGTCTCAGATGGATGTGTCTGATCAGGCGGATCTAAAAGTGTTTAAAACAGGACCCTGGTTTCAGAATAGTTTCCTGGCTTCTCTGCTGTACAGCTTGAGCCTGCCATAGCTTTCAGAGAAGGCTTTGCTACCTGTGAAGCATTTTCTGCCTGTCTTTCAAATTCCTTATACCTTCTTTTTGGCATTCCTGAACCCATAAAGTGTAGTTTCCCTCTATTTCCTTCTGCGCGCAGGAACCAAGGGGCCAGCCCCGCCAGTAGGGGTCAGGGAATGCCTGAGTTAATCCTGCCTTCGGCACACGAAGGAATGGTGGGATAGCAACACTGAGACCCCGAAGCCTGCAAGCTCTACCAGGTTTCACACAGAAACGGGCAGTTTTGTTAAACGGTCATGTAAATGGACATTTACACAGACTAAGCACAAAATATTTAAATTCCTTTCTGCCTGTAATACAGGTCCCTAAAAAAGACACAACTTCAGGGTTTATAAGGTCTAAATCTGCTCTTAGTTTTCTTTAAGAATGAATATGAAAGAAAGTCTTTATCTAAGTTAATTCCACGTGTTGCATGTCTATGGAAGACATATATGAGATGTGAATTTATGTCATGTCCCTGACCTGAAGGGCATTTCTGTAAATGTCAAGCTTTTTCATGTCTCCCCAGTAAAGAAATGGGTTTTCCTCCACCCCTTTAATTTTTAAGAGAGAATTTAAATTCTGCAAACACGTCCACCTTTCAAAATCAGTCTTGAAACTCAAAACTATTTCACTGTTTGATGTTGCGAAGTATGCCTGGGACATGCAGTAATCACATTCCTTGACTGCCACGTCATCAGCTCATGTTCCCTTTTGGAATAGGAGCTGTGTCGCGAACAGATGCATCTCTTTAACCTGTGCTAGAGTCTCAGGTAGAATACAGATTTCCTCTGGGTTACACAGTCTTGTGCAGAAGAAAAATAAATCTTTAAATATCATTAAACTCAAGTGTATGTGCACACACATACAAGTTTATACAGTATAACTGTTTATCAATCAGCAGCTTTCTTTGTTGGGCAGCTTTTTGCCTTTTTTTTTATTGTCTTCCCTTAGGAATTGCTTTTGAAGGTATTTTGATTAGTTATGTAATTAGCCACTTGTACAGTTAAAAGCAAACTTTCGGGTCACATACTGCATGTTTACTCTTTGGCTTTAGGAGAGCTTCATTCAGAAGAAATTGCCATTGTTTCTTTGCCTTCCCATGGGAAAGCTTTAGTTTTGGAAACCATTCAACAAATGTAAGGTATGCAAAGAATACTGTAAAGACAGTTGTTGAGTTTGCCAAACTTTTTTTTTTTTTATAGTCAGTAGTTACCAGTTACTTTCTTCTGTATAAAGGCAGAGATTTTGCTTATGCATGCTGCCGTGGACTGAGCTTTGATTTCTTGATGACCCATGAATTTGATAAACTGTTAGCGTCCTCTCCTCCCTCTCCTTCCTACCCCCTTGCTCCACACTGCAGCAGCTTTTAAGAAGGATAAAATGGCTTACCTTACCTGATTCTGAGTGATTACCTCAACCATTCCTGACAAAAAGCTAACATCCAGAAATACAGTGATATAATTGTCTGAGTTGTTACATTTCTACACTCAAGTCTGTCATATCTCTTCCAGTGAAATGGATGTCTATTTCAACCATAGAGAACCCTTTAAGATTGAGAATTCACTAGAGAGCTGAAGATGCTCGTGATGAGCTTAAAATTGTTTTTCATCAGGAAAATGTTCTTTAGATGTCTTGCCCACAGTGATCAGTACATTCAGTGCTTCAGGAATAATTTTCCTGAATCTGTCATATCATACTATCATAACAGTCCTATCCCTTTTTGATTATAGAGTCCAAAATACGTTAAATATATCACCATCCTAAAATAGACTCAAGGTCTGGTGCTGAAATCAGTGGCTTCCACAAGAGGATTTGGAAGGGCTGAAGATCTGGTGATGGATCATTTCCACAGTCCCAGTTCTTACAGACCTGCCCTCACAGAATGAGTAAGGTAATGTGTGACACAAAGCGAGCGATGATCATTTTAAGCAACCTGAGGGTTACGCTGTATATGAGCGATGTCTGGCCAGCTGCTCTAAGCAGCTGGCCTGTTATTTTTGGTGTATCTGAAATGGGGACGTCAGTTTTGGCAAACAGTTTGATGTGTTCGGTCTTTCTCAAGTGATGTCTTTAGAGGTATGGATGGCATAGTCTCTACAAACACTATAAAATGTATAGTACAGTTTGCATCTAGGATAGCAGTGTTTGCACGTACTAGGCATGACTGAGAGCCACCGTGCTCTGGGTGGGTAGCAGACATCAGGTGTGCACTCATGATTTTACTGGAGCAGTGGGTATGTGAATAACTGAGAAAAGGGCTGTTGCACTGAACCCACTAGTCAGTGTAAGGCCTCTCTGGTTAGTCATTTGTGTAGCAAGAAAGTCTTTAACGGTGACTAAAGGATTAATCTAGTTTGTGAAATATGTTATTTCAGTTCAAGTGGATATGTAAACTCTCTGCTTTGGTTCTAGGGTGAATTTCTCAATTATTTAATCTTGTGTTATTATAGTGATAAGGTACTTCCTAATGAAAATTCTGAACATACCTACTGAAGATAATTTTTGAACACTTATACCATGGAGATATGCACTTCTTATCTGAGCATAGTAGATATTTTTTTTAGTCATCTGTTATGTGAGGTTCACCAGAAGAGCTTGATTTTTAACAGATAAAAAGCAGAATTCCCTGTAAAATACAATTAATTATTATATAGTTATATGAAATGAATGAATTAGTGTTATCAGCATATCTTTTTGGTAAATTTCATTCTTGTAAAATTCAACTATGCTGTCTTCTGAAAGGCACAGTGGAAATCAACAGAAACTTCTAATGCTGTATTGGTTGGTAGAATGAAAATTTCTCAGAATTATACTTTTGTTATAGTTTAAACCATAGTATGAAAATAAATTTGGTTATTACATCTCCTGTTATAAAACATAAAAATTCCATCAAAGGCTGCACCTTATGCCTCACCCGTTGATATAATTGCAATGTGAATAAAAGAACCCCTCAAATGTAACAGGTAATATTTCCTAACTGCACCATGATGGTTTGGCTGTGAGACACTGTCATGAGGAAACACTTGGGCACCAGGGTTACATAAACTCTTTTCTATTTAAAGTCTTGAAGCTCTGCATAACTGTCATACATGTGATGACCTTTCCTTCTATTGCTGTATCCCAGCAACTGAACTTTGACAGACTGCATGGGACACCTCTGCTTGCTTCTTAATTCACCTTTTCTTTTATGCTTTAAAAAAAAACCATCTCTGAGTAGAACTGCCCAAATTTTCAGGAAGAAAATCTGTTTCTGGGTGACCACAATTCATGTCTTCTGTATTTGAGTTGCTGGAGGTGACCGAAATACAGCATCTAGCTTGTGCTGCGATTCATGTTCTCTTTGGCTTACTGTCACTGAACATGTGCTTTTCATGGACTATCTTGCCATAAATCATTCTATTCTGTGTTTAAAAGTAATAGCACTTTTAAGTTTGCAGGGAAAAATTTCAGCAGTATTGAAAGCACTAGCCTGACTTTGGCTAATCTGACCTGATTTAGCACAGAAGGAAATCTAATAGCTGCTGATCTTCTCCTGGGAATGCATGACTGTTGCGTCTGTCATTGTCTTGAAAGCTTTTGATTATGTTGAGTTAAAGACTCAATAGCACTTCTGGTAACAGGTTTGGAAAGGGCAGGATAGGGAGGATAGGGTTGGTTGGGGGCAACTAATCACCTGAGTTGTGTAAGGACTTCCCCAGCCAGGCTATGGTGTCTAGCAAGGTGTGTGTGGCCCAAGAGAAGGTTCACAGGTAGGGATGGGTTACAGTGCTACCAGGGCGCTGGTTGTCTTTGTTATCCAACACCTCTGCTAATGACTGGATTTTGCATTGCTCCTGGTGTGAATTGTATAGTCATACTGAAGCACCTTATGCCTTGTCCTTATCACTAGGACAGAATGAACTGCAAGCCTAGGAGGAAAATAAAGTAGAAGTATAATGAAGGTGTGGGTGTTTGTATATATAAAGCAGGGACTCCATATCAAATGACCCTGAGGGAAAGCTAACCATTCCCAGGCAGAGGTGTGGTGGGAACTCAGATAAAGGCTTGTACATAGCCTGCAGGAAGAAAAGCTTAAGAGTAAAATCTAGTCTATTTAAATTCATCACAGTCTTGCAGCCTGTAGTGCTGTGGCAGACCCTGGTTCCATAAGCCAGGACTAAGACCTGCTTCCAGGTAGACCCCAGTGGAACTATCAGGGAAGGGGTGCTCCATGTAACAGAGCCTATAGCATCATGTGAGCCTGTATGTGTCATCTTTTTTAGAATATGCTGGTTATTCTCATTTCCTGAAGTATTTGTGTATGCTGTTCTTTCCCCAGCTTGTGTATGTGTTTCAGTGAGACCAGAGGAGTCGCGTCTCCTTACCTTTAAAGCCCATGCTTTGGGATTTGCTTACAATATATTGATCTTCCCTATCAAAGCTTGTGCCCAAAAAGAGGGGAATAGAAAATGGAGCCTTGTAACAAATTTCTGTGAATGTCTGTTTTACGTATTGATTAAGGATCTTCGGTTATTTTGAGGATATCCTTACTCTGAGTAAGAGAACAGGCTGCCTCCTCTCTCCCGCTGTTACAGTTTTATAGGATGCTTTGCTTTAATTGTGACTTAAACAAACAATGTATCTGTGAAACACTCCAGATACTGAGAAACACATTGTAGTGCAGTAGTTTAGGAGGTGGAGCAATATCAATTGTTTTTCCTGCTTCCTATTTAACTAGTTGTTACCAGTCCTCGCAGGATCTTATTATCTGTAGGTGGGGCAGGGACAGGAGTATCTGAAAGGACTTCTTTGAGTGTTGCATTTCCATTTTGTCAAGTATAGAAACTGCTCATGCAGATCTGACTGGAGTTCTTTTAATCAGTGTCTTATCATCAGGCCCCAAGTTATTGACCAGTATGAAGTACAGCAGGGTTTCTATGAATGGAGCCACATAATGAATTTGGTTGTTTGAGTCTGAGAAATTATGCGAAGCTGCTGAACTGGAATTGCAATAATCCAGAACATGCATAGAGTTTCCTGGTCTCATTAACACTGAGGTTCATTGTATTAGGGTGCACAAAGCTTGGGTCAACAATTTTTATCTCTAACGTAGCAGAAGAGATTCAGCGATCTGTTTGCCTAACAAAAAATTCATTTATAAATGAAATCAAATACCAATGTTTAGGAAATGTTTTTGGCAAATGGGAGGTCATGGTTCAATTAACTGGAATCAAGCAGGGAGGGGGAAATGAGGTTGATCTTCAGCAATGCAGGTGACCACTAAATAGGGGGTATTTGGGGTTGAGGCACATGATCCTTCCTTTTAAGTCTGTTTCATTGCAAATAATAAATTATCAAGGAAAGGGGTTTTTAAGGAGGAGTATGTATCTTTTTACAGTGATGCAAATTCTAACTTTTATCCTATAACCTAAATATTTAAAGTAGATCAGTATTGACATGATAAAAATGGAATTTCTTTCCCTCTCACCATCCATCATCCTCATTTCCAGAGTGCTGTGGAGTAGCAGTTCCTCAACTGTTGTCCCAAGTGGAGTCACCATTGTTCTGAAGGTTAAAAAATACAACCAGGGAAAACTCAGTTGGGGTTGGGGTTTGCTGCAGGACAGATGTAGAACACCTACCGGAGCTGCTGCGAATAGAGTTGCAGTGGGAAAACATAGGAGGTGAAAGCATTTGGCTGGAATGCAGGTCCCCTAATTTAGGATCTGGTGGGTTAGAGGAAAGATTTGACAGTGGATTTCTTCAGACCTGAGTGAGTGTCTTGATCACGGAACTGATGAATGCACTGAGCAGCTCTGTTTTTTAGTAGCTTTGCCAGTCAAACCCTTCCTTTTCTTTGCTTTTTTTACAATGGCCTGAAAATAGTATCTTTTGTGGAATGTGACATTTGAAGTACGAACATTTTGGTCTTTGTTTTGCCAGAAGAAACAAATATAAACTTTATTTGAATGATTGAACTGATTTTATTTATTTACTGGGTTGTCAATCACACCAAAATACCAACATTTCACGAAACCCAATTCATTATATCAGTGTGCTGTAAAAAGTCAAATTTTTGAATAGGAGACACACTCCCATAATACCTCCTAGAAAGGCATTGACACATTAGTTGAAACTTATAGGAGTTAAAGAAGCTCCAAGCTTTGATTTTAACCTATTCAAAAACTCCAGCTTCTAGAGTTTAAAGTGTCGAAATTTCAGAGTTCTACAACATACAAGTGGATGTGCAGAGTTCAGCAGAGGTGCGCCTAGTGAAGTACACTGAATGTGATAGTGGATGCTTAGGGAAGAGAAAAAGAACATGGTAAGTGTAATAGTGATACTCTTTCAGAACATTCTCCTGAGCCAGAGAAACAAGAAGTATTTAAATTTTTCTTTTGCAAATGTTTCCACTCTGGGTTTTTTTGAACACGTGCAAGCCCTTAGCTTCAGTTCTGTCCTATGGTAAAGAATCATCTTAAACACAGTGTATGAAGAAATATCTCCTTTCATTCACCTTAAATTTGTCCCCTGCAATCTTCATTTGTTGTTCTTAGTTCTTGTATTGGTAGCTACAGGGAGGAATTCTTTGCTGTTCACCTTTTCCACACTAGTCACGATTTTAGAGATCTTAACCAAGTGTCCCTTATAATTACCCATTTGCCAGGCTGAGGACTGCGATACTGTTATGTTATTGATTGTGTGGAAGCTGTTCCATAACCTAGGTCATGATTGTTACTTTTCTTTTTCCATTCTGCATTTCATAAGACGAGGAAACCAAAATTCCAGTATTTAACCTGTGGGCACATTGTGGACCGTTTAGTCGGGTATGTTGTTTGTTCCCCAGTACCTGCCCTCTATTTGTTTCCTGACTGTATTGGTAGACTTCTAGTGTCTGTGTTATGGCTGATGTGCTGGAATGAATTCACTACCGTTTGGTGAGTTATTCAATAGGTTCTTCCTACTGTTTACCCTAAATAACCTTGTTCATCTGTGTTTCCTACACTAGTTTCCTCTACTAATGACCCACACACTTGCGCTTGGCCAGGCTGCTTAGAAAAAAGCACCATGAACTTTGGTGTTTCCTGTACTGAGCTGTTTACCTACAGCTAAAACAAATGCCTAAACCTGTGGGACTAACCTGTCATGTATCAAACACCGCACTGCTTTCCTAGCTTTCCCTTCCCATATTCCTTTCCTAGCTATACTATACATGCAAGTTCCCTAGAGCAGTGATCTTGCCTCCTTCTGTAGCCCTGCAACCACAAAACAGTCAAATAAAATGTAAAGTAGAAGGATAATTAAGATGGGCTAATGTAATTCTGATACAAGGTACAAAATAAATAAATGTTTTGTAACTAAAATGACGGAATGAGCACTGCGTATGTCCCATGCCCTTTGCTTGCCAGCATTGGTATTGGTTTTTGCACTTGCCAGGGTTGTTCAGCCTGCTGTGAGTAGGAAAATGATCAATCATTATCACCTTCGTCTTTTTGCTCAGGGTGATACCAAAAGCCGCTTGCATTGTTAATATGGATGATTGCCAGTGGGAACCGGCTTAAACCCTCGAACTTACTTTACATAACTCATCGGATATCTAAGCCAACTACCAAGATCTCGACATCAGCTTAGAGATTAAAGGATCCATTGTCCATGCAAATCTCATGGTGAAAAATTATTTTTTAATGATATAATATCTGGCAATTGCTTTTGCAACCTATACCAGATGTACTTATTTGTTGCTCTTTAAGAAATGTGTCCTGCAAGCAGCTTCCCTGCCCTTATATATGAACTTATAAATGTGCCTTGCAGAAACAATTCTGCAACATAATTGCATTCTATTAGTAACTCTATTAGATTTACATCTCTTTGAGGGTAGACTTAGCCTAAAATGAAGAACTGCATGAGATTCAAATCTATGCATTCAGACAGCAAGAACATTTTGAGACCACAAGGAGGGGAGAGAGCGTTACCTTAGCACACAATTGCTCACTTGGTCTCTCCCCTCCTATAAAACCAGATTGTTCTCTGAAATGTAGTTATGTGATTTTGCTGCAGGCAGCTGGTTGAGTTACAAGTAAATTGCTGCTTTCTTCTATACCTGTCTTTCAGATGAGTTCACGTATTAGAGTAGATTAAGATAAACAATGGAGGCTATTAATGAAAGACAGGAAGGATGGTGAGGGGAAATCACATACAAAAACTTTGCTGCTTTTTTTTCCCCCATTATCTCTGTTATATTTTGCTGTGGCACAAAGATATGCAAAGTACGTATCACTAGGTAAGTGGTGAGAATCTTTGCTTGATATCAGGTGGACAGTAGTTAGTTTGTGACTAAAAGTATTCACCACAATGAATCATACTCTTTCCACGTAAAAGGGTGTTCATTTGTCCATCTTACTAGTAGAGATCTCCATGAACTTGTATGTTTTTCAACTTACTTTCAGTCATTTGGGAGGAGACTTCTTTGGAATAATTTTTAGGAAAAAAAAAGTAAAAACCAGCTTATTTCAGACACTAGCCTGAAGTGTTCTTTAATGGTCTTTACCTTTTCTCTGGATAAACTTCACATGTATATTGGTGAATTTAACTTTCTTATAATATTAATTTAAACCCCCGGGTTATGCCCTTGTTTCATTCTTCTGTTTGTATTAAGAATTTAATGTAGGTAACAATTTGAATTGATGTAGGAGTTGTCATTAAAATAGAATCTGAGCCCTTGCAGTGCTCTCTTCCAATGTGAGAAAACAATGCATGTCATGTGCCGTAACATTAAAAAAAAAAAAATTACTTAAAAACCTCAATTGTTTTATAGCAGCTTCCTACGTAGGACAAAAGATTTTTTCAAACATTAGTGAATTCTCACAAGGGTTCTGTAGGAGGGAAGTTGTGAATTACTGAAGATGACACAGGAAGTTTCTGGTACAAACTGAGAACACTTCCTAACTCCCAGTTTTGTGTAGTAGCTGTAAAATCTTTTTTTCACCCAACAGTTCCTTTACTAACATAGAGAATTTGAGATGATGAAAAAATGATCTAAATTATAAGTAGGTAAGGAAATAACAATGTGCTGCAAATTAGGGCTGGCAAAATTTCTGAATTCAGAGTGAACAATGGCAATATGCTTTATTAAGAAAACACGACTGAAAACCTGCAGCGATGTTGCAGAACATTTTACTGACGCTGTCTTGAGCAAACCTGCTTGCAGGATTGAATTGCAGTGGACCAGCTGGTAGCTTTGCGTGGTAAGCAGAAATTTTTGTACTGGTATCCCGTCTTCAGAGCACTACATTTGAAAATGTCTTTGTCAGAGTGAAAATTGTGTGGCATCAAGCTGCTCAGACTAATTACAGTCGTGTGGAGCTGGAGAGAGTGACACAGTTTTCGTTGACAAATAAGATGTGCTCTTAGCTTGAGAGGATTATCACTTTTCACTTATGGGGTTCTTTGATTTTTGAAACATTCTGTGAAGGAGGAAAGTAGGCGAATCAAAAAGCACAACCTAAACCCAACCAAATGTAACATTCATCAAAAAAATCCTACTGATCTAAAAGTACTAATTGTCAAAAGAATAGTTTGAGTTTAATAAGCATTGTGTTAATGAAATCTCCAGAAACAAGACTTGATTGCTATTATAAACTGAGACATCAGCTTTTGTCCTTATTTCTGTCTTGCTAGTACGCTGCTGTGGCTAAAACTGATGTGATTTATAATTTCCCTGCTACCTGTCTGGCTAGCATTTGTATTACAGGGGTGCAGCAGTAGGGTTCGTGAATGGAGACTTGCACATGCTGAAGCTCATAATCCTGTTTATTTTAGTTTATTTTTTTCGAAACAGCATGAAAACCTTGACAATGTGTCTGCTTACAAATGCCTGTTGGAGAGAGGAGGGGTGTCTAGCAAAATCAACACCAACTTCATAAGCCTGACACGGGCCAACGGCAAACTGGCAAAGGTCCCTCCTCCCCAGTATCCAGGAGGAAGTACTTGGTCATGTGTGGCAGGCTGCACTAAATGATGAGTCCAGTTAGCCTTTGTCCAATGAAGTCCATACATATGGAAACTGCCTCTTGCTTGCCTTTAGGGACCTATTTAAATGAAACCTAGAAGCAATAGTTTCCAGTCGTAAAGGAGCTTTACACTGAAATTTATTTTTCTACTCCGTGTTACAGTAGCTGAAGTTTGTTCATGCTGTTCTTTGGGCACCCAGAGGAATGGGATATACATGGCAAATATTTTACTGCAGTTAGATATGTTATTCATGCTTTTTGTTTTGATGAATTTTTCCATCAATATGTTGAAAAAAATCCTGAAGCTAACTTTTTTTCTACTATGCAGTCTTCTTTTCCTGGCTTAAATACCCCCCCCCCCCCCAAAAAAAAAAAAGATTACAACTTCAGTACTCTGAAGTTCCAGTACTTTCCAAAATGTGGCTAATTTTGATACCTATTTTCAAAGAAACGCTCCAAATACGAAAAATTGAAGAAGCTACGTTTTCACTTGTTTTTTTAAAAAAAGGGGGGGGACATGATGTGTGAATGAAAAATAAACCAAACATTTTTACATCTAACAGGGACAACAGTGACAATTGGTTAGTTGTGAATAAATTTATGTGCATGCATGGTAATAAATGCAGAGAATAGGTAATATACACTATAGAAGTAGCACTGTACAAATATCCCTAAAATCACAATTGTTTTTTGAATAATCATTTGCTCTTTGGGTTTCTCAATTTTCAGTCTCAAAACGATGATTCCAAATATTGTATTGTTGTTTGTGAGTGGTTTCTGAATACTCTGAACAGCATGCCTCTTACTTCAAGAGTTCATGATCTAGAAGAAAAAGAGTCGGCGACAGCTGAGAAGAGCATGGCAGAAAGGATTCACTCCAGTTTTGAACAGTGAAAATTTGTCTTGCAAGGTAACGAGGCACGAGTAGCACATCAGCTACATTCCTTGCTGATAAATTACACACAACTTATGTGACTGACAGTTTATTTTAGAGGAAATGTAGATGCTTGTTTGGTTCTTCGGTGTAAATTTGGAGATATTAATTCTGTTAATAAGAACTCAGTGTTTTGAAGGGTTTTTTCCTAAGGTAAGCCTTTTACATGCATCCCTTTTTCCCTCAGATTAATGAGTTTCTTGTAAAGTCATGTGATATGATGTGCTAGGTCTTGACTTCACTATCAGCAGTTCTAGTAACTTAAGCAGCCAATGTTCTTTCTGGAAAACTCAGAAGCTTAGAACTAATGTCTGGCCCTAATATACGGTGGTGAAAATGAAAATGATGATCAAATTCAAGAAGGATGGCTATTAGAGACTTACTATCATGGTTTCGGCTGGGATGGAGTTGAGTTCCTTACTAGCATAACTAGTGCTATGTTTTGGCTTTGGGATAGGAATACTGTTGATAACACATGAATTATTTTGGTTGTTGCTAAGCAGTCTAGGACTTTTCTGCACCTCACATTGCCCCACCAGTGAGTAGGCTGGGAGCGCACAAAAAGTTGGGAGAAGACACAGCTGACCCTAAGGAATATTCCATGCTGTCATGCTCAGTGTATAACGCTGGGGGAAGAAGACGGAAGGGGGGGACATTTGGAGCTATGTTGTTTATCTTCCCAAGTAACTGTTAGGCGTGATGGCACCCTGCTTTCCTAGAGATGGCTGAACACCTGCCCGCCGATGGGAAGCAGTGAATAAATTCCTTGTTTTGCTTTTCTTGCATGCGCGGCTTTTGTTCTACCTATTAAACTGTCTTTATCTCAACCCACCATTTTTTTCTCACTTTTACTCTTCCGATTCTCTCCCCCATCCCAGCTAGGGAGGGTGGAGGTCCTTGCTGCTGGCTCGGGCTAAACCATGACACTTACATAGAAATTTTATTAACTGAGTGCTAGTTAACTGAGGTTAGGCCTGTAAACCTGTGCAAAGATATGTTCTGGAGCATGAATTGAAGCACAGAGATTGTCGGCTGGCTTTTCAGGCTGCGTGTCAACCACTTCTCCGCATTCCGGGCCTGAGAAGCTTGGGGGAGAGAGTTGTGTAGATGTGCTGCTAAACATCTCTTGTGGCTGGTTGTCTGCAGTTGCATTTAACTGCAAGTGTTGCATAGCCATAGTGGGGCTTTAGTAATAGTAGCAAAGTGTTCTCATTACCTAAGGAAAACAAGTTAGAAGTCTGTCACTGTTAACATCATTCCCATTCACTGGTTGTTTATTTTGTTATATATACAATGAATCCCATTTAGCTTTCTGGTTACTAGGGACATGGTAAAAAGTTCGAATCTGTGGTGTATTTCTATTCTTTGGATAAAGTTCATGCCTCCGACAGATGTTAAAGAAGGCACAAAGCCTGTTCGGGGTTCTCAATCAGGATTTAAGCAGAATTTAAATGGAGCATGGACCATAGGTTGGCATATAATCATGAACTGCATACATAGTGGTACCTTATATGCAAGTACTAATAATACTTTACCTTCCAAGTACAATTTGAGATGCTAATGGCAGTGGCAACTATGGTATGTTTACCTGAAAGTCATGGGGGCATATGATACAAATAGCTGCCCGAAGGGTGGGAGGACATGCATCCCGTGGGGCTTTCTATGAAATCCTTAACACCAAAAATATTCTTCAGTGATTTTATTTCACTATTAAAAAAAGTAAAGCCCACATATTCCATTTAGCTTACCATTATTTTTTTTTAGACAACTGTACAACAGTACATGAAGCACAAAGATAAAACCAATAATTAAAGGAAAAGGTTACACCCTTTAAGTTGTTGTTTTGTTTTGTTTTTTTTTTTTAACTAGGAACTCTTTCCGTAGTAAATGTAAGCATTGTAAAGAATGATAATGGTTGTCCCTTCCCTCGAAACTCCTTCCTACAGAGAGGAAAGCACGAGTGTCTTACAAGGGCCTCTTCCTTCCCTGCCTCTCTGGGTTACTTAACAAAGGTGAAATTAGTCCTTGTTTGAGACGGTTGAGTAACACGGCAAGTCTTGCTCTATTACTGTGCATCAAGGTGAAATCACCTCAGATACCTTACCTCTTCAGTGTATAGTATAGAGCTATGAATGTTGCTGGCCTGTATCACGTAAGACCAGTGCTATACAGAAACAGGAGACCACAGTGGCAAAGTTCTCTGAAACTACTTTTGAGTTTCACTCTTTCCAATGGATTAAGTGAGTAGTTACCATGAAGTTATTGCAAAACCCTGTGAAATATTTTTGGTAGCTGAGTCTCTGGCACCAATATAGAATTCAGCTTATTTTTTCAAAGTGCCAGCTCATGTTACAGCAGAACTGAGTATAAAATATCTATCTGTCCTTGCTGTTATTTTACAAACCCTAAACTATTTAGCTTGCCCATGCGTTGTGGTCCAAATCATTGTGTGTTTTGGATTGTCTAAATTTATATGTTGGCTTTTTTAAAGGTACACTATTTATATGATTTAGGATGCTTAGTGGCATGCATATGAATTGTAAAAAAATCCATCAGATATTACCCAGAAGACTAGACAGGCTCCTTCAGGGCTGTTATGGTCCATCAGGTAAATACATACTTTGGAATGTGTACTGATGTCAAAAAACATGAGCTATTTACCCAAGGGATGTTGTTACACTATACTAGGCAAATGTGTATCTAGTGAGGTTTCTTTAACAGCTGATTTTTCTTGTTTTCAAACTGAGAAGGCTGTATCAATTTTGAGAAAGCTGCCATGACCATTTATTGGAAAAATATACACATTTTCAAAGCTAACACGTGTGCCAAACTGCTAAACTGTATGCTGTTATTAATGTGCATTTATATAGCACCGTAACGTTGCATATAACAACCTCTGGAACCAGGATCCTAATAAGCCTATATATTACTGTAGTCTTATGTAATGCTGGCTTTGTTTTGCTGGTAATTGAACAGATGGATTGCTGTTGCTCACTCCCAAGCACTTTGGGTAGTCAGGCTAGCGCCAGGTCCCCATGTTAATTCCTCAGTGTTGCTGAAGTCCTTATGAGAGATGAGAAACAATACAAAGACATAGCATACATAATATAAACAGTGTGTTTTCTGCACATTAACCACTTAATCTCTGCATCCGAGGTAGCTGTATACTCTTAGCTTTGGTTCACAGCTGAGTAATCTGTGGTATCAAGAGGTTTAATGACTTGTCCAAGTTTAACGAGCTGGTCCTGATGTGGGGATGCAACACGTTGTTTTCTTAAAGTAAAGCTTTCTGTACGTTTTGTCTCACCCCCTCCTATTTTTGAAATAAACATGTGTGCAGACAACTTTGTTTATGTTACTGAGCGGGATCTCAAAAAAAAATTTCCTGAAAGCATCTGAAAAATGCAAGTGTATAGGCCAATGCATTTGATTTGAATATGCCCTTTGAATTTGGGCGGTTGTTTTTAAATGCTTTCAGTCTATCTTTTAAGACCAGATCTGTGGTGATGCGCTCACTGAGATGCGTGCAAATGCGCCGTAATCTTTTTCCTCTTTGATTTTACTCCCATCTCAACAGCCATCCCCCTAGTCTGATTTCTCAACAAAATGCATCCTAACTTGGCACCTTATTTTCAAAGTTCTAGCGTGCAGCTACATTTTAATGGACAAGCTGCAACGCCAGCTATGGCAGTGCAGGAGGGGGAAGAGGGTCCATGGTAAGTGTGCTGATGCAGATTTTTCCATAGGAGTGCCAGCAGCATGGCTATATTAAATTATATAGCACGAAAACCAGAAGGTCATTAAAATGGTTTGAAAATTCCTCTGTTATATAGTTATCTTTATAACTTAGTCCTATCTATAGGTGGCGGAACTATAACTTTCATTCGTGTGCCAACCATATAATACAATAATTATAATACTACACTCATAAAACCCAATTGCTGTGTGCGCGTACGGCTCAAAAAGCTCAGCAGATGGGATTGTGATTACAGCTCCAGCCACAAAAGGAAAAAATCCGTGATATTTGGAGTAAAAACTGAGGCTGAACAGTGTTATTATGCTACATGTTCAAAGTATCATTGCAATCTGGTAATTTATGTTTTGCATGCTAACTGAGCGGCCTTTCTTGTGTGTGTTAGTTTGAACGACAATGCATTTTTTCATATGGGAGGAAGCAACAAAATAATAGAGTGAAATTAACCAATCAAAATCATGGTAAATAAAAGTCTCTCTCTCTTTCTTTCTTTTTAAGACTCAAGAGGCAGCTGGCACTCTCAGGCTTTGTTATATTGAGGAAAGAGAACAGCAAACTGCATGCAGTATAGAGTCAGTCTCATTGAAACTAATGGCATGAATGATCTCACACTATTGTAGTAAGACGGAGATTTACTGTGCTTAGTAGAGAACCCATATTATGGAGAAAAGCATCGATCTACTTCCACATTTTATTCACATGAACGACAAACAAGTTATTCACTACTATGCAGTCACATTCAATCCCTTAGTGTCTAAGTCACAATGCCTTCCAAGTCCCTCACACTTTACAGCTGTGCAGAGCACCTAGCCAATAACTACTTGTCTCCACTTTACAACCAACAGAAAAGGTTTATTAACACCTCTTACTTGACCAGTTTACAGTTTAGACTTGTGTTTGCTGGACAATTTTAGCCACAACCTTTGATTCCTACAATAACATAGTCGTCAATACATGTTCTCTCTCCCTGTCTTTCATGTTAGGCATTAGGCAGGTGGAGAGAGAAGCTGTGACTACATTGCCAATTTCACTTTTTTGATCAGATTATGAAATTTCTATGGCCTAGACATTCTCCTTCCAAAATACCAGTGCCTGTTTTCTGTGCAAACAGAGTGAATGTAAAAACAGCCGGGATATGCTAAATGAAAATAGGAAAGGCAAGGAGAGATATTCTGTGCAGTATGGATGCTTTGTTCTTGGCCTTTCTGTATTTATTGACTAATGCCACATGATAGAGTTAAAAAGAAAGGAAAAAACTATAACTTTGCTATCGTAATGGAGGTATCATAGTGCTAGCTGTTTCAAAAGAAGGGAAATTCTGGCAAATTGTTTTACTTCTATTTATATTTCCTTATCGTTGGAGAGAGACTATATAATGGTGAAGGAGAGTTGAAAAGTGCATAGATAAACCACATGCAGAATACATTTGTGCTTCAGCTCCCTGGTTCTCTACTTTACAGCATCTTCTTAACTATAAGAGGATGCTCGTGGTACATGATCTTTGGATGATTCAGGGTCCCTGCCACCATCCTCCTCATTGCTTTCAGTGTAGCCTTTGGGGCAGCAGATTAAGGATCTGACTGGGAAATCCACATACTGTACTACCATTCCTGACCTTTAATGGCCTTTTGGGAAATGTGAAGTTGGTCTATAGGGCACCTTTAAATAGGACATCTCAAAGTCACCTTTGAGCCCTTCTTCTCAGTCATGCGTACGTGTATTTCAGTCAGTATCATTGCAACTCCACTTGGATAAGACTCTTCATAGTTGCCTTGTCTTCATAAACTCTGTTGAATATTCCTTAACTGCACACATTTTCTATAGTCTCTAAATATGACAAACAAAAAGAGTGCAGAAAACCATTGTTTTCGAAAATTACATCACGCCAAATCTATAGCTATTGGTTAACATATAAATTATGTTTATTCTTTACCCTTCAGTTTCAGGTCAGCTGTACTTCTTAGGGAGCACAAGCACAACAGTTCTCAAACTGTTAATGTTTCATAACATTAAATGATTTGTCCCAAAGGAACTGATGGCCAAGTCAGGAATGGAATCTGTTTTCTAAACTCCTGCTCTTATTCTTAAAGGACATTCCCTTGAGCTTCTGCATCCCCTTGATACAAACTCTGAATATAGTATGGAATAGATGGAAAAAATATCTTAGTATGCCCAGTGCTCTAAGGTGACATTTGATATGCTGTGTTTCTGAGTTTGCCTTTTTAACGTATATTTTTGCTTGGTTCTTACATCCCTCTTCTCAAAATGGCATCAAATAACTGCAAGATCTTGATTATAAGAATGAGAAAGTTTTTGTTTTAAAACTGGCTCTCTGCTGGGAGCTGAGCACAGGAATCTCAGCATAAGCAAGACAGGTTGATGAATTTCTTACTCTTAAAAAACCATGAGCTTGGCTGATTTGAATTACAAGCAACACAATTTCACTATTTGGAAACCCTTGAGATACTTTGGGACTGCAAATGGAGATAGAGGAGAAGAATTTCCAGTCCCAGGAAATAAAGGTTGATTGCAGAATGATCTTATCAAATCACTTAATAAATGAAAATAAACCAAAAAGAATTCCTGGGAAGTTAGCTCTAGATACACGAAGAGCTTGATGCTTGCCCTTCCTGAGGGAAAAGGGGCTTTGTCCTTTTTGCTCTGCAGGAAAGCAATAGCGTTGGAGCTGAGTATGTTTAGGAATCTAATTTTCAAAAGCATGCCTTCATACCTTTCTTCTGTGATTGAGAAAATACATGGGAGCAGAAATTGCTGCAAAAGGAGCTGACTGGTGCATGATGTAGCCTCGGTTTTCAGACGTGGCTTTTATGCTTGGGCCTGTACTTGAATATATTCTGTCATTTGTGCCTGGGATTACACCCATTTTGAAGGTTTAGCTATAAAATGCACAACTTGTTTCTTTCTTTTTCTGAGGCTGGACGTGCTCAAGAAATTCCAAGCTGGTTTTCAAAACAAAGCTAAGCTGTGCACAGTCTTCTTGGAGGTGATGTACAGGGCATGTATGGCAAACAAACATTTGCCTTCAGTTCCAAACCAGGTTTCTGAATTCTAGTTTCCCTTGCTTTTTTTGCCTTTCTCATCTCGGTTATTCTGTACTATTACATATTAGTAATTCTAATCCAAATATAAAATGGAAGTCACAATCAGTTAACAGTTTGGTCTCAATTACACAAACTGTAATTTATTTTCAGATGTTTTCTGTGATTCTTTTTTGTCCCATCTCCACACCTTGGAACTGAAGAAAAATAGGATTGGAAGAAACCTCAGAAGATCTTCTAATCCATCCCTCTGCCCCAAGGCAGGATCAATTATACCTCCGTCATTCTTGGCATATGTTTGTCTCCTTTGCTTTTGAAATCTTCCAGTGATGGTTATTCCACCATTTTTCAAGCCATTACGTTAACTCCTTAAGTTAAAATGAAGAGTCCTTGAGTGTCTGGTTTAATTTTAAACCAGCACTGCAAAGGACTGGATGTAAATGTGCTATGGAATATGACTTAAATAGGGTGTAAATTGCCTGTAACCTTTGGGCATATAACTGAAATTAGTCTTTGCAGGGGGCTGTACATGGGACTTGAATTCATTTTTAATGAACTCGGCTATCATGAATCTTTCACAGCTTTTGCTATCCTTTTAAACATGATAGTTCTTGCCATTTGATTACAGAAATTAGCTTAATTATAGATTGATGCCAAATGTATGACGAAACACAAATATACATTCAGAAAATTTAAATACAAATTCTTCCCCACTCAACACAAACAGATTCCTATTAGATAAATGCTTGTTTATAGGAACTGCCAATGCTATAATTCTAGTCTTATTGAGAAAACTAGCATACCTGTATGCCAAGGGTGGAATAGTCTTAGCTTCCGTGTACTTAGTATGTTTTCCACTTATATGGAATTTGTTATTAGAAATGTGCTGTTGCTGCTGCACTTGCAATATAGCCATGGTGACATAAAGAAAACAAAACTTTTAGTGTTTTAAGACCTGTGGGACTCACTGTCAATCCTCTGCAGCTGGCATATGATATTTCTGGTGTTGAGGGTCTCGGGTGTAAAAAGTATATTGTGATAATTTCTGAAGATACTGAAATTTTATTGATAGAAATGTATTAAAATTGTAGCAGATCAGAAATCAGTCGCCCTTTAAAGGGAAAGTTCCTGGGGTATTTTTAATGCTGAAGAATTAAAGAAAACCCACTTTCTCTGAAACCCTCAGACTTGTTAAGGAAGATAACCAGAATTCAGGGCTTTATTTATGGCTTAACGCTATCCAAGGTTCCTCTAAGAAGGTGCTCAAATGCGTAAGATTTGTGTGTATTGTTAAAATTTTACAAAGACATTTATTAGTTATCAGTTGCAAAAACTGGAAAATTAATAACCACTTTATCCTGTGAACTTGCGTATTTGATTATTGCTTTTCTTTTGCAGGTTGCTACAGTTAGCTAGAAGATGGTTCCAAATTTTCCATACTTATTCCTCCTATCTGTGCCTTCTTTTAAAAGGTGTTTTCTGTTTTCCTAAAATTATATTCCCGATCATTCTTTTATATGCAGAAACTGTTCTCATTCTGTGCTTGGAAATGAGCGTACGTGCTTGCCCCAGGGCTGCCTTCCATTCTTGCTAATACTGGACTTACCGAAGCCGGGTGAAGAACAGAAAGTCTCTGGAGAAATGGGTGGGATATGCGTAGGCTGGGTCAGCCAGTGGCTATGAAGCTGTTCTTGGCTAACAGGGTAGGTTTACTCTAGTGTCTGCTAATCATCAGCTGCGAGAGTCCAGAAGGTCACCTGAAATCCATATACCCCATTGCTGTTGTTCTGCCTCTCAGAGCTCTGAGTGTGTTAATGGTTTCTCAGCAGTAGACGAAAGGAGGAGGAGAGATAAGAATAGCGCATGGGTAGTATTCAGTGTGGTAGTACACGTGTGACTTGTTTTCTCAGGCTATCACTTAGCACTCATGCTACGATACTGTGCAGGAGGGTTCTTTGGATGGACAGTAACCAAGCAGCACTAGCGTGGAAAGCAGTGGATACCTCAATGCCTCTTGCGTTCTTTTTGTTTGTGAACCAGAACAGGCTCCTTTGGATTCACAGTGCGAATGGACCCTCAAAGCATGATTCTCCCTCCAGTTATTCTTCTCTCTCATGACACAGTCCTGTGTTTAATACCACTTTCAGCTAACCTTTACAAAAATGTATCTGTGTTTGCAGAGGAGTAGGAAGAAGAGATTTTGCTAAGATATAAAATGCATTTGATGTGCTAAAAGAGTGAAAAACTCTGCAAGCAAAGAGTGTTGACATATCTTATCTCAGTTGTCAGAAGTGGCTTGTGAAATACAGTGAGATGAAATCCATGCTCTACATATGGACAGTACAGGCATTTCTTGAACTTATTCTAACTTCATTAGGCAGCCTTCAGACTCACAAAATGTGCTTGGCGTGACAAATGTAAGTAGGTTCTTCCTTGTCTTTCAACTTTTTTACTTTGTTATTTCTTTCCTCCCAACATTCCTGTTCTACCCTACCTTCTGACAGCCTGATTTTGTTGCCTTTCCGTACCTGTAATAGTTGTAAGCTAACAGGGAAATGAAGCGGTAACTTGTAACATCCATGTTTTGTTGTTATTTCTGACTTTTTCCCTTAGAGAGTTAGGGAGTATCTGAACACAGAACACAATACCCTTTCCAAATACTATCTAAGGATGGAAAAGCAGTCAAAGAACATAAAATTGTAGGGAAGTAAAGTGACGCAGAAACTAATAAAAAAGTGTTAGGTACTCCAGTGCCAGTTAATGAGTTTCTAATAAGGTATGCAGATGGTATCCAGGAGGGCTGTGCCTGCAGGGAGTGTAGGTCCTAATATGCATCAGCAGCTTCATGAGAGAAGATGCAGAAACATTTGTGTGACAAATTGATTGTTAAACTTGGTGCCACCGGTGGAGAAAGAGCTCCTTTACCTTCATCATTTAATTAAAAATGTTCTACTTCGGTAGTTTGTTCTACATAGGAAGTTTGTTCTACACAGGTAGTTTTTGCTGTGGGCTTTAAGATGTTAGATACTGGCCTCAGTGCGTGTGATAACATTGCATCAACAACGAGCCTGTTCTCCAGTGTGCCCAGGCAGATCTTTCATTCAGGACAAAGGAAGTGTGGTTTGTGTTAAAGATATAGTTCAACTTTCATAATAAAGCAAGTTGTGAATGATGAATGAAAGCACTTATTGAGCTGAAAGTACACACACCAGATTGAGCAATGTTGATCTTTGTGCAACAATCAGCTGAGTAAGAGAAAGCAGGGACTGAGTTTTCAACTGTCTCAGTTTGACCTTCATTTTGTACTTTTTTTAGCTGCAAATTAACACATCCAATTGTTAGGCAAATTACTGCTGAAATTTTGCCTGTTATTTACTTGATGGTGCAAAAAAAGGTAGATGTGCAAACTGCACTCACAAAAGGGAAGACATCTCTTCTGACAATATAAGCAATATAGTCCAGTTATGTAAATTGTTATGCAATCAACACTTGCAATTATTCAAATTGTTAATTTAGAAGGAAGGATTCCGTACTCCCTGGCCGACTCTGAGCCATTTTTCCTCCCTCTTCCACTTCTCCCCCCTTAATTATTTTTTTTCTACAAAATTAAACACTGTCCTTTTAGTAGATTATTTACCATGAAGAAATACCTTGATTGGAATTCAAGCTGAATCAGATTTTAATTTACAAGGAGTGTTTGAAACAGATTTTCAAATGGCATGGCAACACAAAGGTAATTCACAGAGGCGTGTGTTTAAAATAAGGGGCTAGTTTATAGGAAAATCCGGAATGTGGGCTGGAACGTGTTCCAGAATTCCACCCTCTTGTCCTGGCTACACAAACAATGTGACCGAGGCCTGCCAAGAGTTGTCATGTTTAAATAGAGAGAGAGAAGGAAAGTGGCAAGAATTCCCTCGGCACCATAATCCCTGCAGCCTTGCTACTTAGCACTTTTAAGAGAAAGGCTGATACAGGAAGCAAGAATAAGACATAGCACACTCCATCTCTTCTCTCCAATAAACACTGCTTAGAATTCTATCTAATCTGGGAGAATAAATATTTTCAAGGCTTTTCACTGAAGATTTGATCTCAGTGACTAAAGCAGTTCATTTAAAATTTTTTTTTATCCCTCTCCACTTTTCCACTGAACACTGCAGTGTCAGCTTTGCACTTCTTGCACTCCAAGACAACTTGAAAACCAAATCCTGGGGTCTTTACTTCGATGAAATCCTACGAACTTTAATAGGATATTGGCTTTAGAAAAGCTACTGGGCTTGGCATTGTAACTACTGCTGAGTTGACAATTATGGAAAGAGGTAAAGAACCTATCACTAAGGCGATGACGGTTGCATAAGGGAGTCTTAACCTATGTTGAGCTAAATTCCTCACAAGGCAATTTGAATTGATGGGCTTTTATAACCACTCAGTCAGAAATGAATACATAATGCATTGGCACGAAAATGTCCATCCCACACGGAGTTTGGCAGGTATCCCTGTGTTTTGAGGGAACCAATTTTTTATGAACTGTCTGCCTCATTTCTAGTTGAAATGAAAGGAATGGTTTTATGGTCCACTTTAAAAGTTTTTGTGAGTTGATTGGCTGCCCTTTAGCATTACGAAAATCGTGTTCAGGGGATGTAGCAGGAATTCTTTTTATGGGCTGTGGCAGTGAACCGCTGAAGTTTTAGAAGATATGACATTTTCCTTTTAATGCGACATTTTCCTTTTAATGCTATCCCAAAAGATGCACACCACACCACAACTGCCCCGTTTTCCCACCTGTATGGTAGTTCACAAAATTTTCGCTGGCTTTTTCTATTAATAACGCCAAGTTCTTCTTCAGGCCAGGATGTGCTGAAGGGTCAGAATACTTACATAGGCAGAAGTTATTAACACAGAGTCTCTCTTGAGAATGAGCGTGGAGCTTCAAATTCACGTAAGGAAGAGCAGATCTTTCTCTTTTGTTTTTATGTTCCTCACTGATGTGTGTCTTCAGTCTTGCCTGGGGCCTTGAGGTTGTTGCTGTCTTCTAAATATTCACCTTTCTACTGCTATTTTTAATGGAAATACAGGACACTGGGGAAATCTGGGTCTGTGATAGCTTTCACTTTAGACTTATAGTTAGAACAGGTACTTTTGCCGTTGTTTTTTCATCTATAAAGTGGGAATACTAGTGGCTTCCCAAAAGCTATTGCTAGACTTAAGCAACCAATGCCGTAAATGATGACAAACAGTGAGTATGAGAAATGTTGCATAGCTATTAATCTCCAGGCCAGGTTTTTCAAGGAGCTGAGCACTCAGCGGTTGTTGTCGACTCCCAGTTCAACTCCTAAAGGAAACGCCAAAATAATCAAAACTTCTGCTGGAGGCCTAGTGCTTCAGGAAATCAGACACCTGATTGGAGATGCACGTGGGCAATTGAGTTCTTCTGAATATCTGGCCCCTCACGGCTATATTTAAGGTTGGCACATCCTTCTTACACAACTTGCATATTAAATATTTGAAAGGCTCTGCTTTCATTTTATTCTGAAAAACAGTTTAAATTACAAGCTTTGAAATATATTTCCTTCTCGTTTTGCTCTGTGGGAGACCAAAGTCTCCTATTTATGAATTGAACAGGCAGTTACAGCCTGCAGTTCCCCACCCAGTTCTACCAATATGCCTACATCCTGACCTAGAGGGTAGGAAGTAGTTTGTTCTTTACGCCCAATCAGTCCTTGGCCTCTCTCCTCAGCTATCAAGAAACAGTTTTTCTCATGCAGTATCGCCAACTAGTAACCAAATTGAAGCAATTAAAGAGCTTTGCACATGTATTGTATGGTAATGACTTTAGATTGTCAAGTGAAAGTATCCAGAATCCATTAACAACATTTTGAACTAGTCCATACCCCTCAAAATAACTTTGAAGTCTTTTGTCGGGTAATTGATTGTGTCCTAGTCTTCCACTTTTAAAACCAAAGCACGGAACAGTATTGTATGGCCACTGTCATAAGCANGTAACTCAGTCTATCTCTGGTATATTTATAAACAAACACTGTTTCAAAGAATCAGATTTTTTTTCTTCTCAGTTTTTCCATTGTAAATGGAACAAGTCAGATGAAGATATAACATGAAACTATAACCACTAGTAGACTCTTACCTGTATTATCTTTGAAGTCGTTTGCATTTGTTTTGTTTTGGAAGAATGTACATTCCAATTGATCAAACCCTCAAATATTTGTTAGGGAGAGCCTTTGTTATGCATGTCCTCAGTTGTGAAAGCACTTCATGCTTTCACAAAAATGATCTATAAGAAAGAACTATGAAAGCTATGACTGATGCTGAGAATGGAGAACAAGTTAAACTTGTTCCTAAAAACTCCCCCACTCTTCTGGCAACTTAGTACCATTGGATAACATATAGTAAGATATACAGAAGTATATATGCTGCTGTATTACCTAGAGACAATGGAATGAAAGGGTCTCCTGTGCCTTTTTTTCTTTTATTTTCTTGTATTCTAACACACATTTTTTGGTGAGAGATTTATATGGATTATGTTGACTTGCCATTCTCTTGGCAGAAGTGTTTCTTCCTATGTTTAATCTTCCTTAAAACTGCTCAAATTGTTATATTAGGCATGCCTATTACATTCGTTTTGAGTGCAGAGAAAAGGGCAGCTGCTTTAACAGTTGTCTTTTCTGTTACAGTCTTATCAGAGGAGCTATAAAAATACGGATGTCTTTTTCTGTATGCATGATTTTATAATCATGAATAAGCTTTGTGATGTGCTGATTCCTGAGAAAATGAAGATTGCCACTGCAGGGCTCAGTGGTGTCAAAAGCACATGTGTGTACATGCGCACACAGGCACATGGTAGGCTAGAGAGAGTTGCTGCAAATGCATCTAATGTCTTCCTATATACATAATATGTCCTTTAGGTGGTGCCATTGTGTTTTTTTTAAGATAAGATTGCACACTCAAGAAAGCCTAAGACACAGTAACAGAAAGGATGCAGTGCACAATATATCCTTATACCCTAAGTGACTCGGAAACGTCCGAGTGTACTGAGCCATCCCCACGTACAGGATGTAATGTCGCTAGAGTAAATATGGAGCGGCTGGTGCCAACAATGAGGAAAGCAAAAGCTAGAAGAAGAATGGCAACCTGAAATAGCCAGGAATCTCTTTTTTGAAAAAGCTTTCCTAGACATGGTTAGGCTCTTAAATGTTAATGTTAGTGAGGAAGGAAAAGTGAAAAAGCAGAGAGAAAGGTACGTAGTTATGAGGAACGGGTGCGATCTGTGGAGCCTGGATTTGAACTGTCAGGCAATGATAAACCTATCCAAAAAGTAAAGAGTTTGGATATGTCAGTTGAGTTCACGTGGCTCTTGGTTGATGATGAATCATGAGGAATCTTAGAAATATGCACAGAGAAATGTCTAGGGTGGGTCTCAAAGCAAAAGTAAAATATAATTTGTCCATATTTTGTTGCTAAGCGGGCAGGCAGTGTTGCTTCATAGCAGAGGCAGGGGAAGTAGGAGATGGAATGCCTGGTTTCGGTGCCCTGGCTGGCCCGTTGCTCACTCTGCTTTTTTAGTACATCTTCTAAATTCTCTGTGCTTTAGTTTAAAGCAGTGTAGTTGAGCTTAATGATTTAACGTATTTTAGATGCTTTGGAATGTTGGATTAGTGGGATCACATACATACAAAGCATTGCTGTTGTTGTTTATGTATTGTTTTGACGATGTTTTCTTAAAAATCAAGGCACCCTCTGTCCCATGTTTTCTCACTACATACAGGTCAGAAAAGCACAAAAGTACTGTACATCTGAAACATTTCCAGCAGCTTCCCTGGACCTGCTTCCAAAGCTCATTGAAATCTTGTTAACAGAACACTCTACCTCCCTCTGATACCTCACACTGCAAAACAGCTTTGAAGGCCTAGACTGAATAATGAAGGAAACAAGGGCATCTGGGGTCCATTATTTACCCCATTTCATAAGGCGCTTCTACAAAGTCTGCTGCCTGCCTTTTCAGATCCATGACAGAAATAAATACAAAGCCTGGAAAAAGAGAGCAAGTCAGAGTTGTCTGCTGCCCTCTCCACTGCCCCCCTTCCCTTTTCTTCCTGTTTCACAGGACACATTTGTTTCATCTCAGCTAAATGTAGTTCTCTTTCTGCCCAAGACACTTGTTCATTCCCCTTCACAGCTTGTTTATTCCAAGGAACTCTTTTTTGCTTGGGAAGACGTCTCAAACACCTTTGGGTGTTTCTAAAGGAGACCAGTGTGAAGCTACTTGGAGATTTATTTATTTATTTATTTACTCTTGTCAAACTGACAAGAACTTGAAGAGTTGAATTGCGACTATGGCCACATTAAGAAAACACATGTGAAATGTCAGTAAAGTGATTCCCATCTCAGTGTGCTAACTCACAGGAGTGTATTTTAAAGTAATGGGAGTAATCCGAAATGTTAATGCATCCAAAAGGCTGGAGCTGTCGCAGAGGGAAAAAGCTGTGGAAATTTTTCTAAATTCTGGAGTGCCTGAGTGTTTTTCAAAGGGCTGGCCCAAAATGCCTCTTCTACATTTCTTGTGAAAATAACCCCCCTGCAAAGCTGGCTTTCCAGTGAAAACCTTTCAGAATGCTTAGTCAACACTGGAGCGCTTTCTCTAAGCACTTAGCACGGCTAGTATGGGTGAAGTATCTGTGTGACTACAGTCACAGAGAAACTGTAAGTTGCAAACAACTAATTTCACAATTGTTTTCTGTGATTTTTTTTTTTCTGAGTAGGTGATAATTTATACTAACTTTTTAGCCGTCACAGTTTGATGTAGTCATCTGTATAAATATCCGCATCTGTGGCTTCTATCCACAAACTTTCAAGGGATTATCGGGCCTGGGGAGGGCAATTATTTGCAAGCTAAACCCTGCCCTTATTCAAGCCCTTTGCAAGAACTACCACTAAACCCCCATAGATTGGTTTTTTTACTTACCCAGATAGGACATCTCCTTTATACACTGCTTCCACTTTGAATTAATTGAACTGACAGTTCCAAATTAAGTTTATTTCTTACATAAACGAATGTCTGCAACCCATCTGAAATGGACCTTTCCTTTTGCAACAATTCAGAAATTGCAATGAAGTTATCAATGTGTCAAAAGAGGATGAAAAAAATAGGAGAGCTTTGGATAAGTAGTTATTTAGTAAGCTCCTAAAACTAGTTCTAATCATAATTTATTTGTCCTGAATGAGAATTCAGTTCTAAAAAAGAAGCGTAGACAGTGCAGATCCTGAATTTTAGGGCTGCTACATCCTCCGCTGTTTAGTCTCAGCCATTCAAGCCCTTTTTGAAATGAGATAAGTTTTGTGTTTCAATCTCCCTGCCTGTTGTTCAAGGAGTAAATGATCTTGTGTTCTTTAGGTTGGGATCAACTTTACTGGACCTTATGTGCCTGAAACGTCATCCAGAATTAATCTCTGAGGTGCAAAGGCTGTTGCTGATTTCTTTTAAGTGTACAAAGCTGCTTCCTGGTTATATTTTTAAAACTAATGGGTGACATTTTTTCCTCTCAGAGAAAATGATAAATCTCAGAGTTCACCAGCATGTGTTTCAGGGGCAGTTACCAACCTGTGATCGTGTGCATATCATCTAAATAAGAGACAGAAAAATCTCCCAGAAACAGCATGAGTACCATTTATCTTTCTACCATAATAATTTTAGGTTTAGCCAACAAAGTATCTCACAGGATATTTAGCTGACAGCCCACACTGCCAGCCTCTGCTGAATCATCGTCATATTACATGTGCCATTCCTATTTTTTTTTTTTTAGTATTAGTGAGTACGTTGCTTTGCTACTGAAGTAACTGCCAGGCAAAATAATGAGTCATTCCTTTTAAAAAGTAAACTGAAAATTTATGTTTAATTCAACCATGACATCTCTTAGTTGATTCTCAAGCCTTTGAGGTGCTACATAAAGATTTACCTGTTTTCAGAAACATGCGACCCAGCAATTGCTGTTTCTTTATATCAACAAGCCCCAAAGAGGACCCAGAAATGGTAACACTTTCTGACAAACAGTAGTCCATATTCTTCTGCCTAGGTTTCTTGCACAGACAAGAGAGAAGTGGAAGATTACCAAATACCTGTTCTTAACCAAAAGCTTTTTGTTGTACCTTTGCTAGTGTTTTGGAGGTATATGTGACGCTTATTCATGTGAGCAATGCGAGGTGGATTTCAGACACTGGTAGTACAGAAGTTAGAAGACTGCCACAGGCTGTTCAGGCAAAAAATGGGCACTTACAGGTTAGCCAGGCTGACTTGGACAGGGTGCGGATTACTATAATATTCCGTGTTCTAATTGCAATCTCCTTTCACATTTGCAGGGAATTTTGACTTATTTTCACCATCATTCTTATGGAGTAAGGAGGGTATATGAAAATCAGTGAGTGATTATATGCAAAGCTCTGTGGAAATGCCAGGCATTATTCCCTTGATCAAAACCTGGTGGATAGGACAGACAGTTAAATCAAGAAGGTGGTCGAAGTCTAGCTGTAATTATGTTCTTCTTGCTGGTCTGACTTCTCTACATACCTCCTCAGGTACAGCACTCATTTGTTAGGCTGAAACCACACACTATTATGTGCTTTGCAGGTGTTACTGAATTATTGCCTGGTAACTACAGTTGCTAGACTTTGAAACCAGTAGGTTAACCAACTCTGAAGGGAGATAATGGTATATGGTATTCTGCTGTCTTGCAGGTTTGGAGCTATTAAGTGTACGCGTGCTACATTCTGTACTAGTTTGGATTTTCCTGCAGCTTACAGCCTTGGTTTGCTCTTCGTTGCATGGTTCCTCTCACATTGGTTCCCTATGTTTTTTGTCCATTTAATTTCAGTTTCTGAGACAACTTGGTCTTTCTTGCTGGATTTCAGTACGATCCTTGCTTGTTTCCTCATACTTGCTATTGTCCTTCTTGTCCACTGTCCATTTGTTTCTTTCTTTCTGCTCTATTCATTTAAAAAGAACTTGATAGTTTTTGCAGTTTGAGCCTGCTTTTCAGAAAAGAGAGTAATGGGCTACTGATAAAGGCCCTGTACAGTTTTCAGTTGTGTCAATATTTTGTTCTGATTAACCATAGGGTATAAAATGAATGAAGAATAGGTACAGCCCTAAAGTGTTATGGCAGTTGCCTCTCTGTCTTTGAGGTACTCAGGTAGGAACAGCAATACTATCTATTGCTATGGTCAGAGAACACTGCTAAGAACTCCTTATCTAAACCCCTGCTTTGGGAATTAACTCTCCCTGTGGTGTAGTTAAATTAGTCAATCTGTTAGTCTCAATTTTCTTCCATGTTAAATTGAGGTAATACTAATTGCTTAGTTATCTCATGGAGTGTTGTGGGGGCTAATTAGTGTTTGAAAATCAAAAGATGTTGTTTAAACACCACAGAGACCAAGAGAGGAAACAGTGATATTGGTTGGATTCATCTCAAAAGTGATGGCTCCATCACATTTACTTACATGTTCTTCTGTGTCCTTTCATCTTGGGAGACACTTGACTTGTCAGCTTGCTTACAAATCTCGGTACACACCAATACAGGTGGATGGAAGGTGCGGGGAGAATTTGGTGGAGTGGAGAAAGGAAGAGTTTAGTCATCTGTCAAATTAGTAATACCCAGTGTGGTCTGAACTGTTGTAAATCCTCCTCCTTTCACAGCACACTTGATTTGGCCCTGCAATGGTGATATGTGTTTTGTTTTTAAAAAAAAATAAATATTAGAAACTGCAACAATGACACAAGCTGTTACTGGCGCTATTTTTAAACTTTCTCTTGTCCTTCTCCTTAATGATCTGCCCGCCCATTCCATTTTATCTCAGCCTTCTGCATCTTTCCTAACCACATGTACATTACCCTGTCCTTAGAGTTTCCCTACCCTCCTGTCTATGTCCCATTCTTCATCCTCCTTCTACTATTTTCCGCTTCCAAGCTACCGGTTTATCTTGTGACTCTAATCATCCTGCATGTTCCTATGCCTCTGTCTCCCATTTTCTTTGGAGGGTTATATAGTGTGATGTATTCATCATGCACCCCCGATCTGCTGTTTGCCCAGCGGTTCAGGCTTGCCAAGATAGTGTCTGATTAGTGCAGGCTTTGAGATATTGGATGCAGGATTAGCTAGATGGCTGAATGATTAATGAGCCAGGCTCACAACCACATCTTGTTAAGACTGAGTTTATCAAATCCATAAGGGACTTGCTATTGTGGATCGTATTTCCTTCCTTAAAAAAAAACCCCTCTCCTTGTTGCTAAAATATTTGTTACCTGGTCATGTCCTACCTGGTCTCTTGTATCTTCTCGGTCTGCTTTAATGGACAATTTCATCAGCACGGCTGTGTGTCCCTCTTGAGTTATTATGATTTTTTGCTCATCTTTACCAGAGAAAGACCTACAATATCTTGGTCTAGGTATGGTCATTTCTGGTTACCTTTCAAATCTTCTCAGGTTTATTTCTTTGCTTTCCCTTTTGCTGTGGTCTCCCTCTCCTCTTTCCACCCTCCCTCTAGTGCCTGTCATGGCTTGCAGCTGCCTTGTCCCTCCTCTGTAGATTTTCTCTTTTTCTTAGTATTGCCTTGGAACCAACACCTCTTCCATTTTTTTCCTCCTGTTTCATTACTCACCAGTAATCTCCATAGGCTTCTTTCTCCAAATTCCTGTGGCATGATCTTTTATTCTGTAATAAACTGTTGCTCATGTAAGTGGTTCTAGTAAATGTCATCTCCACAGCCTTCAAAGTCCTGATGCAAAGAACTGATTTTGCAACATGTACGCACATATAAAGTGACTATGTACATCATTTGCAGGTCCTGGCCTGTATAATATTGTTAAATACGTGGGCCTGAGCATAGCCTGATGCCTTCCCATCAGCTATGATACCCATGAGCATTTAGTAGTGGTTTGAATTCATCACATGTGAAAATGCACTTTAGTTCTAAGATCTTCATCCTGGCTGTCCATGCTTAAGGTAACGTACTCTTAACTGTGTGAAACGAACCATAAACTCAACTGTGTTACCATCATAAACCTTTTATCTTCCTGCGTATATTTGTATAAAGATGATGCGCACAATAAAGAGAGGCTATAGGATAATTATGGACCCGAAACAATGAGAGCATCAACTCGCACAGGTGAGAGTCCTAATAAATCCATGGGGGTAATCACGTAGGTGCCCAGCAGTATGCGAAAGATTGTGCAAAGCAACCAAATATCATAACATGAAACAATACCTGTATGTGCAAGCTGTGAAGTGTTACGGATAATTGTATTATAGCTAACAGCAGTTACCTGCAGCGAGTAGGAATCTTGTGTCCATAATGAGTTTAAGCAGGTATGTGTAGTAAGCAGGTGTTTTCCTATAGGCACATCTCACATGCAAGCATGTGTTGCTAGATGTACCACAGATCTGACATTCTTCTTAGTGAACTTGGGAGAAGAATGAGGTGGAAAAGGGAGGGGGAGCAGAAACCAATCAAAGAAAGCAATACTTTTTATCAATCATATTTGATGCTGTTCTTTCCCTCTCTTTCATCACTTTGATCTCTCAAATAAAACTGATACTTTGGCCACTTTCCAAACTCTTAGCTTTGCAGTCTGAGAGGGCTCTGGGTTAGCTGCTGAGGGTATGTGTTTGCAATTATGCATTTGAAAGTATTTTCCCCTCCGCTGAGATAACATTCTTTTTGTGTTACCACACACTTCTGCTGTCTCGTTTTTCTTCTCCCATGGCACTGTAGGCTGAAAGGCCTCACTGCGTTCCCCCTCCTCCCCCGATCTTTGCAACTGATATCTGAATAAAATACTTTACTCTGCTGGTATTTAACCTGCTGAGCTTTTCACTTTCTAGCTGTGAAACAGACAAAAAGGGTATCATGCAGAAACATCCTGGCAGTTTCATTTCTTAATATGCCTCCAAGGTAAGGCGAGATTGAACAGGGGTGGGAAAATTTATACTCATGTTAGTGATCTTCAGTGTTTTATTTATAGATTAACATTCACTGAGGACAGCTTTACATTTAATTTTCCAGCCAATATTTCTCCACACAAGAGAACAAATTTGAAAGCTCTTCTTTTTTGTTTATCTGGCTGCAGTTCAGTGGATAAAGTTTGTAGGAATAATGATCTGTCTTTTATAGGATAGGTAGCTTTATTTTTTTTTTAGCTGATAAATTTTGGCTTCGCAGTAACAAATATATGGAGTTATGTCAATAATTAGCATAAGATGATAGGCTCTTTTGTATTGCCTTACAAATAGCCAAGTTTCTTGAGTTGAATAGCAGGATTCTGTGAGACCCTATGAGCCCTTTACACTGCAACCTGTTCTACCACACTTGATTTGTCTGACCTTGGACTTGCTCATTGCAGTTCAAGAAGGAAATACAATTTCTTAAAAAAACATATTGCATTCAGTATCAACAAGAAATATTCTACAAGTGTAATTTGAGCCTTATGTATGGAGTACAGCATTCAATAGGCTTAAAGTGATTGGGGTCAATAAGAATTTGAACACTGCTATCTCAGGTCTGATGTAGCATATTTCATTCTAAGTCTCTGTGAAAATGAAACATGTGCGGTCCAATCCCATGGTAATCCTTCCTTCCCTCCCACTGACTTCGAAAGTTGGTTATACGCACTCTCTCCCTTTCATACATGTGTGTGTGCTTGCGGCCACATGCGCCCAAACATGGGATTTTAAAGGAGTAGCTGCCTCAGTGAGAGATGTGTCCTGTTTGTTTCTGTCTCGCAAAAACTAATCCTGTAGGATAGTGCTTGGAGAGCAGAATTGTTCCAGGTGCTTTGCACTGAAAGGCCCGAGCATTTCCTGGTTAGGCTAAAGCTGAAACCCTTTGGAAAACTCCAGTTTTTAACAGGAAGTGAGGAAGATTTTTGCAGGCCTGCAGTTACCTGGGATGGGATATAGACTTCTCCGTTCTTTCCTTTTGTGAAGATCTGTCAGGGGGGGCTTAAAGTACTGGATGAAATAAAACTACTAATCCAAATGAAGTTCCCAGCTACATATCCCTGATGTTAACGGCAACGTATATCCTAAGTGAGGGCAGGATTCTATAAAACTAAGACCTAATGTCAAAACCTTATGCTAATGATTCCCAAGGTTGTTTTTTTGATCATGATCAACTCTTAATGTTTTCAGAGATCTATATATGCCCTTGCATCAAACTTTACACTGAAATGTTATAAAGGAAGCATAAATCTTATTGGTTTAATGCAGGTCTGCAGACCAGCTTGGCATAAGGATTGTTCACGTAATAGTCTTCATGACTTGGACCCAAACACAGTAATTTAGGGCGGAAAATCCAGAAATAAAATTCTAAATAAATGGTACAGTTAACTCTGAAACATTTGTAGGACATTGAAACGATAGTTAATTAAAGCATTAAACTTTTTCCTGGTCATCTTTTTTCTGTTGTTTCACCCAAGTTGTGACATGCTTCGTTACTACTAACATCTTATAATTCTTATCTAGCTGAGTAAGACGAATCTGTCTAGTCAAAAAAGCATTTCAGAGAACTAAGGATGAGCTGACTGGGGCCTTAGTGCCCGACCTTTGTGAGGTGCAGAATGTTCAGCAGCCACTGACACTCGCAGGAATGTATCCTGTTTCTACTGAAGTCCAGGGTTGGTCTTAATTGCCTTAAAGAAAGCACAAGGCTGAAAGAGAACCAATGGTGCTGAGTACTTGGCAGCATCTGATCTTACAAGGTAAGCTTTTTGTGGATGAGTATCTCTTGTTTTCCATGTCACTCAGTCTTGGGTGAAAATGCAATACTGGCTGAGTAAATAGCTCTACAAATACCAGCCATTTTGAATTCACATTTCACAGGGTTGATTAGTCCCATCCACTTGGGTTTGCTTTGCTATAAATTGGTGTAGTGATAGGAGTTACGCTGACTTACACGAGTGAAGGATCTGTCCTCTTGCATGAACTTCCAGCCTGTTTCCGCTTGATCTCAGCACTGCTGCAGTTGCATTTACGGTATGCCACATGATAAAGGACACGATGCTGGTTATCACCGAGCCTCCCCTCCCCCTGTTTCTGACTAATGTCTTTTCAGTGTGGGAGCAGAATCCTGATACGCGTGACACAAGCAGAGTACGTGGGAATTAGTTCCATTAAAGCCATGCCATATGGCTCGCAGGGTGCTCTGTGATACCACTATGCTGCTTGACAGTCTTTCCCTATGGATGGGATCAGCGCATATTCCCTGATTTGCACTCTTTTTTAGCGTATCAAACAGGGGCAGGCTTTTAATTAAAAATGACATCATCACGCTGCTGCTAGCTCGTTGCAGGCAGTCCACATATTAATGCTGCTTGTTTCAGTTTTCAATGATCCTATTATGAATTGTAACCTCATTACACAAACCTTGCTATACAGTGGAATTCCAAATGGGCTTTTGTGGTTTTTAGAACTTAAACAGCTAGAATAAGCACAAAGGCAGTTGTGGTCAGGCAGCTTCCTCTCTTACCGCAGCAGTTGTGGAGATGCCATTCCAGTGACCACTGTTTCTACAATGAGTCAGTTTCATTTTTAACAATCTGACTCAGTTCTCTTCAAAGGGGGCAGCATGTTAATTCTGCATGATTTTTGTGTGCATGACTCTGTACAAAGGGGTCAGTGCCAACTTAACCCTTTGGGATCCAGCCTCCAGGAGCAGCCTGGGTTCTCCTGGTTGCGGGGAGGTGTGCTCCTTCCACACCGCAGAATTTGGACAGCTGGGCGTACATCTGCTTTGCCAAACATGCCCTGTGTTTTCAGCCATCAGAAAACATGGTGTCAAGCATAGCTACTTCCACCAGCGAGCCAATGCTCTAGGTGAGTGCCACTGCACCCTGCAGCCTTTGCCAAAAGCTCTTGTAAGGAAAATGAGGTTAAACTGTTGCCTCTTTTAAATGAAAACATGAAATAAAAGGGCAAGGTCCCTCAAAAAGCTTAAAAAAAGTTTAAATAGGCTAGCCAGTGGCAAGAAGGGGTCCAGTTGTTTCTGTGCATGGTGAGTTAGGAATCTGCAAACCCCCGCGAATAACTGCCAGTCACCCTCTAGAATCAATGATTAGGTAAATATGAGTTTATGGAAGTTCAAGCTTTGCCCGGCATTCAGCTGCAAACCCTTAAAGCTCATTCATGTAAATTTTACAAACAAGGAATGCAGCAGTTTTCAACCTTAATGAAATATAAGAATGTCTTTTTCGTTCCGTATGACTCACAGTTTCGTTTTGAAGTTGTTGAGCTTCTCTTAAGGTTATGGAGTGGTCAAGCGAAGCGGAACAGGGTTTTTGAAATCAGGAAGCCTGGGCGCTGTTTCATTCAGAAAAAAAAAAGGAGAGAGCGAGAGAGGGAGGGAGGAAAAAAAGCCCTATTCCTGTGTTTGATTGAAAAATAAAACTGCTGCTCTCAGTGAACCTTTGAAGTCCCCCAGCCCAGTAATTGTTTCACGACATTTGCAGCTTGAGGCAGCAAGAATGTTTGTGGTTGTTTTAAAGGCATCTGAGTGTGGATTCCATATGGTTTATTTTTATTTTGGTTTTTTCTAATTTTTTTCTTCCCCACTTGGAGCCTCAAGTTCTTGCGCATTGCCTGATACTCGGTCCCAGCCTACTCTATTCCTGCATGAACCGTCTGTGAAAGAACTGACTGGATGCATTGTAGCCCGAAGATTCAAGCGTGCTTAATTCAGACAAAATCTGTGAATGCCTGTTGAGGCAATAGTTGATTTTAGCCGTGCTTTATCGATACTATATTTGGAGTGTGGCTTACTAAACAGTGTACAGTTTGCTTTCCTGAACAAAAGACCTCTTCATATGGCCTATACTTAGAGCATGATACTCCAAATGCTTACTATAGAGCATAGTGCTTGCTGTCAGGGTTTCAATAGGTAGTTTGCAGTAGGCCTGATAGTAAGCCATTGCAGTCAAATAAAGGGCCTGATTCACCACTGTGTTCCTCTGGTCTTAGAGCAGTGAAACTGTTTTGTTCAGTGGAACAAGCTGAATCAGATCCAAAAATTCTGAAAATATGTACTATAGAAAGCAAAGAAATCTAAAGTCAATTTAAGACATATAAACTTGGAAGTGTCAAGCATACTTGCAACTCCCAGTTGCCTCCCCCCCCGCAAAAGACTGGCCATTATATGGAATATAATAGGTAACACTATCTACATTGATTATGTGTATTGATAGGGTCCAGTCCTGAGCTTATTTATGAATGACTGTTTGCAAGTCATCTTTTTCACTTTGCAAGACAAAATGCAGAAGGAAGTTATAACCAGCCAAATGCAGAGTTTGTAACTGGGGTGGCAGTTGTCTCTGATAACAGTGGAACTCATTCATTTACGACCAAGAGGAGTTACACTGGAGACCAGCATTAACCTTTTAGTCCAGTGTGGGACCAGTTGTAGCAATAGAGGAATTGAACCTAGTCTGTTCTGAAGAGGGAGTTAAACTAGAGGGCACTACAGGCTTCAGCCAGAGTGGTCCTTCACTTCCTTGAAGTGACTAAATGACTTCCAGCTCTTAGAGTCTGATCTGCTTATCTGTGCAGTTAGTGTTCTCACTGGGGTGATACCAGTCCATGGGGACCGAGAGCAGTTAGTCCACAGGCTTTAATGTGAGAGATCTGCAAATGAAGACTCCGGGGACACCTTATTGCAGCCTTTCAGTACCTACAGGGGGCTTATAAGAAAGGTGGGGACAAACTTTTTAGCAGGGCCTGTTGCAATAGGACAAGGGGTAATGGTTTTAAACTAAAAGAGGGTAGATTCAGACTAGATATAGAGAAGAAATTTTCTACATTGATGGTGGTGAAACACTGGTCCAGGTTGCTCAGGGAGGTGGGAGATGCCCCATCCCTGGAAACATTCAAGGCCAGGTTGGACGGGGCTCTGAGCAACCTGATCTAGTTGAAGATGTCCCTGCTTATGGCAAGGGGGTTGGACTAGATGACCTTTAAAGGTCCTTTCCAACCCAAACCATTCTATGATTATTCTGTGATCCTAAGGCTATGCCTATGTTAGCATGTCGTGCAACATGACAGGAGCAGATCTACAGAGCAGAACAAGTGGTGCTGAGGACCAGGCTGTCCACACTGCAGGCGTTTGACTTTGAACTGGCTATGGGTGGGACTAGTTTTGTGGGCTGAATGTCCACTGTTGGTTGGAGAGCATTAGTGTCCTTCCAGTTTTATTTTGCCTTAAAGGAAGTGAGTCCCTGCTCCTAGTCTGATGTGTGATGGCAACTGAAATGTGGCAAATGGGGACATTTGAAGGAGGAGGTTCCTTCAAAAGCGTTCCTTCAACGTCAACACTAATGCACATATGCTTGAAAAAGCTAATGCAAGCAATTTTTACTAATGGTGCTTTTACTGTGTATTTTCTTTAATGGAACAATTTGAGTGAATAAAAGATATGCATTTTCTAATGCTGGTGGGGGGGGTGGGGAAGTGTCACAGAGCTTATGTTTACTAGGAAAAAGCACAAAGCCGGGCAGTGTTCCTGTTTTCCTGTGGTGTTACACTGCTGGCATGGCCCCTGGCATGGTTTGGGCCAACTTGTGCACTAGACAATTCCTAAGCAAGCCAGAGAGATATGCAGAGCCGTGGGTTATTCCTAGTAGGCAACTGTAAGTGACCAGGTTATTTTTGAGAGTGAAAAGTATGGGAGCGGCCAAACCGTGCTAGTTGATGTAAAGGCCAGGGAAGGAATACTGGTGCGGTTTAGTGTGCAACCGTAGATGTAGTCTGAGTGACCATAATAAGAATGATTGCCTACTATAATGAATATCAGATGAATAAAGTAGTCAGATATGTGTTAACCAATGAGACATGAACATGAAAGTTCCTCAAACAAAAATGTTGTAAAAGCAAATTAATGTTTAATATGATTAATGTCCTTTATCCATGGCTATCTGTTAGAGGGAACTCTGCTGTTATTTTATGCTTTCACAACATATATGCTGTGTATTACCTTCATTCTAGTCATGCTGTCCTATTTAGCGAGGCCTGGAAAATTTAATTATGAAATAGTGGAGGGGCCTTTTAGAGGGAATCAGATGATCCTTAGAATCAATAGCAATGGCTAGTCTCAAATGAGAAGCCTGCGCTGCAGTTAATGGTGCTTGGATGGCTTTGGTCAATGAGCTAATTTCTAAGTGCAACCATGTCACCTGCAGGCCTAAACTGAAAAGAAAGGAGTCTTTTAAGGGGCAGCTTTCCCCCCCATTTTAGGTCTGCATTTGCCAAAATTAAAGTCTACCATAGTTAAAGTGTAACAGTTTTTCCGATACCAAGCATGATCCTCTTCATCAACAGACCTCAGAATACTCAATAAGGATCAGTTAATTAAGCTTCATCTCACCTCTGAGTGGACAAGTTGGCTACTGACTGTTAACTTCCCTGTACAACTGAACTGAGAAAATGTCAAGAGATTTACCCAAGATTACATAGGTAAGTTCCGACGGAGTCTAGAAATAACGCTGGCTTGAAAGGCAGACTAGAACCCATAAAACCGAGGACAAGCAGTGTGGCTATGTTATGAGAAGAAATACACAGCTGACTAAAAACATGATCCTGGAACCAACGCCTGTTTTGTCATTGCACCTCATTGCGACAAACTTGCTGAGTAAGTGCTAAACTGCTCTAAGACCTTGTATGCCGTTTGAGCAAGCGATATTTTTATCCAACGTTGTACACATATGAAGCGCGTCATCCCTTCACAGAGAACGAATTATTGTATCGGTTAATCAGGGAATTATCAATGGAAAACAAAACTAAAAATCTATTGCCGCTTAGGCTGGAGATTCCATGTTTTGGTAATCCACAACGTACGAGTGCTTAACAAACAGCTGTGCATTTCCATTGAGTACTGGAAAAGATATAATGTTATAATGTGGTATGGATTAAGCTAGAGCCAGACAGACGCTACTTCTGTATGACATACGTGTGGTCCATGCACGCTGCAGTCATACTGATGGTGTGCTCGTACTAAAGGTGGAACTCTGAAGCCCAGTTGTGTTTCCATATTTTATTTTAGGTGAATAAATTGTACCTGTTTTGCTCAGATAATGAATTTGTAGGATTGAAAGCTCTCTGGGTCAGATGTGAATACATATCTGACAAAAAAAAAATGAATGGTAGAGATAGCTGATCCTGATCTAATTTGTATCTTTCTTACTCTTCACTCACAGAATTAGAGGGTGATTAGTTTCCGTAATCCTAAACCAGAATCTGTAGCTCTGATGCATCTTTAAAGGTATGTGGTAGAGATGGAATGGCATTACAAATGGGAATTAAAGAAAAAACATTAACATAAAAGTTCAGGGATTTCGAGGCAGTCTGTTTTAAGTGATGACAACATTAGATATTATTGGAATGGTGGAGAAATATCATGAATATCAGTTCAGTAAAATTTTAAGAGAATAATATACTAGGAAGTGACAATTATATAAGCACTCATACCCTAATGATTGCATTAAAATTCCAATGTAATACATAAGTTGGGGATGTGTTTATATCAGGGATTATACCTGCAGATTTGAAAACAAACCAGCATGTTATTAAGATTTAAGAAACTTAGGTTCATAAGAAAGAAAAAAAAAGGAGAGAGAAAAGGAACAAAATATCAGTATTGTACATAACATTAAAAAGTACCCCGAAAGACCACCAAGAATCAAAGAAGTCCAAGCTGCAGTCACTGGAGCACATGGAACACAACAGCAGCTGAAAATCCTTCCTAAGAAATGGGAATATATTGAGGGGTTAGCCTGAGCTACGCTTCATGCTGCACTGCTAAACAGTGTTCGAGGAAACTCATTCAGACCTTGTCCTTTCAGCAGTTGTCATTCCAAGGTTGCAGTTATAGACAGATGCACAGGGTAAGAAATAGCATAACAGCAAACTGGGATCTGAGGCATAATTAATGGAACTAAATCATCATCAGAAGGCAAGCACTGGAGTTGTAACTCAAATTACAGAAATGCTTGTCCCAATGGAAATAAAATATTTGTAACATTATTACTTGCTGAATGCGGAATGTACTAGGAAAGAATGGGTCCTCTTTTAAGGGGTTTTCATTCTACTAATGCCAATCATGCACTTGCTACAAATTATAAATTGCACTATCATTTGCAAGACGCGTATCCACAAGGGTTGAAGGGAAAAATTTGGTGCAGCCACTGGGCAATCAAATGGCCAGTGTCAACCCACGGTAGCACTGCTGAAGAGGTACTAGTTCAGTGGGCTGATGTAGTCTTAAAGAGTAAGTCAATTTGCTGGAGACTCATGCTAATTATAGGGCAACAGTTTTGTAATTGTATGTCTGACCTTATGTCCAAAGGAAAAACACACATTTGTCCTATTGAGAAGGGTTTTGGCAGTGGAACAACCTCTAAGATACGATCTCATCCCAAAGTCCTCTCCCTCCTGTTTTTTTGAGATGCAATGTTACTTTTATGTTCTGCATGGCTTGGAGTGAGCCAGTTGACAGAGAGCAATGCTTTAGAAAAGAGCCCTTTAAGTCACATCCATTTTAATTGGTGTGGTTTAATTATTCTGCTGTACTTCACGATAATCTAACTACCCTGGAGAGTAGATCTGAAAAAGCTGTGGGGGCTCCATTGTGGTTGGGCAAGCTGGGAAATGTCTTATAAAAGGCACACTGTATCTGACAAGACTGGACTACATTTGTTTGGTATTTTAAATTCCACTAATTTTTGCATGTCTTTGAATTAATTATTCTTCTTTCAACATCAAAGGGAAACAGAGGACATTTTTACTTTTAAGGCTTTTGTTCTATAATAATTATCCTATTGCTCCAGTTACAAGATTGCATATTTCTTAGGGTTTTCAGATTACAAAAGGAGATGCAGCTAATTATAGTTTGATATAAATTACAGATTTTTTTCTTTATTTTCTCAGCGGCGTTTGCTCAGGGTGGGTCAAATACTGCAAGGTGCTACGTTTCTAGTGCCCATTGATGGCAACTGAAATTGATGGGGAATTGAAGACACCTTGCAGAATCTGTCTTTGGTAACACTTTTTCAGGTTATTTTGTCGCATGAGCATAAATGTGTATCTACAGAAGCAGGTTTCAGTGAAGGCCTTGGATTAGAGAACCCCTGACTCTGATGAATTTTGGTTCTACATCCAAATGTTGTAGCTGACTTCTTTCTCTAAAACTGGCCAGGCAGGATGTAAGCATTTTCTTTAGCGTGGGAAAGTTCATTTCAGTTCCAGTTCACCTTTTCGCAGTTGAAACCCAGTTCTACTGAATGGCAATTTTTGACCCTTCAGAAACCATGATGATTCATTTATGTGAGACATTTTGATGAACACTTAGATTTAAGATGATTCTTTTGAATTTCATGTAGCTCTCCATGGCTTAGTCTCTCTGCAGTCAGCACAGCTACATTATCCTGTTTCTCCAAATCTGTTCATAAAATTTCCTTCTTTCCGTTAGCATTTCAGCATCAGTTTCTCCTAATCTTATTATGAGAGGGCTCCAAAAATCAGCTTTTAGAAACTTGAGGAAAAACTCTAACCACCATGAAATTTTTTTTGTAGTGTTTTTTTTTTCTCCTGTGCATAATATGTTGACAGAATGAGTGAGAACACACATTATTTCAGTCTTCTTAAAGATTTCTATGGCACTCGTTATATTCATTCTCTAGTCCTCTATTCCAAGTTAAAGCAAAATTGATTAAGGAAAAAAAAATCCAGTTTCTAATCTAAGCATGTATCTGCAATTCTTTGGAAATTAGGAGCACTGAACAAATTGTATACATAATGTAGATAAGTTACTTCTTATCTAATCTCATTTTTAATTAATTTGAAATAATATAGCAACTGCAATATTCAGGCATATATCCATTTTATCCCTTGAAGCTTTCTTACGTAAGAAACCTCATTGCCATGATTACCCACTGCAGTTTTTACGTGTTAGGGGTGGTCACCTGAGTTTCCTCAGCCTTCTGCCAGCTCTGGGAGGGCCATAACCTGCTGTCCTTGCCAGAGACGGGCTGTACATTACTACACCAACTGCTTCATTGGTTTCTGTGTTTGAAAGCTCACCGGGCTATTTGAGGACTTGTTTGTTTTGATGTGAGAGGTTTGAGAGGGTGGGAGGCAGAGGAGGAGGCAGCAGGTCCTGGCTACCCTTTTCCTGACCTTGATCAATCTGTGTATGAGCAGGAGAGTCCAGGGCTTCCTGCCCCTGACAGCTGCACCCTGGACAGTAGCAAAAAGAATGATAGAGCTAGAGAAGTCCAGGGAAGGAAGTTTATGCAGCATGGAAGACTCATATCCTGAGGAAATTGAGTGGAATACATGTGTATAACTATATGGATAAATATAAACTTTTATTTTTAAGGAATTAAGAGCATTAAGTAGAAACAAGAATAGGTCTGAAGAGGCGAAAGATGCAAGCAACAATGGCAGTAAGCCCAGGGTCACTTTTTCTGAAGACAAGGAAAGGAATGTTAAAGGAACAGGGAATCGTAAATAAGCATGTTTTCTATGAAGGTTTTTAAGGTGTTTTTTTTTTTTTTGTTTTGATCTTAAACCAATTTGCAGCCATAAAGTTATGCATGTTTTTAGTCTGTATCAACTTATCAGCTTAATCGGTTTTGTTTCTTTTCTTCCATACCCTCTTTTTGGTGTGTCTGTCATCACTAATTAATGCCCAGACCTACAGATCTGCTCCGTGTAGAGCCCTCTGGACTTCAGCTGGGGCTGAGGTGCCACCGTATGGAAACACAGCAGAAGCAAGAAGGCAGATTTCTTGTTGTACAGGTCATGACTCCCCGCGTGTTTGTACAGCAGTTGGCATATGAGCGTTGAGGCTCTGAATGGCACACTTGGGCACTATGTGACAATAACAATAGTAAGGATAAACAAGGACATACTATGAACTGATCCCCAAAAGAAAGTTTTTTGCTCTGTGAAAGCTGACAGGCTGCGCGACCGAGGGACAAGAGGGCCTCTTACGGAAGCAGTGAGGGGGAGTTGTCGCTGGAGTGTTTGCCAGCTGAGAGCTCTCTCCCATGCGTTCTTGTGTGTGCTAACTGCTGTTAAAGGAATGTGGTTGCTGCAGCTTTATCAAATAGGTCATGTGAATTTCAGCAGTAACCTATGATCTTCCTTCCTTTCATGGAGCATAACTTGTCCCTCTATCAGCATTAGCTGCCTGAACTCTTTTACATCCTCCTTCCAGAGTACGACATGAAGTCATCTTCTGTGCTTCTTCCTAAACACACAATACACACCTGTGTCTTGCATTCTGCAGCCGAGAAACACAGTTAATGGCATAACCGTTTGCTGGCGCGGTGTATCCTAGCATGTGTGTTGAGTTGATGTAGGAGGTCAGTAGGCCAAATGTGGATCTAGGGCAATCACAGGAGACATCAGACAGAAAATTATTGTGCTTTTTGTGGCATTTAAAATTGTCATATGCATATACGAAAAAAAGTGGGGTGGAGACTGTCAAATGGCAAACATGGGTCTAGATTGTGAAATGAAGGAATACATTGCCAGAAAACCTGTTTTGGCCATAATATTGCAACTGTAACTTGCTATTTCTTTCGTTGTCTAGTCCAGGAGCTCTTGCAGGCTTCTGTGTGAAGAGTCCTCAAGAAACTCAAGCTTGTGTTAGTCAGGAGTCAGCATTAGGTGGGTTTGTACATTTACGCTCTGGCTTTTACTTTTAGCAGTTCTGACAGATAAAGAACAAAGCTGAAATCACTGTAATCGGGAGTCATATCTGGCTAGCAGTTTTATTCCTAATTTGAGGGAAATACTCTTACTAGTTTAGGGAAATTTTTCACAATGCTTGACCTGGGGTGGTATCACACGTGCTGTTGTTTCAGGATTGTATCAGTGTCACTGATTAGATTTTTATTACTCTTTCTGAATAACTGGGAGTAACGGGTTGTTTTCAGAATTTTGTTGTGGTGAAGCCAAAGAAAATTCCCCAGTGACAACAGAGGGGGCAATAATCTTTTGATGATAAGTTTAAGCCTGGTCTCAGCTGAACTGATGTAAATCATGAGTAAATGAATTGAAGCGATTAGATTTTATTCAATGTAAAGCCATAAGGTAGGGTCATCGTCTCTGAGTGGCTGTGTGTGTGCCAAAAGACAATATGATCCCAGTGCCTCGTGCATTTTTTCAAAAACATTTGAAACTGTAAAAGTTCTCAGAGAAAATTGCTGAATGAAAATAATTTGAGGAAGGAAATCTGCAGTTATAAATTACAGAGCAATTTACTCCTCATGGTTCCTTTTCAATTATAAACACTTTTGACTATCTGGGGTATTCATTTCCAAGGATGCATTTTTCTCTGTCTGATAGACGGTTCTGAAATCTTAAAAGTGGAATATTACAAGTGGGTAGGCGTGGGAAGACAGTGAAATGGTTTTTAAGTGTGGAGGAACTGAAAAGGTTTTCAATAATTTTATATCATTTCAGCAACATTCTCTCTTTCAGGATGTCTAGGAATTAAAGAAAGGAAATATTTACATTATAATTATATTTCTGTTTATTTAACTAAGTTATTAAGCAGATCTGGCATACAGAAGCAGCTCCCTTTAGTCCTAATTGTTTCTCCTAATGTTGCAATTACAGCATTATTGAAAGAATTCAGTGAAGAAAGGCCTGCAATCTCTGTTAGGATGCAGCAGGAGGGCTGGGGGGGATTTGTTCCATGGGAAAGAGAGGCAGTGAAACGGATTGCTCAGCTGCCCCCTCTGAAACAACACAGCAAATCAGTTTTACAAAACGAGACAGAAGTCTGCAAAGGGGGGTGGGGAGGTGGGGAAGACAGCTTCTATCCGAAAACTCTCTCCCTAGTTATTAAACCGTTTATATAGGTCTGCATACGAGGAGCTTTTTTCCAATCCTTCCACAAAGCCTTCTAGAATAGTAATTTTTATGTCAGGGATATTTATATTAAGAAGCCCACAAAGCCACCGTCTACTTTCCATACACGTAACTTGCATGGATCCATATATAAAGTTTCCATTTAAAAAAGCCCTGAGTGTTGTATCCACTGTTTCGGCTTTAATTTCTATTTCTTTAGTTATTTGTTTATTTTTCTTTTAGCTCTTTTCTGAAGATCCTTTTCCCATTCAGGAAATCATAATAAAGAAGAGTGTGAGGATAAAGAGCAAAAACAATAAACAATTATGGGTGCCAAAGTATCTTCACAAATGTGTTTAAAAAGTAATTCTTTTTTTTTTAAAAAAAAATAATAATATTTTTGCTTAAATGGAGAGCTATTTTCTTAATATATATATTTATGGATTCTTCAGTGCTTTTATGAATTCTGGGCTTTAGAATCAGATATATGGGCTGCCCATTATTCCTAGTGTCTTAAGATATCTGAAACCTAATGATACATACCTACCTATCTGTTTGTCTGTCTATGTACTGTAGTAGATCAAATCTCTTAGTTATTTTCATGCTGATACCAGAGCTTCCCATGGATAATTCAAAGTTATTTAAAGGCTACTTGTTTAAAGTTCTTCTCAACTTATCCTAAGGAGCTGAAGAATTTCTGTTCATTTTTGTGAAACTATTCAACTGATGCTATTTACGAAGTAGAAAAGATGCTTTTGAAAAGGTCCTTTTTTAGGATGAAGGTTAAAAAGATTAAAAATCTCAAGAAAGTCTGTATGCAAAGGCTAAGACTCAGCAACTCTTTCAAAAATTCTCTCAGTGATTGATGTGGGGATGAGGGAGTACAGAGATTGACACTGAGATATGTCCAGAAAAGCAGATGAAGGATTCAGAAATAGGAAAACCACAAAACTGAATGGATGGACATATAAACATTTTCCAAGAGGCAGCTATGTTACTTTAGAGAAGAAATAAAAAGTAGTTTGTAACTTTTAAAGGTTCACTGAAGGTGTACAGTCTCTTAAAATATTTGTCAGTATTTTGTACATCCTTTGAATGAAATGAGAGTCAATAACCTCACAAATAAATCAATATATAAATATCTCTAATGTAAGGAGGGAGTTCCACACAAATTAGCTTCTGGAATTGTTTTCAGTAGCTCTACGGAGAGTTCATTTAAGGAGCTGGAGAGCTTCTTTCACTGTCATGTTTATCCTATCTGCTAAAGGGGAGCAGGGGGAAAAAGCAGACCAGCTTTGACTGTCTGGGGAAACAAGACCTCTGTGCTTCGCCTTGCTGTGGTGCCTGCAACCAGCTGAGTCCTGCTTCCTTAACCCAGCAAAGAGCCGTGAGCCATGATGTGCCATTGGTTTTAAAACAGGAATCCATTTGGAAGTCACTGACGGAATCTGTTGAGTATCATCTATGACATGTTTTTTTCATATTTACACTTATTCACATACTGGACCAAGGATAGGTGAAGTAGGGATCCACAAAGGATTGATAAATTGTTTTCCGGATGCTCAGCCAGCTGGCCAACTGTCACAGTTTGTGGAAAGACTTGGTGGCGCATAGCAGAGACACATCATGGAGTAATTGTGAAGGACAGAGGATTAGGTCCACGTCTCTGAAAGTGAATACCTGTTTCGCTTCTCTCAAATCTGCTTTCCAGGTATTATCATCAGGTGCAAATGCATATCCAATTATACTCTGACATACAGCCTCAGGGTGGGGGTGATGCCTCAATACCCTGGCTCAGGAGACCCCTGAGGAAGGCAGGGTAAGCCTCTGGCTCAGCTTTCCTTCACTGTCTCCTGGCACGGGGAAGCTGGGCTGGGGCAAGCTGTTTTCTGCTGACCCCACGCAGTGGGAGGTGATCCACGTTCCCCATTTGACTCATCTGGGTCAAGGGTGGTGGAGCCAACCACTATGCCCATTCCCTCTCCTCCCAGTTTAGTGCCTAGCATCTGTTTAATTAAAACATCTTGGGATATGTAATCATATGCAGATTAAAACTCAGGCAAGATTTAAAACCAGCAGTGAAAATCATCATAAAACCATGTGTTAACTTTGTGAAATGCCAAAGGCTGCTCAGACTTGAAGAAGCCTTTAGCTTCTCTGTCAGTGAAGCTGAGACCATGGCCCTTCTCAGACCAAAAGAGAGGCCGGCATAGCTTTTTGACCCAAGTACTGAACCTTACTTGGGCTCCAGCTCCTATGGTCCATAAGGGATGCAATGTTGTGTAGAGGAAACTGGAAACTCAGAGACAAGTGCAACTGCCTTCTTCTGGGACTGAGCTTTGCTCACTTTTCCTGTTGTGGGACTTTTCAGTAGCTTTAGGGTGAGCACAAGGGACTGGATCTAAGGGTTTCCCATTTATGCAGCTTTGCCGCCACCCAAGCTGACAGCTGCCCGCTTGGCTAAGAGTGTGGCATCTAGTAGTAGGAGAAACTTCTTGTTCCAGCTGGCACTTTCTTATCTAACAGTCAGAGCTTTGTAAGTGTGGACAGCTGCAGTTTCAGAAATTGGCTCTATCTGTATCAATTGGATTTGTGAAGTCAGTGAAAGGGCATGAGGCAGATTCATGGGATTTCCTGTTAGTATTAGTAAACGGAATCTACTGCAGAATTTTAAAAGAATAGGAGACTCAGTCGATGACGCTTAAATGAGGCCTGTGGTTAGGGAAGGCTACCAAAAAGAAAAATCACTGGTCAGTGAATATGCTGGGCATGATGGGCATGATTTCCAGAAATTTGAAATCATCTTGAAACAAAGGCAAGAAATAGCTACAGTGTCTGTTTGTGCACCCTGGATGGCGAAGCGATCATTAAGAAGCAGGTGGTGTACTGAGTCGGATGGTCAGGCTGTGATGCAGCAACATTTCAGGTTTTAAAAAATATGTGCAAAGAATGGCAGGAATGTGGAGCCTCGTAGGGGTTCAGCAGCGGCTCTGTCGGGACCTGTAAGTTCTCCTCCCACCTCCGCCATTGGTTTGCTGCGTAGCCGTGAGCAAGTCACATACCTTTTCTGTGTCTCAGTTTCCCAGCCTACGAATGGGTTTGATCATGCTGAAAAGCGGGAGGAACTCTGCAAAGGCATGGTGCAGTTATGTAACAGCGCAGAAATAAAGGTTCCTGCTGAACTTCCACTCCCTTTTCTGCTCCTGTGCCATGTGGCGAGGGAAGAAAGCACTCCAACATTTCTGTTTACTCCCTGAGTATTGCTACTATATAGGATTTCCCCTGCCTGTACCAGATGGGCTACGAGGGAAACCATTGACAATGCATTTAACTTAGCTGGGGGTTTCCTAAGTATCAGACTTAGTATAATTTGAGCGGTTTGCAACGGTTTCTATTCATATTTGCTTATCTGGGCCTAAACTACTGTAAACCCAGTACTGCAACACTAGGCGTTATTCACACCAGTGCAGATATTTTCCTGGTAATGAATAGGGGGGGATGGCCAACTTTTGCATTTGTTATTTGAATGTCTGGCTGTGTGAGTAAGAAAGTCACTTCACCTCCCGTGAGAAATGTGAAAATTTGCACACAAAACAGAGCTTGCCTGTACCAAGAAAGACCTATGTTAATTGTACCGGGATGTTTAAGGTGTCAGATTTTCCTACCTTCCATTATGCCTAAACCGTGGCAGAGGTTCATCCTCCCCATCCAAGACAGCAGACCAGATGTGCATCTGTATCTGCCCCGCTGAGCAACAGTTTGGGCAAAGGTGCAAAGCTATGAACAGCAGTGGCTGAAGTGCCAGTGGAGGTTCAGTTCTCCTGGCTCTGCCTGGAGAGTGGGGACATGGCACAGGTGGAGAGCTGACAGCAGAGGGAAGTAGTGTCTTCAAACTCTGGAGCTAGACTTGTTTTCATAGCTGACTGTCAGAGACCTTGCTTCATAAGCTAGTGGCAAGGACAATCATTTGAGGAAGGGAAGATACCAGGTCTGGTCCCACGGCTAAGTTTTATCCCCTGGTTCTGATGTAATGATAGGATCCCTTTTTTGTAAGATTTGAAGCCCTTGAATGTTAGTATGGGAAGAAGTCTCTTGTATCTGCAAGCCTGCTGCCACCAGTAATCATAGAGGGATTTGAAATTTGACTGATATCATTCTACTTCATTCTATCTAGTGTTTTATTAATTTTACAATACTGGCACTTCTTCTGAAACAAGCATGTGATTTTGCATAACTTGTTACTTCCTAACAAAATTGACACAATTGCTTCTACAGGAAGTCACAACCCATGGTAGAACCCCGTCGGGCAGCCAGTGTGACCCCTGTGGACTGTATCACCTAAATGACGTTGCTGATTTTTTTCTAAATGCAATGGTGTGATTTCTTGTGCATTGATATTACAAAAGCCATCGTCTTCCATCAATGCCTCAGAGCTGTAAGACATGTTTGCCTTTTGGTCTTCACACAGCAACAGAAATGGTACTTTTTATCACATGATTAAACAGTGCTGAGAATTTTAAAGAATATTAATCAGCAAAGAGGAAGTAACTATCAGCATATGTTTTGTTTTTTAAGAACTGGATAGTTTCATAGGACCATATGTTCCTCTTGCACCAGGCTGGTGTGTGCAAGTGTAGGATCTGCAAAATGCAAGCTTAGAAAATCGCTGCACAGCACTCCCGGGGCCAGTGAGAGATCATACGGAAAGAGTAGCTGTAAAACCTGTGGGGTGTAGAACCCTGAGCTTTCTGCTGTCTGCAGGATTGAGATGATTTTGGTGGAAGATATGAGCCTTTCCTTAGAAAAAATGCACTGAAGGTGTCAGCACATATCTTTAAGCTGGACTGAAACCTTTCATTCAACAACTGAAGCACAAAATCTTATCAATATCAGCTGGACTTTCTCCATACAGGAGGCCTCCGACACATTTATATTTAGCCCCGGCGACATACATGTGATTACCATTTGCATTGCATTTCTTGTGATAATCTAATCATATATAGTATTTTTCTGACCAACACCATCTGTACCATTGTCTGTACACTGCCATTTTTCTCTTCGAGCTTTCTTTGGCATGATACCAAGTAGGAGGTTTCCCACTGTTTGAGCTTTCTAGGTTGCATTTGGAAGAAGTGAATATACTTTTCTTACAGCACAGTAGTATCAAGGCTGCAGTACAGTGGGAAGGCTCACTAAAAAGAGCAGCCACTTGCTGTCAGACAGAGAGATCTTTATTTTAGAATCATTAAGGCCAGAAGGCAGAAAGACCACAAGTCTATGTGTGAGGAGGGGAAGAGGTAACGCACAGTCTTTGTGTTTCTACTCTGTGCCTCAAAAAAAAAATGCCAGCTGCTTATGTGGATACTAGACACTCCGAAATTTAAACGTGCAGCATACAGAAAAGAAAATAAGTGTTTTATAGCTACATCCATGATGGGCAGGTGGATAGGAAGGGTTGCTTTATATGCCACATGTGCTACATATGGCCCAGCACAGGAAAACCTGTGTTCTGAAGGTACTTGAGTTTTGGGCGGGTTCTTTACATGCTTTTCTTATCTTTCTTTCTTTGAAGACATGTTAATCTATATTTAAAAGTATTCTAACCATATAGCTTCCAATCGGCAGGGGGCTCAGCACTCTTGGTTCCAGTCAGATCAAGAGTTAGACATGATTATATTTTAGATCAATTGTGTTGCTCATAAACTTAAATTTCTGAGCGTGTGTAATCGTTCTGTCGGCTCCGGGGCAGAATGCCGAGCACCCATTACAGTCAAGTTCCTAAAAACTCGAGATACCATTGCTTTCCGTGGGAAAGCAGTAGCTCTCTAGAAGATATTACAAGACTAGCCCAAACTGCTTCTATCCCAGGAGACAGCCCCAAGGACTGCGTGGGATCCATCCTTGCATACAACTGTATACCGAGCCTTGCTACTGTGATCTTAGCTTGTATAATTCTTGTGCTCATAGTTTTCCCTCTAATGGATAGGGTTTCTTTTCTGTCTTGTTTGAAATTTAAAAAAAGAAAGGAAATTGGCCTGTATTTATTCGGAGGTAAATAAATAAACCAGCCTCAGTAGTCAAGTTTACAGCTTTGTCTTTTGAGAAAAACGTGTCTGAAATTTGGTTAGCAACAAAACTCAGAGCATCATACTTTTCATATTTTGGGGAGATCTGGAGTGAATATCTTATGTAGATCTAACATCAAATCCAGCCACTGCTTAAACAGAGTTTTTGCTATCTGTTCCTACATATTGTATAATATTGACACTGATGCTGTGAGCCTGAGCTGACCTGGCAGCCAGCCAAGTGACAGTTAAGCATCTGATGTTCTTTTATCCAGTAAAGCTTTTTTGGGGGGCTTTTTTTGGGGTGGCTTTTTTTTTTTTTTTAAATATGATTAGGGAATCTCCTTTTTGCTACTTATTTCCTCTGACTTAGTGCAGCCCTTGGCTGTCTCCTGAGCTAAAAGCTGCAGCTAAACAGACTTTTTTTCATGCTGAATAGCATGTCTCAACGTTTTCCTCTCAACCATCATGTAGGTCTAGTTGCATTGTTGATTCCCATTACATGTCTGCTGGGATGTAAATTATTTCAATTCCCCCACACCCCGCCCTTCTGCTCTTGTACTTTCAAGGGGTTTAATCCGTGAAGGGGACTACTTCAAAGCTCTCACAAGAAACTCATTTCTTGATGGATAGAAGGGCCAATAAAATGAAATTAGAGTTTTATCTCATTGTCTCTATAGGAATGAAGTATAATAATTATTTCAGGCAAATACATGTTGGAGACAATAATTAAGATCACTATCATGTCTTTAAGGACAAGCAGATTCTAAAATAAGCATTAGTAATGGGATTAAACATTATTGCTGTGCCCTGGATCTCAGCTTTGCCAAAGAGCCTAGCACGTCTGAGTGTACGAAGCTTGCTCTCTGGAGGAAAAAGGAACCAAAAAAAAAAAATCTGCATTTTACAGAACCTTTTTGGCTTTTGGCCCATTAAATAGCTGAGGCCCCAGTCTGCAAAAAAAAGTCTTGGGTGCCTGAAGGAAGTGGAAGTGAAGTGGAATTTAGTATCTGTGTCATCAGCGCAGTCCAGAAAGTCTGCTGCCTAATGGGTTAGGTGTCAGTGGTTTTACCGGCAAAGTTCCCAGAGAATACTGCTCCTGAGCAAAATTATCAGCTTCTTAGCAGGGCAGAGTGGTTTGTCATTTAAGCTCATTTGGGATCCAGAAATTAGGTGTCCCTGTCCCTAAGCCTCTGAAGGACTGCTATAGCAGGCGACTCAGTTAAATGTAAGCATCATGTAAATTATGCCACCTGTAAATTATTTGTTCTAACCATCTGGACTAAGTTTGTGACAAGCTGACCCTCGGTGCAGCAGCTTCCCAATTAAACTTTGAAGATGGACAGTTTCTCTTCTCCAAAGATTTGCTCTTTTCTTCTTTCTTTCTTTCTCTTAACCTACCTGTGTCAGTTGTCTGTGCAGGCTCTTGTCCGTACCATTCCCTCAGACAATTTCCTCCTGCCCGTTTTCAGCGCCGTCACTGCTCTAAGTCAGAGAGGGATTTAGGCCTGTTTCTGCATACATTTATTTTTGTGTGGCAAAATGTTCAGATTGGGCCTCATTATTTTTAGACTAATTAGCTGCTCAAAACTGAGAACCCTCCTGTGGAAAGACAACAGACTGTTGTGCACTGTTAGTGCCTAACACTTAGTACACAAATTTGAACCATCTGGCTCATGGTATAAGCTTTGATTTATGGTAATATATCTTCACCGTACCCAACACCTAGGGGATTGACATGACATGAGGGAGGATTGTGCAGTCTTGTTTTTCAGCTCTTACTGTCATTTTCTTTCTTTCTAATGGAAGTCTGTCCCAGCTATGATAGCATATGTATCATATATCCTCTTAAAATCTGGCTTTTTACTTTAGCTTAGTGGGATTTTTTTGTTTTTATTTTTGTTTTAAATAAGAAATTGCCATGATTATAAACAAACAAACTGTCAACAACCTTCCTGGCAAGCTGTAAAATATAAAACTCCGGAGGCTGAACTTGTTTCTAAATAGTTTGGGATAAAATAAGTGGAAGCAGCAAATGCAACTCAGTTACCCATACCAGCCAGCTCATCCCTACAGTGAGCTTCTTATTCAGCCAGACCTTTCCACAGGACAGAAATAAATAAATAGTGCTAACTGGCCTGACCTGCTATCCAAATGTATTTAGTGAATTTTTTCCAAATAGCGTAAAACAAATATAAGTGGTAGCAGTAAGCAAAGCTCTAATTTCAACACTCACATCAGTCAACAGAGCCTGCTACCATGTCTAATATCTGGCTTGTTTAGAAGACAGGTAGGGCCTAGGGGAAGGGGAAGAGCACAGGCTGGACTGACTTGTTACAAAACATAACATTCATTCAGTGGCTGTTCTGCGTACCTCTTTGGAATTAAACAACAAAAAGGAGGGAAATCAATTTGGCAGGTAGGAGAAGTCAGTACGTGGTAGCAGCTGAAACAGCCCCGCAATGCCACAAAGCCCGACCTCCCCAGCTTCCATTAGTTGAATCTCCCACTCCATTCTTAGAGTCTGTTCTCTCTCCGAGGTGGTATTTGTTTTGTTTTCTCCTTTTAATGCTCCTTTCATAGCAGCCTGAGGACAACCAGGAGTTAGAGTCTCAATAGCCGAGTTAATTGCCAGACAGGGCACCTTGAGAATTTGGCCCAAGAGCAATAATAACAGAAATACTTAGTACTTGCAGTCTGTAGCTCTGCTTCTTCACAGCACGGTGCAGAAGGTGAGAGTGGCAAATGTTGTGTTGTTTCATCAGGATAACTATCTTCTTTCTGAAGGGTATTCTTCCATTTCTGTACCTGGGGGACACCTTTCATTTCAAAGTGGAATGAAAAGGCATAAAGTTCTAGGGATATGGGATCGGTCGTGTACACTGTGGGAAGTGTCAAAGAACAGGGTGTTGTTTTGATTCATCAGTAGGTGAGAGAATGATATTTTGGCTTTAAGCTCCATTCATAGTGAAAGCCATAGGTACTGATGCTCTGGCGGTAGTCCTTGCAGCAAGATCAATCCTTATCCTGCTGGACCTGTTCACCTGTCCTATTTGTATCTGTTTCCCTCCAGTGTGTATAGAAATCATGGCTGTTATCCACAAGACTAGATTCCGTGTCGGATGGTACAAGACCATAACTGCTAACAGCAGATCTCAGTGGGACTGTGCCATCAAGCTGTGGATGGTGCAGTAGCTGACTTCGTTTAACAAGCTGACCTGGCATGTGTAGAACAAAGACTGTCAGGGCCACAAAGCAGGTTTCTTATGTTATGTGTTGCACTTGCCAACAACCAAATATTGTTTTATTCCAATCTCTCTACTTAGCTTGGAGACAAAACTTGAGTGAAACTATATAAAACAGTTACAGAGTCAAAGGTTTTCTGGGACAATTTGTGATGATGTCAAATTGCATCCTTCTAAAATAAGTAGGCAATACAGGTACTGTATAAAGAAGTCCCCTTTTACATCCTATAAAAAGGCCAGGCAGCTTAACATTCTTTTTGGATAATCTGAAAAGCTGTTGTTCAAGAGAAGCCCAGAAATACCTTTTTGTTCCTTAGAAGGTGATTAGTCATAAAAGTATGATAACTTCTCTTTTGGCACCTGGTCTTAAACTAGTCTGAAGCATGTATCAGCAAAAGGGCTGGTGTGTTCAACTCTTTGAGTGGATAAACTGCAAGCAGAGACCAAGATATGACTCTTGAGAGTCGCTGTTCAGAAGCTTCAAACCCAGCACCGTGCAGGATTTTATCTGCTATAATTTACAGATTGCTAATCCTGCCTCCTGCTCAGTTTGAATGAATGACTGGGGGAGGACTGGCAGAGCTCAGGGAGCTTTATGTGCTTCTGAATAGTGGCAGGAAAAGATCCCATCCTATAGGAACAGGAGAAGCATTCTGTTTCTCTTTGCCATCAGGACAAGATAAGAGTTTGGGCTTATAACTACCTATGGCTTAGTGGTTAGCACTGAAAAATTGTGTCCATCTGCTGTGTGCCGGCCTATGTGACATGAGATATATGGTCTTGGTCCAGTTCCTGACACTTTTGCCCTGGCTAAACCCCACGATCACTGATTAGTGCTTGTTACCTGTCATGTTAAGAGGGCCAGTGGCTGAATCAGGAGAGGAGAATGAATCCTCTCTTCCCTTGAATAGTAAGTGCTGCTTCTCAATTTGGTAAAAATATGTTCTGTTTTAGGAATTACTACACATGCCGCTCTGTTGTTCAGTATTTGTTTGCATTTACAAGCCTCTGAAAAGGGGGAGAAGTTCCTGCCAGAAAATACAATTAAGTAAGCAGTAGTTGGACGTTTCACAAAGGGGTATGACAAAAACCGACTCATCTTACAGTACACAATGTGGTGATTTTTGTAAAACATATCTAAAAATGCATAAAATAATTATAGGATAGATAATTAAACTAGGTCATGCAGTTTGAGCTCATATAACAAATACCATAACATTTTAGTCAGTTCTTGGGGATAACTGAATCACATCTTCTGAAAAAGATGAAAAGCATCTTATCTGGAGCTGAAGATATCAACATGCAGGGACTTCTGTGTTTCCTTTGGAAGCCTGTTTCTTTAGTTGATTGCCATTGTTAAAAAAGAAAAAACGTATACCTTATTTCTGCTTTTTCTTTATCTGGATTTAATTTTCAGTCGTTCTGAAGAGCCTCTTTAGTATCCAATTTCTTTTCCCTGTAAATGTAATTATACTCCATAATCAAAGCATCTCTGATATTTTTTTTCTGTGACAGTACTATGCAGATTGAACTCCTTAATTCCCCTCTCACCAAAGGACTTTTTCTAAAGCTTACTGGAGTTTTGGGGACTTCCCACTGATATCAGCGGGTTTTGAACAAGGCCTAGAAAGTGGCACAAACAGGGCTATATGTGAATACAGTCTGTGGAGTCAGGTCGCTGATAAAAGCAGCTGGCATTCTAATCTTTTGGTTTGGTATCAGATCTAAGGGAGCTGTTTCATCAATATATGCTGAAGAGAACTGAAAAGATTTGGCCATGCCTTTGAACATACTAAGGATTTTGAGCAGGCGAAGTGGGGTAAAAATAGGGACAGCTGGAATTTGTTTTGTTGTTTTTTTTAATACAATTTAAGGGTTTTGTTTATTTTTTAATAGTGTGAATGTAACGCTCCCGAAAATGCTCACTATACACTGAAATCTTCTATGAATCAACAAAACATGTACCAGCAGTACAAACTTCACCTTGCCTAAACAATGTACGTCTCAATTCCGACTTGAAAAGACCACCTGTAGGGGAAAAATGTTAGTTCGGTATCCAGGGGCCATTCATTCCTTTGCCACTTTGCTGAGACTGCCAATTAGTGCCAACTTGTGGTGGCAGATTTTGTGATGTAGACACATGTTCTCTGGAAAGTGGGCTGAGATATTCGACTCATTTCACATGGGGCACAAAGAATTATTTGCTCTGTGCTATACAAATGAGAATTGTCCAAAGCTTTCCTCTGTGTTAGCCTCTGTACGCTTACTGAGTGTAAATACAGGGGAAATTGGTGTTATTGCAAGGACAAATTAGCACCAGAACTGAGCTGTATTTTTTTTAATGTGCTGCTAATTGTGCCCAATTTGTGCTGGAGTACTCACTCAAATGCAAAAGCACAAAACCAACTGAACACATTTCAGGGTGCCAAAGAGAGCTTGCACTTTTCTCTTCGCAAATTATCCTTCTAGTTTCACACTGCAGCAAGTGCCAATTGGTCCCACTAAAACCTTTATCTAGAGTAATCAAATTAGCACTGCATGTTAGCAAATTAGGTTTCATTTACAATGGTTTATATTTGCTGCAGGTTTGAGCATTAAAAGAAAGCATTTTCTAAGTTTTACTTTAAAATTTCTTATATGAGTGACATTGATTCTGTCTGTGATGTTTAAAAAAAGTGAGCTGCTGAAATGGAAGAAATGAGGCAAAGTTGTTGTTTGTATTTCACTTCCAGAGAAATGTGGATTAGGAATTGCAGAAGTTTCTAAACTTTAAGGTAGACCTCAGCAAGCTGGAAGAGGTTTATTCTTGTTTTCCCACTAGGTTCATTCTTCTCTTTGGTTCACAATGGACCAAATACATGCCACTGGTTATACCCAGGAAATACTGGGGCTACACAGCTCTTACAGAGCGCAGGATTTCACTCAATACAGCCATCGGGCACATCATGAAATTTGCTTCTGCCAGTAGATGTGCCACTGACAGGGTGGGAAATACAAACTGCTCCAAGCACAGGAGTGAGCAGGATTGCCAAGAGGAGAGAGGAAAAAAATCATAAGCTGAATTTCCCTCTGGCACAAAATCCACAAAAGTCATCAGAGTTTTGTTGGGGCTGAATTTCATCCACTGAGATGAATTAATTAATGTTTGCACCATCCGAAGATTAATAATGTAAATATTAAATGTTATTGAGACTTCTGCTTCCAAGATTGTCTTTTGTTTGAAGGTTGCGAAACTAGCCCAAAGCTGGATTATTCTTTACTGTATGAGACTGGTTGTGAGAAGGCAGAGAAGTGTAAAACACAGAAGTGCGTCTGACAGGAGGCGCAATCACCTTCCTGCTTTTAGTCGGTGGTCTTACGGAAGCACAAGAGCTGATCGGGGCGATACATTAGGAAATCCTACTGTAAAAGAAGGCAGAGGATTTCCCCAACCAGTTACAAATGAGGCTATGTCCAGCGGCACTGGCTGTGCTGGGGGTATGAGAAGTAGAGGGTTGCCTTACTCAGTGACTTCAGGACACAGTCACCTGAGTCATTATATTTCATTGCCGTCAGGTGCAAGAATTTACTCGGCCACAAAATTCTGTAGGGTCTGTAAAGTGCGTATGTAGAGACTGGAGAGGCTGGGTTTTGTTCCTAATTTTGAGGTCTTGGCCAAGATCTTTTGTTTCCTGATTCAGTACCTTAAGAAGTGTGTGCATATGTAATTTCTGGCCAGTGCTATAAAAGAATAAATCACTTGTAATGTGTTTCTGCAAATAACTTCATAACAATCGTGCTGTTGATCTGGTCTTCGAAGATCGGTATCTCTGAAGTATGCTTTTTTATTGCATCAAATGCCAATACATGATTCAAGAAACAAGCTAGAGAGGTGGTAAGGAGGGCAGGACCAAAGAGGCCGCAGAGAACACCAAGTAAGCAGCAATCATAGCCTTGCTTATCAGCCATACAACGGCATAAAATAGCTCTTGAGCACAGTAATCCAGAGTAGCGTCTGATTCAGGATGTCCCTGCATCGTTAATTTCCAGAAACTGAGAAAGGAAAACCGAGGGGGGGGAATTACTTTCTACATGCCCTGGCTTTTATTCTCTTTGGCTAAGCATCCTCCAGTGACCACTGCTGGGAACGGGATATGGGGCTACTTATAGCTTTGGTCTGACCCAGAGTGGTCATTATGTTCTTAGAAGATACTATTGCTATCCTCCTCTGATTACATCCACAGGAACCGGATCGTATATATAAAAACATATTGTACAATTAAATAAGACCACAAGCTTTGAGGAACAGAATAGATACTTAAAGTTTGCTGAGCTGGATTTGGAATGAAAAAACATTATTTTCAGAACAGACTCCGAAGTTAAGCCCCCTCCCTAAAGTTTATTGCACGAGCCAAGAGAGAGAGCCCATTCTTTCTAACAATGCCTTTTCAGCTACTTTGATGCTAAAAATAAAAAATGTTTGATAGCTATCCAAGCAAAGAAGGTGAAAACAGTAATTTCCAGCTTTTCTAAAGCTCTTTGGCTATATACATTTGACAAAAAAACAGTCACCAGCAGACGAAGTCAGATTGTTGTTTCCTGCTTTGTATGCCTATAAACTCCCTTTCACTTCTCTGAAGCCTGGATAGTCAGAAATAGTAACTAACTCTGCTGAAAAATTAACTGAAAATGTCTGCTCATTAGTAAACTTGCAGAGCAACACTATGTTTTCAGTAGAGATAATACCTATTGCTTATAGTTGCTGAAGTTTATGGTTTGGCTAAATTTATTTTGTAGCTGCCAGAAGAGTGCCTAGCCTGAGGACAATAACAAGAATTCTCTTCTTAGCGTTGCCAGTCACACGTCACTCTTTTAAGATAAGGCTGGGGAAAAAATCTCATGAAAGCGTTTAGTCATTGATTTATAAAAGTGTTTCTCCTCATGATCTGATTTCGCAGCACCAGTGACAGGGTTGAAATGGAAATGACAAGGAGAGCTGCCAGTGCTTTTCAGTTCTGTAAGATGATGTGGGAAGTGTAAGCAATTAAACCAAATTGAAATGTTGGGGTGTTTGTTTTTGTTGGAACTGTTTCTTTTGTCAGGCTTTGGAAAAAGGAATTCTTTCAAATGGAAATGCATTTATAATTTTGTTGAAAAACAGAATTCTGAAAATGGAAGTATTGGATGCCGGATGCCGGGCATTCAACCACTGTAGTGCTGTAAAAGAGTTAAAAGTTCTGCTGTGTCTTATCTCATTACTCCCTTATGGGTGAGACTCCCCAGGAGGTGTCATTTCTAAAGACACACAAGTGATCTTTGGATCCCTGCACCATCTCCCTTGGTCAGGCATGGAGATGGCTGTGTGTGAAGGAGGATGAAGTCCTGTCCCAGAGCCCCGTCCAAAGGAGGCTGCTGGCATAAAGCACAGCAGGAATATCTCCACAGTGTCTGAAATGTCAACTTTTCTTTCTGAGGAAAGATGCGTTATCATTTTCTGTAATGGGGGGAAAAAAAATCTTCCTGTTTTCCAGGCAGCTTTATTTTAATAATTTCATCTTTTATTAGTTTCTTTTATATACTTAGTTTTGTTAATATCACTAATGATATTGATGGTCTGAAAAACAAACCATACTAGTGTAACAGAGAAGTGGTGCACGTGCTTCTCCTGCTGACAGGCAAGTCTCCAGTTACTCTAGACTGAGGCTCTTCCTGCCACATGAGTGCTGGTTGCTGCACTAAATTTTTGATGGGTTGGTGATGATAGATACCTTGTGCTGACTAGGATGGAGGCTGTCGCACTTATTTTTCCTTTTTACTGAGTAAGAATTTGAATCCAGGTCTCTGGGAGTAAACTGCTGTGTATTTACTCTGCTACTAAGATCCCTTTTGCCAAATCTGGTGTCAGCAGCCAGAAGCATAGCCAACATACTGATTTGTAAACACATTTCTCATCTCAAAAAGATTATATAGGGTCTCATCCTCTCTATAGAAAATATACTGCGCCTTGGAGTGAACACTAATATGGAAAAATATGACTGCATTCCAGAAATATCTAATTGCTGCTGATAAATGGTATTTGCCTCTTGTATGCATTATGACAGATTCCCCCTTGAAGTTGAGGATAGCTGAACTCTTTACATAGGCCAAATACAAAGCCTTGAATGTTTTGCTTCACACATTTGTTATTGAATGTTAAAGTCTTAAAGAGGATGCTCAAGCATTAAAGAGGATAAGCAAAGTGTAAATAAAAGAGGTATTTTGCTCATGCATGAGGAAGGTTGGCATGATTTAGTGAGCTTTTTTAGGAGATTTAGGTTTTAGAATAAAAAAGAAGCAGATTTCAAAAACGGGGATGAGAATTGGTCTTTCAGCCACCTCACCAAGGTGCTCTGAGTTGATCATGGCAAAAGGCTGCCTCTCTCCATTGACTGTAAAGGAAATACGGGAAGACCAGCATCGACATGAGGTAGCATTAGGTATGGTGTGTGCTTCTCCCTGCTGGCAATGACAGTTGCTTATTCAGACTGAAAAGTTCCTTTTTCAGACTGTTCACTTCAGTTACAGTCTGACTGGCTTTTGAAAATGAACTTCAGATGCCCAAGTTGTTCAGATGTCTAAGTTATTATTTGTTCTCTCTACTTTGACCTAGCCTGTTTTGTTCTGGAGACTCTTTGAAAGGTTAGAGGACTAGCAGGATTAAAACAAGTCATTGCATTAGGGAAATGAAATCTCATTAAGAAGGCGGTTGTGATTCTCTAATCCCTCCCTGTGAGTCTTGCCTCTGAGCCAGCACTTGCGTTGAGTGAAGCAGTGAGGAAGCCAAACGGGCACTACTCCTCGGCACCGCAGTGATGTGTAAGGACATCCATGAATGTGACTCTGTGGGTCCAGACACACCATTAATTTACTGCTGAGAAGCCAACATGTAAATAAATTCACACCCTCGGGATAATTTACTCACATGCAAATTTTCTAAATCATAATTTGATTCCTGCTCTGATTCTCTAGTAACAATGTTGGACTGGCTTGCCTGGTGCCAGGTACTGGGGCACTCGGCACCAGCCCACATTCATTACCGAGGCACTCAGCAGGAACCACGTAGAAGAAAGAGTTAATTCAGATGCCTGCTGGGTTGATTCCTTTTGGTTAGGACAGTTACCTCCTGTTCTGGGATGGACAGACTACAGAAGTGCCAAGGGAGGGAATGGTTGTGAGAGGATGGTGTAATTCCCAAATTCAGATCATGAGTTTGAACCTCTCAGTGGTACTGTGGTTTACTCTGTCCTAGGTGTGTGAAAGTAGCTCACATAACTCAGGGCATTCAGGGGGAAGTGTGGGTTCAAACCTTCACACAGAGGGAATTGAACCTGTATCTCCCACCTGCTGAACGAATAACAGCTCATCTGAGGATCTTCTTGATCATCTGTCATCTCCAAAATCTTTTATCACACACAGGCACTTGAAGGAAGAGAAAAAAAAAGTGTTATTTATGTTTTCAAACAGCTTTAAGTTTGTATGTGGGTAGGGTGGGAAGATCCTTTTTCATTTCAATAGCAGGAATGGGAAGAAAATATGATTTGGATTAAGCTGATTTTGGATTGAGGTTTTTTTTTCCTTTCTTTTCTTCAGATTTCACTGGCAAAACAAAACAAATCTTATACAGAAAAGTTTTTCCCAGTCTTACACGGGTAAAGCTAATAGAGTTCCCTTCATTGCAACAGGCATCAGAGGAGCCTCCTGCTATAGTATTAGTTTAGTGAGGTTAGTTTTAACAAATGTAAACATACAAAAAAAGCTGTCCTGAACCTGGTTTAAACTGTCCCTCATAATGGGGAAATTATATGGATGAAGAAATGCTCTAGAGCTTGTATGCTAACTCAGATTTGCCGGGAGGACTGTTCCTCATCAGCAGTCTAAGTGCATGCTCTCAGCTTGTGATAGTGAACAAGCCTCACAAAGGAAAGCTTAACAAAATCGCACCACTATCTGATTATAAATGCAAAACCTTGTAGTTTTGGGGGTGAGCAGAGGTAGTGACGCTTTAGAGAATGTTCAGGAAAGGAATAACATACCATAATCCAGTTTACATCGAGTGTTGAAACAAGCAAGAATTTGACTGTTTCCATGATCCGCCCCAAGCACTGTCACAGGTCATGACAGGACTGATCAGTTGATCTATGTGTCTACCATATGACAGCATCCCCAGTTCATATTAAATAACAAATTTCATCAATCTGTGCATATTTTCCAATTGATTTCTGAAATCCTGATAGCAAATCTGCTTCAAGTCTTCCCTCCCGCCCCCCTGACCTAGTTTACTCCGCTTATTCAGGAAATGATCTCTGAAGCTTGAACGCTATTTACATTATCAAGATTTACTTATCTTTTCTTTTTTTCCATTGAAACACTAAGCAGCTCTTACATCAATGTAGGTGTGTTTGAGAATTATGAGAGCCTTCAATTCTCATACCAAACTACACCCACACAAGTCAATTCCAGTTCCAATGACTAAAGGTCATGTGAATGGCAAAAAGTAACAGGTAAGAACCTAATTCTGCTCTTGAGAGTAACTGAATTTGCAGTTATGGTTTATTAGTGAAAGAATTCATGCCATGAGCAGTAAATCCTTTCCCTGCCTTACATCTGTTGGTGTTTGTTCCCACTATTGCTGTTATTATTTTTACAGAAAATTCTAATTGGAAAAATAAAAGCATGATGTGTGAGAACAAAGATTTGGTGGAAAAGTATGCCCATTTGCCTTTAAACACACCAGTGATAATGAGAGAACAGCGGTGGGCTACCTCCTTGCCAAGGGATAGGTAGCATTTACTATCCAGCTACTTCCATAGGCTTTGCTAACAGCAAATGTTTGAGTGGTGGGAATTGTCAGGTTCCCTGAGGCTGATGGCCTCCTGTTTGTGCATTATATCTTTCCCAGGATGACACATTCATATTTCTTAGGTTTAACTGAATTCTCACATTAATTTGGTGGTTCTAGTTCTTAGCACTGCCCTTTGTCTTCTTTCAGCCAGAGATTCCCCAGCATGGTGGTCTTTTTTATTCATTCTTCTCTCATACCATACCTGTTTGTAACAGCGTTTAACTTGTGCTGCCTACCTGAGCGATTTGTTCATCTATAGACTCTGAAGACCAAAGTAATGAAGAGTCTACAGACACTACATACTATAAGGGTGGTCTCACAAAGATGTTGCCACCCTTAGAGATTTTCAGAGAAGATACAACCTGTGAAGTGATACATGATTTCCCTGAGTTCAGTCAGGTGAGAGCCATTAGCCTTCAGTATTCCCCTCAACGTTACGTTTTGCCGGTGTACAAAAGGTTGCATGAGGTGTGAAGTCTAGTTATAGTTGCTGGGGGCAACATGAAAATATCTTCCAGGAATTCAGGAGCAAAGCCAGTGGTTATGGGAGATCACTTTATTTTTCATTTAGGAAAATGCTATGTGTTAAGGGACTTGGCTAGTCTTGCAAATCACTTTTGGTAGAGTGAGTTTAAAGAACAGGAAGAAAATTCTGTTCGTGGACATCCTTCTATAATAAAACCCTCTCTTCTCCTTGGAATCACCTCTTGACAAGACAGGGCCTTCGATTCAGATAATGAAAAACTTATAAATACTCACAAAATTATCTTCAGGATATTAACAGCCTTGCTTTCTTTGTTCTCTCTCTCTCTCTTTCTGCTGCTTTTAGTTGTGTACTGAAGGGAAGAGTCAGTGGCATTCAGAATAGTGCGACTAACACTGTTTTGGTGTTTCCAGCAAAGTGATGTCTCACCCTCCTAGTGAGTGGTGTTCCGTTTTCTTTTAAATTACAGCTACCAGACTTCAATTTTTCCTTTCTAGAATAAGGTAGGACTTGCTGTGAAGAGGATCGTATGTAATTAGCTGGACAAAATGAAGTTATTCTGTAGCTCATCCTTATTATTTGTGACTGCTACAAAGCTCAAAGGTCAGGCTTTTTTTTTTCTGTCACAAGACTTGCAGTAGATTAAGCTGTGTATTTAGGGTAATTGTGAGCAGGCTAGTGTCATTCTACCAGACGACTGAGCTTGTTTGACAAGGCATGTGGTTTTCTCACTTGCTCTCCTGCACTATCTGTCCTTCCTTTTCAATTTGTGCTCTTGAGACTTGGAGTATATTTAATGCCCTTACAAATATTGGTGGGATTTTTGTTTAAATCCATTTTTTATTCCATCAAATACAAAAGGTTATCATCGCACTCTGTCTGTAACAGGGAGGCTAACCATTGAGACTGGCAATGTCAGGAAGAAACACAAAGGTCATCAGGGTCAACACTGGGATGGCAAAGAGAAACTTGGAAAGGACAGGAAATGAGAAAGAACTCTTCTCTTACTTAAAATTGGGCTGAAGCATGTTTTATAGTGCATGTTGCAGACAATGATGTTTTAACAAAAGCGCAAACCAAAAAGTAAGCAACTGAAAGTGCAAGGTTACAAAAAGCCATATACTTCACAGTGAGATCTGGACTTAGTGTTACGTCTAAATTTGTGCCATGGATTGTTTGTTACAATCTATGGGATACCTCTTTGCATTTAGTGAATTCTGGTATCTTTCAGTAGAAGAAAGAGTTCAGATCCTGTCTGCAGCCATTGTAATGTGTATTTTCTGTGTATAACTGTGTCTTGTTATACCTAAACAACATCTTCTTTGGAACAGTTAGATGCAAAGCTCAGTTCTATTTTCCAGCACAGTTCTCAGCATCCTACCATGTTTATCTACACTTCCTTGGTGGTCCTGTCTGTGCCGGTGGCATGCAAACTGATAGCTCCCCAATGGCTGCCAAATCCACTGCCCTGGTCTCAACTGGTGTGGTGCTACCAGTAATTACATGTCTGTCCTAAGACCCTAATACGCCAGTGACATGAGGGTTAAGTTGTTGTTTTGAAAGAAAATAAAATTTACTGAATTTTTGGTTTGTTTAGACATACAAAGCTGCCTTCAATTAGATAATCAGAAGCATTAATAAATGATTATATGATTATTGTTAGTATTAACACAAGGCCTGATAATATTTTTCCAGATAGCAGGGAAAAACAATTCTTTCCACTGCAAAAATTAGTGGGTTAGGCTCCATAACTTTCCTTACATAGGACATCAGGGTGAAGGATCACAGTGGTCCCTTTGGCCCCTTCTGATCCGTGAGTGTCTTTCGGTACTTCACCCTTTGCAGACCTAACCAGTTAAGTAGCTCATGCTTTCAGAATACAGGTGAGTCAGGATTTGTGTAGCAAGAGGAGCAGCAGTAATGCCATCATTGACAATTTTTTTCCAATGCCCTGGCAAAGAATTCAGCACCACACAATCTGGTACCAATTGCAGTTGAAGATCTAATTGATCACTGTGCTAGGAATTTTCCTTCGGTTTCAAGATGTTAACTCCTCTGGCAAAATAACTTGATGCTTTCCACTCTTACTCCAGAAAGTCCAGAAATGAGAAAGTAGCCTTTCTTGAGACTCTTCAGACATCTCAATGAATGCAGTAATGCAGAAACTCTGTTTGCTTAATAATTTATAAAGACTTCTTACTTTTTCTGATAGTCTTTAAGCGGTAGGAAGAACCATGGCAAAATAATTAAGATAGAAGGTGTGGTTTCCTTTTCAGATGAAAGCAGCATTCACTCTGAAATACTTGATAGTGATTTTGTTTCATGTGTTAGGTGGACCTTTGTCTGCCAGAAGCTGCCACCTTTGCACAGCTAGAGAGAAATTGCTGTGCAGAGCTGGAATCCACTATGGACGTGGGAAGAGAGGGAAGTTCAAACATGGACCAAAGGAAAGTGATAAATCTAAAATAAAGGCAGATTTCCATGTTGTGTAAAACAGAATATTTAAATGCTAATTGCTGGCATCGTTTTTCAGAGCCGTTTCTGCACGAAGCTTCAGTTAAATTCAAAACAAATCACAGATATGTTAGAATTTTGCTATGTGGGTCAGACTGTTGTTTTCAATGAGCAGTGGTAAAACCCCCGCTGTGGTTTAAGTATGGTTTAAAGTCCTGTTTTTGCTGTTTGCAGTGATTAAAAAAATAGCATGTTTGATATGCTTTTGAATTATGTGAATGCTTCTGTTTTGAATAACGAAGGAGAAAATTGTTAACAATAGGTTAATTTTTTGTTTGTTGCTCAGATGGGATGTTTTAGTCCCTAAAATTAAATGTTAGTGTAAATCACTGTCTCCACAGCATTGATAAGTTTGCTTTCAGATGGATTTATGTTAAGGTTTGGTTTTCTTTTTCTTTAATCTTATATTGGTTTATAATGGAGCCCACACCAGAGTCTTCTAGTGAACCAGGCAAGTATAGCTGTCTTCTAGCTCATGCCTCAGCAGCTGCAATGTACTGGCTCACAGCAGAGCAGCTTTGTGTCGTAGGTTTTTGGATTCGATTCAATTGGTCCCACTTTGCATATTTATTCATAGTAAAGCACCATTAGTTCAAGACCAATAAATGGAATGGTGTGACGAAAACTTTATGGAGAAATGTGGTCCACTGGGCTCTCCTTGGATCTAGCTTGGTGAAGCTTTGCCTGCCTGTTGGTTCAGGAACACTGTGAAGCCTCTGAATAACATATATTTTGCTTTGCTCATCCTCTCAGTTAACACAATGAATTGAGAAATATTCCAGTGAGGTCAGTAGAGTGACTATTGAATTATACTCATGTAGTTAATATCTAGTCCACAAACTAGGTAGGAACCTGGTTACCTTTTGAAAAAATAAGTAGAAGAAATTAACATTTATAACTGCTAGTAAAGAGCAAATTGAATGTCTTCATCAATGCCGCAAAATTTAAGCTGGCAGTTTATACTTGCTGTATTTTTATTTGCAAATGAAAATTGAATATATAGAAATGACAGTATAAATCATAGAATAGTTTGGATTGGAAGGGACCTTTAAAGGTCATCTGGTTCAACCCCCCGGCAATGAACACAGATGTCTTCAACCAGATCAGGTTGCTCAGAGCCCCGTCCAACCTGACCTTGAATCTTTCCAGGCAGGAATCTTTCTGATGGGGCATCAACCACCTCTCTGGGCAACCTGGGCCAGCGTTTCACCACTCTCAAGGTAAAAAATTTCTTCCTTATGTCTAGTCTGAATCTACCCTCTTTTAGTTTAAAACTGTTATCCCCTGTCCTATTGCAACAGGCCCTGCTAAAAAGTTTTCCCCCTGTCTTTCTTATCCGTTTCTGTTTGCAAAAATCTTCACTCAGAAACATTGGTGTTCATCTGAATGCTCGTCTTAAGACATTTGATCCCAGTTATCTGGGTGCAGATGACCAATACTGAAAAGTTCAGTATAGCTAGTCTTAATATGCCCCACAGTGTTCTGCAGTGATGCTGTTTTGTGCTGCTAGGAGCCCCTTGTCGTCTTCATAGATGAATCACTGCAAGAACTGATCCTTTGAAGTTCCTTATTGAAATAATCCTATCTGTCTATCTTTCTACCTAGCCCTGTGAGCTCTTTGGGTGGAGAGCACACTGCAACGGGAATCTTACAGAGAAAGGAAAAGATTCTCTTTTAGTTTTTTTGTTAGTTTGTGGCATCTTGCAAGTACTGAACTAGAAACTGATGAAATCGTTGGGTTAAAGATAAATCTCCTTTAAAGTCAGGACTAAAATGTCCCAGCAAGGGCCAACACCATAATATAGAAGCTAATTACTCCTAGTCCTGAAGGGAGATTAAGTTGTGGATTCCTTTTTACCAATATTTGCATCTATTTGTCCAACGTTACTTCACTAACGTTAGACATTACTTCATTGACACTCTTCCAGAATGAACAATATTAACAATAGCAAAAGAAGCCATCACTGGAGCCAACGTAATTCCGGGGCACTTTGATAAGGGGTACAAAGTATTGAGGAATCCAGCTCATACTACTCTGCTTGCTGAAGCTCAAAAGCCTGGTAGTTTTATCATATGGTGTGACGGCAGAGGCCCAGCTGTGAAACAACATTAAAACTCTTGCAGATCACAAGATGAAAGAAATGTTGCGAAAGTCACTGACCAATTAAGCTGTCTGTCATCCATAATTGATTTTGACAAAGTGGGACAGTAAATATATGTGGAAGAAGGAAAAATTAAGTCAAAACTGAACCTATACCTTGGACTGAGGTCCAGTTATAAATAGAGAAATACTGTACTGTACTTCTGGTGGTTTAATTTATGTGTGCAGATAGGAAGAAGTTGCTCTATTTCCATTTGGAAAAAGGACATTGGACTCTTAATGCGCTTTCTGAGTCGAAATTACATAAGTGGAGAGGGCCAAGCCAGTAATAGCATAAGCAAATAGACCTCTATTACATCAGTCAAGTTGTGGCTATTTATTTTAGAGCTGATTTTGGCTAGTGTATTGTGCTCAATATATTGCATTATGGAACAGTTTGACGGTGCTTTAGGTTACTCCTCTGGAGTATGTGGTGAAACTATTCATGCAAAATATAAACCCAGGTGTGGTTCAGTTGTATCACAGGAAGGTTCCACAGAATGCTAAACGGGTTTGCACGCAGCACAGCCAAAGCTTGCTGTCACATACTAAGCTCTTAAAATGAAAGTGTGGTTTATACTATTGAAAAACACTTTTAAATGGTACGGCTTACATCGGGTCCATCAGTGAAATAAGTTACTTCTGCAAAAATAGTTCTGTGCGAGTATAACCGCATTTAGGGCTTTTGTCTGTATGGAAAAGCTAAATTATAAAATGACGCCACGAAATGATTAGTACTATACCAGCAAAGGTTTCTGTAGTTCACCTGGTCTCAGCCAATTCTGCAGTGAGGGTAGTAACCAAAGGGGAATGAACCTGTGGGTACCTTCCAGCAATTTGTTGGGTTGAGAGATGAGTGAAGCAGAGGTTTTCCCACCCAGCCTCATTTAAAGCATATGGGATATCAGTATCCATATGGGATGCTTCATGATTAATCATTGTGGAGATTTGTCTCTGTGGAAGATGTTTCATTTAGCCCAGGACTGAAAAACAAAGGATATGTTGCTGCCACACTAATCAAAAACACAGACAATCTGCTGTTCATATGTGCCAATTGTTGCTGCAGTGTAATGTAAATGCACTTAAAGATGAGAAAAATAATTATAGGCAACCATTCTGCAGAAAGCTTATAGGAACATGGGCTCTTTCGGGGGACACTGTGCATAAAAAGCCTTTCACAAACTTAACTCTTGTTTCCGAGTTCTTCTTTGTTCATGCTGTCCCTAGGTTCATCAGACTGTAACACCTGAATCCAAAAAAGCAACATTGTAGTCAAGGGGTGAGGAAGGTCAGTGCAAATTTCCAGCTTTAGGTGTTTTTTTCTGTTGTGGTGGTATGACAAGCACACAAACTGACTTGAATCCCAGAGAACCGTATTTATTTATAAGCAGGAATATGATAGGTACAGCTGTGCTCATATTGTCACTCCAGTTAGTTTATGGAAGTTTCTAAGTAACAGAAAGTGCGAGCACTGCCACTGCAAAGTATCTGCAGAGAAATAGCCACTTCTGTAGGCTGAATGATGTGTCAGCTATGGATAGATTATACCTTTGAACAGACCAGCAGTGGCAAGGATCTGATTGTTTTGTTCACCAAAGTTCCAAAATGTATTTTGTAATATTGTTGGTTAATATTTAGGCTGATGCTCAACTGAGGTTCAGATCATTACAGTATGAATGGATACTTCTATAGCCACTATTACAGTGAGAATTGTACCCTTCCCTTTCTCCTGCAGTTTCAATAGGTTCTTCTCACAGTGTGGGCTGTTGCCCTGGAGTGTTGAAGAGTTGCCACTATGTCATTCTGCAAACCCTTATTTCACCCAGATTGAACACTGTGTGCAGTGCTGGTTCATCTACTGCAAACATAAGAAACAAAACCAAAAACCACAAAAGGCACAGAAAAGGGCAGCAAGAATGACCAGAAGTCTGAACAAGGAGGAACTGAATTGCGTGGGATTCTTCACTTTAGAAAATAAACGAGCAAGGTGGGATCTGATAGAAGTCTACAAATCACGAGTGGCATGGGCGGGTGGATACCACCTGACATCTCTTACAGAACAAGAAGTAGGGGCTGTCAAATGAAGTTAGCAGGAATCATGTTCAAAACAAAGAAAAGTAGACTTCTGGAATTAGACTTCCTGCCAACAGATGCTTTGGATGAAAAAAACGTCTGCATGACTTAAAGGGGAGACAGGGCAAATACCTGGAAGGGACAGCTGTGTTGAAGGAGTTACTAAATGGCCACACCAAGCTCAGGAAGTTTTGGGGCTTAAAATAATTACAGGCTGGGAAAGTACTCAAGGAAAGTATCATATATGTTTACCCCTGTTCTTAACTTACACGTGAGGTTTGCTTATGGCCATTGTTGAAGGCAGGATGCTGAACCAGATGGCCATTCTGCAGTTCTTATATATCTATCTGCCGTAGTTAAGGTTTTGCCAAGATATTTTAACCCTAGGTATCTGAGACCTTGATGGTTTTCTCCTTACTTGGTCGGTCACCTAGGTCCCAAATTTAGTGCTGATATTTCCAGACTTCTTACAGATCATCTTCCTAGTAATATCTGGAGAAATAATACAGTGGATTTTGGTGTGATTTGAACGGGACTTTTGAAATAAAAACTCAGAGAACATTGGACTTTTTTCCACCCCTCGAAGTATTATTGTGAAAATGGCTGCATCTTCCTTTGCTTCCATCTGTTATTTCTGTGGCAGTAAATCCCCAAGTATGCTGAAAAGAACTGTGGACTTTCTGTATTGGCTATTATTCATACATTGCTTTGTTACTCATCCGTAAACATCTCTCTTAAACGATCTTTCTCTGCACGTATAAGCCTCAGTTTCCACACTAAATTTCATTTAGTTATTTTTATCACAAACACTAATCACTAGTTTTGCTTGTTAGTTCCTCTGGGGCTTTTCAGCCTTTCACAAAGCCCAGAGAACACCACCATTTGGGAATCCTACAGGCAAACTTTTGATCCATGATATGTGTGATACGAGAACAGTGCAAATCCCGCATCTCTGTCCTTGGTAGAATGCAAGGCAAGTACATAAAATACTTCCTTATTATAATGCTTAGTAGTAAGCGTTGCTATTAAGTCATCAGCTAATTTCTGATTCTGTGAAAGAAGCATGTTTTGGGCAGAAATTTTCCAGGCCTAGGTTTGTCACAAAGTAAATTGTTTGCTGAATAAAAAGCTTTTAAGCAGATAGACAGCTGAAAGGCCTGAAATTCAGCAGTGGCGGTTTGCATGGAAATTGTCTTTATTGTGGAGTTGTCTATAGGTTTTTTGTTTTGGTCTTCAGTTTCAGTTGTCTCCTTTGCGCGGCTGCAGCCATCTTGTTTAGTCTTTGCCATTAGAAAACAATCAGAAAACCAATGTTGCCAAGTACAAATGGATCTCATTTTTAAAGTTCAGCTGTTTTTTCCTTGTATGATGAATTTTATAGAGAGGCTGCTGCATGATATCTTTCAAATATGGCCAGCCCTGCCCAATCTAATGAAAGGAGTGTTTTGGCTAGGCATTATTGTTGCTGCTATTACGAGTTCCACCATTGCCAGACCTCCTGGGCTAAACCGGCACAATTTTCTGCCTTCATATTTAAGGGACTAACTGGCATAAAAGAGAAACTTTCCATTTGTCTAGGTGCACAGCAGAAAGAAGCAGGTGCAGCGACTCAGTAGGAGAGAGCCAGTATCTCTAGAAGAGCTGAAAAATAGCTGCAAACTAGATTGTGTCAAAGGATAGAAGAGATTTTGCAGATTACGAGAGACCCATAAGTAGAAGGCAACTCCATGTGAAAAACCAAGCACAGCTGAGAAAGCTAAAGGAAGGCAGAGGTGAGTATGGAGGTGTTACAGACCTGATCAAGAAGGTATCCGTGTATGGTTGAAGACTGAATATTTGGCAGGTGGAAATTAGTAACATTTTTAGGTATTCTAATTCCCTATCAAGTCATGAAGTGTAGTTGAACATGCTTAGTTGAAATAACACCTGTCCTAAGCCATCCTATAAAACAGGCTTCTGGAAGGGCTTCTGAAGTTGATTAACTTTGTTCCCCCACCTAGTTTGCTTTTCATGCATGTTCTGGTTTCACTCAGGGCTGGAAATGAGAGTTGTCAGGAAGGCTAGTTTTGTGGTGCATGAGGAAACGCAAGAGCTTGCCAATGGAAACCTTCGTCTGGTGAGATTTTGTTAAAAATGTATTCATATAAATTCAAGTTATGAGCCAAATGAGTCAAATTCCTCATTCCTTTACGTGACGTGACAACCTGGGGATGACACAGAGTAAGACTGAGATCAAACTCAATTGTCACAAGCTGCCTGTAAGACAAGCATCACTTCCAGCATTTGTGTGCCTGGTCTCGGACAGTAAACTGTAGCTTTTAGTTGGCAAGGTAGACCAAAAGATGGCAGAGTATGTTTTTAGCTGTGTGGGTTTTTTTTGGGGAGCTTCATTCTCTTTTTCCTACCTTCTCTCTGCAGCTGGTGTCAGGGAGTCAATATTTTTTAAGCTGGCAAGACATGCTTTTTCTTTATTGCCAAACTGGTGAAATGGCTTCCAAGAGAAAAGAGATGGGGGGTTGTTTTGGTTTTCAAAGCTTCCGCTACTATTTTTTTCCCCCTCTCTACACATCCTTTGCACTCAACAAACAAAATGATTGGATTCGAAAGAAAATGGGCTCAGAAGTCAGCCATCCTTTTTGCAGCATTTATAAGTGAAAGTGCAATCCAGCTGTTGGCAAATCATAACCTCATTGTTTTGGCAACGCTGTTTCATTTACTTTTTTTCTTTTATACTAACTTGTTTGCTCAGGTATTGGAATTCAGACTTTTTCCTTCTTTTTAGAAATTCACACCCTTTCTGGCAAGGTTTGAACTGTTTTTATTGCTTACAATTATACCTACAGGTAAAATAAATACTTTCCCACGGATGCGCTGGAATCCGGTATGGTTATAAGCTGATGTAGCTGTAAGAGCTGAGTTGTACAACTAGTATTTCTGCTGTTCTGTCTTTTCCTTCTGACAGTTCTTAAAGACGCAGGGCTTGAATCTGTTCTTGCTCTTGAGCAATCAAAGCAATTCTTTTTAAAGGTTGCAGGGACTCATCCATGCAAAGCTGGTGTGGATGAGAGAAGAACCAAATGTCTTGTAGAGAAAAGACCTCTCAGGGAAACCTAATGTGACTTTGCAACACAAATATTGCTATGGCCTTTAGTGCATAACTGAGCAGAGCTCTAAACCGTGCAGACAAAAATGACATTGAAAGAACATTCTGATATCACAAAGAAAGGCATGGAAAAGTTAGGAAATGCCCTAATTAAGGTTGCCTGTGTAGTTCATTATGATTCATTTTTTAATTATCTGATCACATACTATTTTTTCCGCAGAGCTCTCTACCTCTGTGCACAGGATGTTCAGAGCACTCTTAATGAGCAGCTATTCAGTAGTTTGTTTTATCTTCATTGTTCCATGTGTGGCCCAAGGCCTTATTTACTGCATGCTATTAAATCCTGTTTTGAGGGCTGAATCCATAAAAAGACTTTGGCCTGGTGACCTTGTGTGCTGAAGTATCTAACTTTTGGACCCCCTGCTGCCTGGTGTTGAGAGGTAGAGTTTATGACCCAGGTGTGCTGTTGCAGCTGTATTGCCATCCGAGGAGGGCTAGTTCTCCAGCCTGGTACTGCAGTGTGTTGTGTGGACTTGCCAGTCCCAGCCATCCCTAGCTCAGGTGGCTTCAGGAAGCTCATGCCGTTCTGTGGCATCGACCTACTGTTACACAAAATTCAAATAAGCATCTCCTTTCATTACACAGTTAAACAGGAGTCTAGGATTTGTGACTCATGCATCCTGTTTTTAGCAGTGCCACTTATGTGCAGAAAAGCCTTGGAAAAGTATTTCACCAGTTGTGACCCAATTTTCCTCTCTGTAGAATGGGAATAATGACATGGGCCAAACCATGTCACAGAGGTGTTCTCTGGCTCCAGTGTTTAAAAGTCCTTTGGAGTCTTGGATATAAAATGTTAGGGAAAGACAATGTATTGCTTCTTTAGCCAAAACAGAAGGTCCAAGTTCTGGAAATATCCCCTTGTCTTACTCCCTGAGCTTGATTTACATTAAAAGTCTCAGTGATTCATTTTTTCCATAAGAAAATGGGCTACTTCTAGTGCTCTTTAAACTGGGGTCTTCCAGAGTCATCCCAGAAGTCCCCCAACACATTTGAGAGAAGACATGAAAGAATCACGGAGAGACAGTGAAGCATGCAGTTTTCTTCTCAATTCAAACTGTCAAGGTTATGGCTGTAGCCTAACACAATGAGCCATGGATGATTCTTTAGCCTGGAGATCAAAGAACGTGGTATGACTCATCTGTATGGCTAAACTCACCCTTCTCCCCTCCCAAAAAGCCAAGATACCTTGGCTGTGCTGCCTGGTGGAAACAATTGGTGACCTTTGTTATCTCTCAGATCACGCTTAAGCAAATCTGGGAGAATAGTAGTTGGCGAGAGCCAAAACCGTGTTTGCAAGTAGGCTAACAATGGTGTGGACAACCATAGACCAGGCTTGTGCCTGTGCTCTGGTCCTGTTTAGTTTATCGATACAGACATAGCCTGGGAGGTGTGTAGGGTGCTCAGCTTTCTACAAATGCATTTGTCACAGCGAACGTGGGGAAATCTTTACGGTCTGAGATGTTTCATTGTTTTACCTTTGGGTAGTTTAGAGGGGTCTGGATTATATACACTGAACTTCCTTGTGGTCAGAGCTGACTAGAAATCCTGTGATGTATTGACAGTAAAGCCGGTAGTCTTTGGTAGAGTTTTGGGAATGCACCAATTCTGATGTTTTATTCATTCAAATATGTTTTATTATTTTGCAACATAAGAATGTAATTTCTGATAGGTGAATAAAGAAAGGTTTTCCTCTTTCCAAAATATCACTGAGGTTTATATTTCAGAGAGGGAGGAAGGGTAAAGAAGTAGCTACTTGAACCTGAATCTCTTATAGTTTAGGATGACATCCAACCCTGGAATCACTTGATATATGATTATTTTTCTGTTTTCCTTTTGTTGTTTGGAAGTAGAGGTGGCAGGGATGGTCGTTTTCTGATTTGGCTGGGGGGGGGGAATGCCGAGAGATTACTCGAGTTTTTCTTTAATGGGGTTTTGATGATGTTTTCAAGGGCAGAGAAACAATTTGCTGTTTATTTCTACCCTGCGGCCCTGCCAGTGTGACATCATCTTCATTTTCAGCCAAAAGCTGCATTGATTTTCTTTCATTTATATTTAATCCGAATTCAAAAGTGTGAAAATGATACTTGAATTGTTCCTCCTGTGTTAACATATTGGAAATCTTCCTTGCCTTGACTGAGAATATGCTTCCAAGCGTATGCATTCACACAGCAAGTCAAATAGACCACAGTTAATGTATGTAATAAGAACAGACCTGTGAGAAGAAGGCTTGATCGCCCAAAATGAGCGTACATTTCTGGAAAGAAGACTTTCTTCCACCACTAAGGGCCTGATTGCTCTTTAATTTAATCCTTGGTGGCCCAGCACATGTGAAACAAGCTACATAGTGGGGAACAATCTATATAACTCTCCAAGGTTCAAACGTTGGATTAACGCTGGTTAGCAATCCTGCGTTTTGTATAATTGATCTCTACAGCAGGATTGATTATTTTTTTTAATTCTAGCAAAGAAACAAAAACTATCCAAAAATCTATCCTAAGAACATTTTCCAGAAAACGAGACTCAGACCTGAATTAAGTTGTACTTGAGTTCTGTCATTTCTCTCTGAAGCCCCCAGTGCTTTGCCTCTGACTCCTTCCTTCAGACTGATCAGGAACTGGATTTCAGTGCTGCTGGTGCTGACCGTGCCCCTGTTTTTGCACACTGCTTGGTGAATTGGATTTGGGGACCCAGGATCGGTGCTCAGACACTTTCCTGATCTTTATTCAAACCGTTCTGAAGCTCTTTGGTTTCTATAAATGCGATGATTCAGCCTGACTGGATGCTCGTTGAAGGCTTTAACACAACTTGGGTTAACTTCAGAATCAGCCCTGCTGGCAGAACAGACTCTCCTGCAAGATTTATAGTACTTCCTGCTTCTAGCTGGGCTGCAAATAGAACAAGAACAGCCTTTCTCATTGTATCTTGGCACTGCTCCTTCTAGAGGGAACCCAGAACAAACAGGATACAATGAAAAATACCAAACTTTCATGAACTTCTTTTTTTTTAAAAAAAAAAAAAAAAAGCTTTTGCTTGTGGTTGGGTTTGGTGGACTTTTCTTGAGTTGTTACATACTTTATTCATGCCAGTTCACTCACCATTAACTTTTATGAAAGTATATATAGTGAATACATAAAGTTTATAACTCTGTGGAGCAGACATAATTCAAGTTGCCTTGAAAAGGTGGTGTTTTGGCACATCAAACTCTTAATGTTAGCAACTCTTGCTTTTCTTAGTGTTTCATTTGCACTGTCACTTTTTCTACTTGAATCAATCATTGAGTAGCTTTTTACCAGTGAGCTAAAACCTTTAAAACAGGCAGTCCCTGTACATCTGCCTGAGACAGATTAATGGCAATGACCTGCTGAAGACTGCAAAAGGGGGAGGTAAAGGAGCAGAAAATCAAGGAATACATTTTTTTCATTAACTTCATTAGCCTTCACATAAAACTCTTAATATCATGCACGACTTTTCTCCTGTGAAACGTAACTTCATACTTTTGAAATATGGGCAAACAGAGAATTTAAAAATTGAGCTGAAAACTGGGATGGTGTGCATCATAAATAGTTTCAAAATAATAAGACATTAAAAATATTATTATCTTAGCTAGTCTGAATTTGTTTAAAAATTGTGTGTGCCACCCTCATGTGCATATTAGCAAAAATCAGTAGCTAAACAGGTTAATCAAATCCCCCAAGTCCCAAAGTACTCAAGTTTAAAACCTGCTAACACTAAAAATACACTCTTCAGTTCTCCACCTGATATGGAGGCCCATGTAAACAAGCAGACTTTGTCTAATAATAAATGCAGATGTTCACAAATAGTGTTTATATTTACAGTGACCAGCCCAGCATTTCTGTTCAGAAGCCACGTGGTTTCTTTCCTGACACTTTGCTAAATATATAGATTTAAAAAAAAAAAAAAAATCTTTCTAAATCTTCTGTGACTCAGGCTGATCTCCAGCTCGTTTTAATGTAACCTAAGTGATATCCCTTCTTATTCTAAGATCCTTATAGCTGTAGGTCTGTAATGAATGAATTGTAAGGCTCCTTCCTTTGCTTCTGATAGGCAGCTACGTGTATGTATGTACATTTTTCCTTATCAAGGTGAATGGTAGTAAATGACTGGGTCTTTTTTGTCTGATTGACCAAGAGTCTCCTCCTTTTCTTCTCGCCTTTGCATGTGGTTCTTTAACAGCAGTGAATAAGGAAGTCGGAGGATGGTCAGATAGGTGAAGCTGAAGATGCTGGTGGAAAGACAGAATGAGTCGGGAGTTTAATTGCCTCATTCCTGGGGCGGTTTAGCAGGGACAGTGCATATGAGAAAGGTCTGAAAGATCAGTTCCACTGAATGAGAACACCCATCCATTTCCTGTATAGCAAAGTACATATTGGTAACTTTTTTGTAAGAAACTCATCCTACACATTCTTCGAATGTAGGTTTGTTAGTTGCCTTTATTTTATTTTAGAACTTTGCATACCTTGGGAAGCCCCAACGCTCTCCCTTAATCCATCCTTTTTTTACCCTCCTCTAAAATAAGCAGAAATATTTACATGTGAAATAAACCATATTAAAGTAATTTAATTGGGGCAAATAAATCCTAAATCCCAAATGAAAGGAAATATTCAATAAAAATTGAATGCAAGAATAAGGACTTGTTGTTTTTATTGTTTTTTTCCTTCAAAATACCCACTTGCAAACAGATATTTGTAAAAAGGACCGCTCCAGGCCAAGCACAGTTAACTCTCTAACGGCAGTCTTTGGGTGGCTGAGGACAGTCCGCCTGGAGCCCAGTGTTTCCCAGTGCTCCCAGGGCATGCAGTTGGGACAACAACCTGTACCCTGCTGTGCCTCATGGCTCACTGGGCATACAGTTTCCTGTATGAATTGGCTGTTTCCTGTAGCTCTCCTTTCAGTTTAAATTCTGGTCCTCAAGTACCTCTTAGCCGTCCTAGTTACTCAAAAGGTAATATCAAAAGGAATTAATTGGCTATAAATTATAGGCTCAACATTTACTTGATGTAATATTCCTAAGTGGGTGACATATGGACACACTACGGAGAAACTGATGTAAATAGACCACTTCGTGATTGTTATTAAAGAAATAAATGCATTTGTTTTATTAGTTTTAAATTTTATGCGATATAATTGTGCTAAGAAGGTAACAATTAAGGGACACCCTAGTAATATGCTCATAAAACCCCCATGGTTTTGTCTTAAAGTAATATGAGTAGAATTAAAGACTGTTACACCTATTTGGATGTAACAATCACATTCAGCTCTCCTTTGTAACTGCTAATGGCTTTCTTCTCCAGTATGCCTCGGAGGACATTATTTTCCTTGCTTTATTTAGATGAGAAGAGTCTCAGAAAGGCTGGAAATCTGTTTGTCTTTTCTCTTACTCAGATATAAATCAGCTATAAATTGGCCTTCAAGCCAATGGAGTTTAAGGCAGGTTTAAAATGTTATTCATGAGATATGAGGTTTCGCAGACAGTTATACAGTTATACAGCTGCTCTGAAGGGTCTTCATCAGCTCTTGGTACAAAGCAGGATGAAGAGCCTTTACGGCAGCTGTATGGCAGCCGGAGAAACCCTTAGTAAGACTCTTGCTATAAAGCAGGGGTTCCCAAACTGTGATATGCATACCATTGGTGGTACGCAAACCGTATCCAGATGGTAGATGAAGGCAGCTTCTCCATTCCTATGTGAAGTTGCTTATAAAGCTACGGGGTAAGTATTCCCACACAGTTACTGGAAGTCATTCTGTGCCTTTGTGCAGACACCCTGTGGCACAAATCAGTTCCTGCCTGTAGTGGTTAACTCCAGTAACTGGCAGCGTGGAGGCGCTGACCAGAGCTGTGAGTAGGTGTCTCTGCACGAGCTGTGATTACCTGGTAGCTGGTGAGGATGTGTCAGCTAGGTGAGTGAATGCCGGAGGTGGGGCGGGCTGGAGATGAAGGTTCCATATGTGTGGGCACGACGTGATCATGAAACCGGGAGCTGCAGTGTCATTACTTCTGCTGATACCCGTGCCTACTGATGCCAGAGGCATTCATTCAAACTGAGTAATTCCTCAGCACAATAAGTTAATAAGCCCTTAGCACAGAGGATTAATCTAACTAGAAAATAATGCGCTAGAGCACTTGTGCATTAGATCCATAGGGCACTAAGTGGAGAATCTGACCTGAGTGTGCTCTCGAGTGCAGATAAAGAGCATGTCTGAAACAGCTCTAAACCACTTTGGCCTCTCGTAATGTTTTTCTTAATGCACCAGAATAAAGTAACTAAGACAGACGGTAAGAGAGACCCTAAGGCTTTGACTTAGATGTCTGGCTGTGCACTTCTGTGTCAGTAAGGACACCTTACTGATGTGCATGAAGTGTTCAGCGATGCCTGAGCTAGGACAAAGTGGAACTAGACAGACGCAGTGTGACCGTGTCAGTATTGGGCAAAGACTGAGCCGATTAACCTGGCTGACAGTCCTTTGCCAGTGAGCCTTTTGCTCTGAGATCTACTGGGTCAGGATGGTTGTTTTCAGTTGCCATTGGTACAACCAGTAGCTGGTTATCACTACACACCTGATCACCTCAGCCAGGGCTCTTCCTGGGATTTCCTGCTGATCCCTGTGCTTCCTCTTGGTTAATCCATGTGGTTCTCCTTTTCTTCATGGGAGGAAAGTTTTCTTTTATTTGTCAGCTCATTTTCAAATACTTTTCAATGGCAGCACAATGTAGTTCATTTAAGAACAGACTACTTAAGATAGCTTTCTAGATATGCCTTTGTAGATTTTTAGGTAGCATTGCACAGACTATTTACTTCCCCTGTGGTTTTCACTGTCCATGATACCGTATCGCTTTTCTGATCTTGTACTGATTTAATGATAATTGATTATTGCAGTCGTGCTTTTCTTTCAGTAGTGAAATAACCAACACAGTTTTAATCTTTGGGAAATGCGGACGTTCAGATATTTCAACAATAATATTTTTCAGTACTGTTCTGATAAGGAAGTGTAGCGAACTATTACTGAAATGCATTTGTATTTGTAGTAATGTAGTGGCCTTAGCATGTGATGCTTAAGGTATGCACAACAAAATGCAGAATGTAATTCGGTGAATTATATTTTGCTGTTAACAAGTCTTTCTTTACCAAAAATACTTCTGGCCTTTTAGTGATCAGCAGGATCTTTGTTTTGCATCTCATTGGCGCATTCAGCCTGAATGACATACACCTCCCACACCACTGTGGAAAGCTTATTGCTACTAACTATAATAAATATACTTTCTATTTTCAAAACCTCCAACACAGTTTTTAGGTTGAGCCAGTTTGCATATTTTCACACTGATCGATTCTTCAGCTGTGAAATAATCAATCTCATTGTTTACAAAAGCCCACCATTTTATTATTTTTTTTTGGTCTACTCTTCCTTTAATCTCCCACCAAAGCTTTGGGCCTAAATTGAGAACCTTTTCTATTGTACTGCTTCCTAGTCCAGATCACTTCTCGTACCCTCTTTTCTGTTGTAGTATCCGAGCGCTTCCCAATAGTGAGTTAAGCAACATGACTAACATGTGTCACGTGTGGTTTGTTCTCCCTCTCATCCTCCCTCCAGGGAGTTTTTCCATTGATTTCAGTGAGCTTTAGATCAGGCTCTAAATTAGTCTGAAGACTTTGGGATGAGTGTGTTTTTGGTATTTGTTTGGGTTTTTTTTTCCTTTAGTTTTGTAAATGTCTACTAACTTTGCCAACAACCAGCAAGTGGTAAAGATAACTAGAAAAGAAAAAAAGGAGGAAATTGTTGCTAGGACTGGGACCATTAGATGGGGAGATTTTTTTTTATAACTTCTTGCGGCCGCAGCAGTTATTGCTGATCCTCTAGTACTGCCCTTTCCCTGCTTTTCTGTCTCTCAGATGGCACGGAAAATAGACTTGTACTTCTGTCTGCTGGAACCTCTTCCCCACAGGAATAACAGTAATCATATTTTTCATAATGGAAGAGAGTTTGCGGTTATTAATTTCTATTTGTTCATCTGTGTCTTTCCGTTAGCACACTGGTTGGGATCATCTTCCTTAAATGACTCCTTTACATATCTAATTTCTTTCTTTTAAATCCATTTTAGCTTCCTTTATGGACATAACCTCTGCACGTGTTTTTTCAAGAACATTCAGTGGAGCAGAAGGAATGGTTTATAGGTGATCCTTTGAAATGTTCATTCCGGTGAATGCAAGGACAATGCTAATGTTTGTCTCTCACTTGTATATATTGCAACAGAGCAACTTGACCTTTTTTAAACTGAAGAGACACCTAAACTCTGTGTGTGTGTGGGGGGGGAATTGATCCCCATATACAGCTTTACCATAATAGTTTTCTTCTGCAACCAAATAAAAAAAAAAGCTTTGGATATCCCTTTATAACTTCTCGTATTAGCCATCTAGTGTGTTTGTGTATATATGCATATATGTATCTCTATATATACGTATACAGATCTTAGTAATTTTGTAGGCTGGCTTTCAGTGTCTTCTAGATCACAACTCCTAGATCACAGCCAGGGGAATGCTTATTAGGAGGAATGCAGGTGTCTAGAACTCCCCATTACATGGCAACCTGAATTATCTTGAGATGTAATGCAAAAAAAACACAGAAATCAGTGGCGTCCTTTTCAGTGATTTTAATACCATTTGGAGAGAGTTCTTACTTTTATACTGAAGTTCTTTTCCTAACTTCTGTGTGTTTGGTAATGGGGTTAGAGCTGTTTTTCTGCCTTCTGCAGGCTTTGGGATCACTGGAGAACTAATCTCTTGTGAGTATTGATTTTACACACTGCACAGGGTGTTGTGAGCTCTAAGCTTCTTCTCGCTGAGAACTCTTGCAAGGTTTGGAGTATGACTTACTGATCACCTTGAGCTGGCTGTCAGTTTACAAACAATTAACATTTTTGTTGAAAAATGAAAGTAATTCTTGTCACAGTTTCTGACTTGTTCACAGCTTTTGCATGGTAGCCCTAGCGACAGCTGTAAGCTCCCAGGCTGTCAGGGAATCCTTAAAACATGGAAAAACATACATATTTTTCTATGCTTTAGTGAACATTGTGAGAATCACAGAATCAGGTCTTCATTATTCATCTTTGCAGCGCAGCCTAATAAATTTTACACTTTATAATTTCACATGACAGCATGTTTCATCCCAGAACGATTCTGCCCAGAGTTAACAACTTGCATATACTGAGGCTACGGGAATTCCAGGTTCTGTCCCGACCTACACATTGATAGGTGTCTGAGGCATAGCTTAATAAAACTAGGAATTGCACAATATGCGGCTTTGGCCCTGTTGAGAGAGTGATAAATTTTCCCAGTCAGTAGTGTTTATGAATGTAAACGTAGAAGGATGAACCATTTGTGTTTCACAGAACAGTAAATTTGCCCAAAAGAGATCTTCATTTCATCATTGTAAAGGACTGTAAGTCAACAGGTAGGCACGAGAAGAAAAATATGTAGCTGAAAGTCTGTCTAGTTGTAGGAGTAAGGTTGAAGTGTTTGAAACTCAAACTGGAGTAAACATAGACACTCCGTACTCTGAGCCATTCTTCAGGCAATCACCTGTTCTGGGTTATGAATGATGCTTGCACAGATAAAAGTCTGATCCTGCACTCAGTTGGGTGAATGTGAATTCAGGAGCAACTCTGCCAAAACCAAAAGGACTATTCTGGCTGAAGGGAGATGCAGGCCCCTAGAGAGATCACTCAACAGCTGGATTAGTAACAACTGAAACTCCTCCAAGTTGCGGTCGCTCTGGCTAGGTTTGAACACCGCCATCTGACTCAGCTCGTTTATCTGTTTCCTGTGGTTCCCAGCACGGTAGTCCATTACCTGCATTGTTTGCTGGTCTGTGTGAACCTGCAGCACGTTTCTGTTTTGAAATGCTACTTGCATTAGCGACATCATGTTTGCAGGGAGGAATGTTAGCTGCAGTGCAACATCTCAACAGCTTTTGGTATCTGAGCTGACTGTATGGAGAATTTCACCGTTGCATGCTGGTGTGTTATTAACTGAGTTCCAATTGGGGCACTTGTGCCTGCAGAAGCAATCTTCCTACCCTGTATCTCTAAAAGTCTGGGGTTTTTTTGGAATAATTCTTTCTGGCTTTACCTTAACACATTCACTGAGTAACTAATCTTGATAAATAAAATATGCATCAACATAACTTGTAAGCAAGGCCTAATTTCTGGAAGTAGTCTGGGTCAAAGGTTTTGAGTTTTTGGAGAAGTGCCTCTGTAAATAGTTGATATGCTAAATTTGTTCCAGTTTTAATTCTCAAGGACACTTACCTGGAGTCCTCTGGAAGGGTTTTATTTTGCTTAGTTACTTGGTTTTGCAGTAGTTTCTTTTTGGGGAGGTAGCCCAGTCCAGTGGCCAGAGCCCAGGATGCAAAACCAGGGGTCCCAGGCTTCTCCCTAGCGCTGCTGAGCCGCTCTGCAGCCTCGAGTATTGTGTCATGTCTCTGCCTCTCAGTGTTGCTATTTTTGAAGTGGGGAGTGGTACTTCTTACATTTAAGACTGACCTTTCAGTGTTGGTGTCAGTATTCAGCAGTTAATGGTTGTTGAGTGCTTGGCAGATATGAAGTCCCATATTCTCAGATGCATAGATTATAAAGCCAAGAGGGACCACTGTTCATCAAGACTGACCTATTTATTGGAGGTGGGCCCAAATCTAGACATTGGATCAAACATCCCCAAACTCTGGGGAAGTCAGTTCTGAGTTCAGATCTGGATGTGAGCCTCATGGCTCTGTCCCATCTCTGTAAACACCAGACAGGAATACAAACAAACAATTTTGAATATAGGGAAAGCTTGGATCCAGAACTGAGCCTTGTTCCAAACTGTCCCAACCACTAGAAGTAGGTTTCCCATATCTCCAGCTATAAAACTCAAGAAGTTAAATTATTTTAGTAAAGCTTACATGTCTGCACAGAATATTGTCCTCAGCAGGGTTATAGTAACAAGTTGGTGAGAATTTGATCCCCAGGATGCTGGTAAAAATCTGGAAAAGCTCCATTACCTTTTGTGCTAGAGATTAGGATCTGGTTTACTGTGTCTCTCTCCTGCTGTCTTTTTGTATCTACTCATTTTAGTAAACAAGAAGGGAAGGAGAGAAAAGGAAGGAACTCATCATAGACTTTGAATGATGCAAACAGTTTAATTAGGAAATAATGCTAGATACCATTTCCCTTCCTTTGCTGTTTTTCAAGCAGGATGCATCCTTAGGAAACAATAATAGAACTGAGGATTACAAAGCCTTTGTATGCATTGCAGCCAAGTGGCCACACAGGAAAGTGATATACGGACAGGCGCTTGTGTAACGTGAGCGGAAGTTATTCAACATTCCTTGAGGAAGCATAGGACTAACTCTTAGTATCAAGACAAATATTCCTGTCAAGCTGAAAGGGAAGATAATGCCGGACACCATTTTACATTGTCTCTCTTTGTGAAGTTTGCTGATTTTGTTCGCTTGTGCCTGGCTTCAAAATAATAGCATGAACTAAAAATAACGACACATTTGGGCCTTAAAATGTCTCTGTGACACAAGGTCAAACAATAATGGGCATTTCCTACTCTTTAACCTTTGTAGCAGACAGAAGGAAAAGTGTTCAAAAGGGGCACTGCCATGGAGGTCAACCTGAAACATTTGACCCTGAACTGTTTTGGTTCTTAAATTCTATATCCAGGAGAAGGTATGTGGAAGCCTGTGAGACACCAGTTTTCAACTTCTGTATCGCGAATTTCTCTCTGTACTATTTATAACTGTCATGACGTTTCACTGCATAATAGGAGTGTTTGCAAATACTTATGCAATTAAACCCTCGCTAGCTGGGCTTTGTGAGCCAGATCCTAAGAACCGGAGCCCCTGGTACAGAAAGCCCTCATCAATCTGAATAGATTTGGTCTGTAAGTTGCTGATAGCCACTGCTCACAGTGGGAAGTCAGAACGCCTGTGGTCTAGTCCATCTCCCTGCTGGTGTGCTGTGGGAAGGTGAGAAAGGTGCACTGCACTTCTGAACCTCAGTTTACCCCAGTAACTAGTAAGTTACTGAAATTATGGGAAATTTCTTTTAAAATGCACACTTAAAAGTCCTCATAGTTTTGCACTGGGTTTTGATAGAAAGGAAGAGCCTTGAGGAATCATTCTGTTCTTCTTTGGACATACACACCAGATATATTTTTCATACGCATCAGAAATTAATTGCAAAAGAATGCTCTGATTATGCTCTCATCAGTACATTCAATGTTCAGTACCTCTTGCATTTTCAAGTGTGATTCCTTTTCTTCCTCAATAAAATACTTCTGTTTTCCTGCTTTTGATTGTGGAAGCAGTGAATTTAAGGATAGTATTAAACAATACGCCTAAAATATTGCTTTTTTCCTCTCTGTACAGAGCTCTTTTGAAAGGAAAACTATTATCTGCTCACGTTCTGGCTACTGCACCCTCTCCTTTTATTCTTTGAGTACTGAATTCCTTAGTTCCCTCGATAGTATGCATAATTCTTACTCTAATATCATATGCTTAAGTCACCGGTCTGCCCACAGATACTGTCTTTTAGCCCTTCAGAGGCTCTACCTTCAACCCAGTCTTTTATGTTGGAGACCCTGCGTGACTTAGAGGTACTCTTCCCTCTTGGCTTATCATAAAAGTGATTCTTCCCACTCATTATCTTTTGTATTTTCATACTGCTTCATCTGGAATGCAAATATCCACCAGGAGCCCAAACCTTCCTCGGAATTTCCTAGTATCACACAAAGGGTGGTCAGAATTGATTTTGAGCAGAGAATAAGCTTTTTGACTAACTGATATTTTTCATAGAAATTGCTGTGAAATCTACACAGCTTCATCTTTTACTCGAAAACTTAGAAACCAAAGAATGAATTTTTCTAGGCCAAAATGAGAAACAAGTCAACAAACCAACAAACAAATCCTTGAGGCTGGAGGGGGGTTGTTCCTTGTCCAAACTGGCATTTCTTCTCTTTGCTTTCATGGACATTTTTTTTTTTTCTGTCCATATTGCTGCTTAGATTTTTACCTATTTGGGACATCTTTTGCTAACACTTCCACATGTGGAACCAAACCCTTCTGTTGCCTGAGAGCAGCATTGAAAAATGCTTTTGCAACAGTCTGGTGGGATTTAAGTGATTTATTACACATGAATTCTGATACCAAGTTCAGCAAGTGGTGTATATGGAACAGATTCTCTCAGTCTTGGGAGCATGAATGGAGAACACGACTCTGAATCTGTCAGCAGTACAAGGCGAGAGCAACCGAGCCTTTCCTTGGCTCACCTCCCAAAGAGAGAATTGCCACCTCAGAGCCAGTGTTGTGGGGAGGAAACACTGAAACAAGCAGCCCCATTAAACAACAATGTGAAGAAGGGGCTCTTGCAGGTGCAAGCTCTTCTGTTTCTGACTCTGTATGGGGCACTGTGATCTTGTTTTGCTTGAGACTCAAAGACTCAAAAGTTAGCTCTGTACAGGGCTCCCAGAGATTAAATAAATTCAAAATGACATGCCCTGCATCCTTAGGGGTCATACCATTATGCATACCATTTTGTGCAGAACACTTGTTTATGATGAGATCTTTTATTGATGGCATCATTAGTATCTAAAGAGACAGTGAAGATTGATTTGCTTTGACAGAGCATCGAATATTTTTGTTAGGGTGTAAACACAAATTGTCATCCATGCAGAGAACTGTAGAAAAATTAAAAATTAAATTACATAAAACTTTTTTTATTTAAAAAATATTGCTTGGAACCAGGTCTACTCAAGTTTGAGGTGAGTTTGTAGTTTGAAGCACAAATAATGAATTAAATTTACTGCCTTGGTTTCTTACTCGTCTGGCAAAAAATAGTTCTGATAAACTCAGATTTTGGTTTTAGACGTCTATTTCAAACTGTTGCCATCTTGTTATGACAAATATAGGCTCATTGGGGCAGCTACACATGGGACTTCAGGTACCTCTAAATTTATCTTTGTATGGACAACAGGATGAGTTTTTTAATACTTATATTGTGATGACAGGTTTTTTGTCCTTCTATCAGCGGTTTGAATACTTTGGTTCTCAAGCCAAGCTGTACATCAGAGAGTCAGTTTTCCTGCTTAAGGATCTTTGTCTATCGTTTCCAAGCAGTATGGGAGCTAGATGAGATGGAGAGAGGAGGATGTACATCTTTAATGCTGAGGTGATAGTATCAGGCAAAAATTATATACATTTCCTCTCCAAACCCAGAGTTTGTCAGCAATGATATTTGTTGTAAAAAATGTATGAAAAGCGAGTCCATGATTTAGTCAAATATGAATTTGAGACCTGAATTTCTGCATTTGAAACTGGGTTTCATCCAGAGACATAAAGCTTCAACTGGGCCTATTAATTTTATTTCACAGAAGTGCATTAGGCAATGTGACTCAAAAATCTGGCCATAACTCAGGAGATCCTGGGCCTAACACTGTCTCTGCCCGGACTTACTTTTTTTTGCCTTGCGGTACCAGGCTGGAGCCTCAAAGCTCAGTTGTTCTGCACAGGTCTACAAATGCACCACAAATTTCACGAGTCAAATTTACCTTGCTGGAGCAGAGCAAGATAACTGTGGTTAGTTTTCTTACTATCTTTTACTGGAATTAGCTGGGCTACTTCTGGTATTTCTGTGTCACTCTGTAGCGTGCAGGATAGTTTTCCTTTCAGTCAAACTGTACAGGAGAAGTATCGGAGACATTCAGATGTGCAGTTACTTTCTGTTAGGTCTTGTTGCACTAACTGGCTTGAAGGAGTACCCTTTGACATCAGCTCCTGTTTCTCTCATCTGTGAAATTAGAAGAGTTCCCATTTTTTTGTAGCTCTGGATTTGGGGGATTTATACATGAAAAATTCCATGTAAATAGTCAACTCAGTGTGAAGGAATTAATCTAGTCTGGGATATTATCTTTTTCTTTTTTAAAAAATAAAAGCACTACTTATTTAGACATGTTGAGGCAGTTGTTTGGGTTGTGTAAGAAAGCGCTGTCTTCAAAGCTGGATTAAAGGCCCTTGCGGCTACATGGAGAAGATGGTGAAGAGGCGACAGGGGGTATATGCCAAGATTGAGAAAAATATACAGTAAAACTGTGCAGAAAATGTCTGAATTGGTGTTTTCGTTTATTCTGCCAAGATTCTTTCCTGATTTAATGAGCATATCTGACTCGTACTGACTTGAATTGTTCGTGAGCAGAAGTCATCACATTATTTTCACCACATCTAAGTCACATATCTTCCGTACAGACAGAATAAATGTTGCTTGTTGTTTTGGGATGGTGCTCTTTTGGAAAGTGAGCACATTTAGCAGGTTTTGCTCATGATGAAGTTTTCTAGTGGTTCCCTTTCCTTCGGGATTGAGGGCAGGTCTTCTATTCAAGGGGAGATATTCCGACCAAGCCCATCTGTTGACTTCACCCTCGTCTTACCTGTTCTCTCTGTAAGGCAAATCCTATGAATTACTGATTTGCTCTGCAATGGTCTTGACACCTCTTGGGCCAATGAGAGGTGAGGATACGTAGCACCAGTCAAAAGATCCTCAGCACACTGCAGTATCAGTGCCTCTGGGCATATTGGATCATAGATTTAGTTTCTCTGTGAGCTGCCAGTTAAACCTCGTCATGGCAATTTTTCCTCAAATTTTGTATTAAATAGCATGTCTCTTATCTTCTTATCTCCCTGTGAAACAGTAACATGGAAGAGCGTTCAGGATCAATCTTGTACTTAATGAAAATGACCTGGCAATATTCATTTGCCAGATCATTCTCATATATTTCAAAACAAAACCAAACAAAAACTCCCACCAGTGAAACACTTAGACTGAGTTTATCCCCGGGGAGATGATGAGAAACAAACAACACGTGACAGTTGTTGATCACATTGTGTAATATATTACTGGAAGGCTCTCAGACACTGCAGCGAAGGGCATAGTATTCAGAACAGAATAGAGTGACTTTGATGTGAGGTTCATTTTGGGTTATGCTGTGGAAAAAAAAAAATCAACAAACCCCAAACAAACCTTGTTCTGTTACAAAGACAAAAATGACTAAAACCTCCACAGTGAACTTTATGAACAGGTAGCAGTAGATGTTAGGAATATGCAAGACCTGAGTGGCAGGGGTTATAAGCACATCCGTAGTATGATTTTATGCAAGAGTTAAAAGCAAACTAATAATTTGCAAATTGCACAATATTTCATTACACATTCATTATTATTTATTGTATGTAATAAACTAGAATTATTAAAAATTCATTAACTTTTCTTCACCATTTGCAATTAGAGCAAAATTTCACATGCAGTCAGTCTACCAGTGCCCAGCGTAAGCCTTCAGTAACAGAATCCGAGAGTGAGAGAGGATGTCGGTGGGAAAGCACCTCTGATTGTCTAATCCCACCTCCTGCTCAGAGCAGGTCCAGTTAGAGCAAGGTGCTCAGAGGCTTGTTGGGTTTTTGTTCTCCCCAAGGGTGGAGAGTTGCTCAGTCTCTCTGGGCTCCTGCTCTGACCACCCTTCTGGTAAAAGGTCGTTTTCTTTTATCTTGTCTGAAATTCCCGTGTTGCAGCTTGTGCCCACTGCCTCTCATCCGAACCACGGACACCTCTGAGGAGAGCCTGGCTCTGTCTTCACTACACCCTCCCATTAGGTTCAGGAAAAAAGAAGTACAGAGCACCGATCTTTCACCACATTTCATTTGGAGCCAAATCTCTTGTTGAGTGGTCCTTTTGTTTAAAAGACATTGACATTTCCAGTTTGTGCCCATATAAACCGTCTCTGCATTCTCTTCTTTATACCTCTACAACCAAGCACTTCTGGTGAGGGCATTGTGAAGCCTATAGAAGAACTAGGCCTGAGAAATGAATTATATATGCCATCTTCTAAAGCTGTCTGCATGACACTACGGAGCACATTGATTAGGTTTCTACTTCTAAATCAATTTTATTTGAACTGTTCAAATATAAGTACAATTGTGATGTGAGCAATACACTCCAATTAAGTGATGGATGCTTCACAAAACAATGTTCTTCTAACAAACTACTGATTGAGCTAGCTTTTTCCAAAAGCCAGTATTGATTTAAATTTACAGATCCTTCAGAAACCAGGCACTTTCTTTGGGAATTTTCTGTTGCTCGATTGTGAATGTTACTCTCTCCCCGCCCCCCTCCCCCCCCGTGACTGTGGCTACCAAAGCACTCTTGAACTTGAGATTCATTGATTCATTTATGATCAGAGGTTTAGAAGATTAAGTCCAGGAATGCCTTTTGCAAACGTGCTGTACGCTGAAAGTGGTAGGGCACAATCCAGCCCTGGATGGGGGATATTCACAAGATTACGTACAAACCAGGAGTTTCATCTTTCATTTCTCTAATTCTTGGACGCTTGAAGGTGGAAAAATATGCAGAGATACAAGCCTGTGGTAGATGACCATCAGTTATAAGCCAGGAGGTCCTCGCCTTGTTCTTTGCCGGTGCTGCAGTGTGAGATAGATGGCAGTGCAAAGAGAAATGAAGAAACATAATTTCTCACTGCTTTCATTTGATCTGCTTCCTTTCTCACATCTCTGTGTGTGGGTCGAGGGGGAGGGAAGGAGGGTGAGGAGGGGAGGACGAGGGTGGGAGTTTCCTTCATGCTTCAGCAGTGGTGCTGAATGCGAAGGAAACAATAGTTGGTCTGATTCCAGGCATTCACTTGGGTAAGGGCTGTTTGAGGAGTGAGCACAGGCCTGCGTGTCTCGCAGGTACCATTGCCAGCGGCTGGGTTACCTGTGGGATATACGGGAACAGAGAAAAGTAGTATGCAGGTCGGGCTCTGTCCTAAATTTCATCCTCTGAATTTTTTAGGAAATAGATTTTCATTTTCAAAATAAGGCTTAACGCTCAGCTGTCAGGATGACACTTTCTCATCTTAAATGATAGTCTTCAATTGATCTGGGGGTACTGAAAGTGCATGTTGCTTTCATGTGCTCCAGGGCAATATGAAAAAAAAAAAAAGACTGCATATTGTCACAGGAAGAGATATGTACCACTGAAAAGGAAATAAATGTAATCAACTTGCTGGTAGTTGCACCACAAACCAACTGAGCACCACGTTGCTTTCTTTCTTGCTGGCTATGATTAAAAGGCCTGAATTAAAGATAACAGCTTCCGAAAAATGCTAGGGCAAGCATCCACTGAGCACTGTAGACAAAAGAAACCAATGGTTCTTCATCAAAAATAATTACTGCCTATCTCTGTCTGAAGCAGGCAAACTTTTTGATCAGCTGTTCTCTTTCTATTTTCATATGTCTTTTTTTTCTGAGGAAGATGAGCTTGATTCCTAGGCATGGGTTGGGTTTTATGTGGGGCAAACCCATGTTATGTTTTATAACATCTCAAAATAGTTTGAAGTTATTGCAAGTCACATTATGACCCATCTACCGAGGCAAAACTTATGGTAAATGGGGTTTTAAAAGTGCTATGACTAGACTAAATAATTTACTATGTCTTAGACATGAACACAACAGTCTAGATACTGCCAAATCTTATTTGGACTACCCAGGCAGTATCTCACTTGCAGAATGGGCTCAGGTAGCTAATAATGAGCTGCTTGTTGAGATTCCAAGAGTATCTTCCTTCTGATAATGGCAATATAAAATTAGTCTTCTCCTTGTGTATTTTGCTACCTTTGGTTCCAGCTGGCATTGTGATTTACTGAAAATGAGAGCAAAATTCTGCCTGAACTTTATTTGAACTCTTACAGGTTTCATTTGGGTTAAGTTCAAAGGCAAGTCAGACAAACGTTATTTAAGGCTTGGTTGTTTGTTCTAGACACAGACCAGAAATAAGGGATGGAAAAGAGCTGCTCCATGTTAGCAGGTGACCGGTGAGGAGAGTGCTGCTTAGAGGGTCCTGCCTTTGTAGAGACTGCTTTTCACCGCTTACGTCCCTCCATGGTCTCCTCATGTCTCGGTTCCACTCTGCTCACCAGCTTGGCCCTTCCGAGGAAGCAGCGTTTGGGAGGTTTGGTGGAACAGTTTCTCTATCATCTGAGCTGTAAAGGCCACAGTTTTGTGCTAGTCTAATGCAGGAAGCCCAAAGGTGTCAGGGTAGAAAAGAAAGCGACTTCTGTTCTTCCCTCCCAGCTGCTTCTACCTATAGTGCGACTCTGAATGAGGACGAGTAATCCTGCCCTTTATTTTTAGTGGATTTTTTTTAAGTAAGATCTTTTTCTTTCTCCCACTTCTCCCTACTTTTTATTATTAATAGAGTGTCTGTGTTTGAGGAGGAAAAGGAGGCAGGAGAAGGGATGCAGGCAGGAGTGTGTGTGATGCGAAAAGCTAACTCTAAGATAGCTATTTCTTTGGGAGGGGCTTGTGAAGAAAAGAAAAACATGCAAAATGATGCCTTTGCTTTTCTTAGGGATTTTTATATTGAGATGAATGTTTTGGCTCCGTTTGGGCAGGATAGTTTGTGTCTGTGTGCATCCACAGAGAGAGATCAGGAGGGCACATTACGTAGCAGCGCAGGGACCATGCCCAGCCACGCTGCACGTTTGCACGAGGCAGTGGATTCTTCAGCTCCTACATCACTCCCAGCTTAGTCAGACATACCCTGCAGACAGCAGACTACTTAATGTGTTGCTGTTGTTTTGATTTTGAGGTTCTGCGGCCTAGCTGTCAGCTGGCTTGTGATATAACAGGACAAACAGCAAACGCAGCTAACTCAAAGAGGATGCAGGAAATAAGGGAAATACATGTATTTTTAAGGATATGGATGATGGGGGAGGAATTACTGATATGACTGTGAACTCTTGTAATATATTTAGAACATTGCAGTAAAACTCCAGTTCCATTGAAGTCAATAAAAATATTGCCATTGAATTCACTGGAAACATTTTTTTCTGTCAGAAGAAAGCAATAATTGAAAATATACATTGACAACACTTTCACATCTGTGTCTCCAGGGAAGAAATGACACTGTACTTCCATAATGCCTACGCACAAGCATACATCTTTCTAAAGATGCTGTCACGAACCCTGAAAACCCTGTCTTTTTTTTTCTCTTCTCAGCTTCCAGGTCAAGTCTTGGGTCAGGTCATAGGTGTTACCACTGGAGAGGAGGAAGGAAACATGTCCTACTCACTCCAATCCAAGCAAGTTTTTCTGTTTGTTTTTATATTATTTTTTTTTTATGTAGGGGTGGTGTGTTTTTGTGTTGGGTTTGGGTTTGGTATGAGTTATGTTCTCCTTTCTATTTTAAAAACAAAACAAGGTACATATAAGTCACATACACAACCACCTCCAGGTTTACTTGTGCAAGATTCCCCAAACCTCTCTGCAGCAAAGGAAAGGCAATAGTATTCCAAGTGAGCAAAAAGCATTGTGTTTTTTCTGAAGTACCTGAGTTCTTTGGATCTCTCTGAAGCAGGCAGTATGGACTGGTGTGTTTTATACCAATATCAAATTGGTTTTAGCATCAGTCACTTGGATGTGGCACTCTACTCTAGCTTTGTCTCCTGTGGTGTCTTCTTGGGAAATACTAACTGAACTGACTTTGTCATTTTTCCATGGCTGCTCTCTCTGCAGGATGTGCCCTGTGCCAGATGGTTGACTTGAATGAATTCTCTTTACATAGTTAAGAATCACTTTCTTTTATTATTCATGACTTGTTTCTTCCATCTCTCATGTTTCTCGGTTTTCTCTCTGCTTCATAGACAGATAGTCATGCCAGATTGAGATGAGGCTGTTATTTTATCTTATATTAGGAAGCCATGTTGGGGAAAAAAGCGTGTCAGAAGGACAGAGGGCTTTTTCTCAGATTCCAACTATTTTAACTTCCAGTGCCTGTGCTGCAAGAAGGTATAGAGAGCTGTTGTTTATAAAGTAACTGTGCTGTCATTTTTAGTCTGTCTCTAAGATTTTTGTCTGCAATAAGTGAATAAATAAGTAGGAAATTGAAAAACGGGAAGTTAAAGTATCTGTAATTTTTCAGTTAAACAACTGAGTTGTATAGAAGTACTCTTATTATATATGAAAATGAAAAAGACTCAGTGTCCTTTAAGATACAGCACCTACGTGGCTTAGAAAAAACAGTAACGGCATGTAAAGCTGGCCTGATGAAAAGATTATGCACTCAGTTGCACATACAGTGCAAGTGGGTATTAAAAATCAGGCTCTGAAGTATTTGTTAAAAACAGATCTAACTCCATTGATGTCAAGCGTGCTGATTTTCTTTGGGTAGGGATCTATTGCTTTAAGTTTATATTCAGTATAAACATCATATGCAATAATAAATCTTCGAAGCACATTCTCAGATTGTTTATTTGATTTATTATTTCATTTAGTGTAATGCTATTCCATTTCATTCCATTCTTGCATTTCTAGTTCCTCTGTAACAACCTTGTAAAAGTGACAGGGAGGCTCAGATCTTTGCCCAGCAAACAATATATATTATTTGCTACATGAAAGTGGTGCACAACTCTCTTAAATGTTCCCTAGCAGACTCCTATTGCATTCCACAATGTGCCTGCACTTGAACCACCTCCATTCATATCAGAGTCTTTTTATCCCAGCACACATTGAGCAAGCTGCTCTGAAGCTTAATTCTCCTGACCCTTCAGTGCAGTCGGATATTGTCACCTAATCCCCTTTTTTTCCTTCTGTCCCATGTGTGGTTTTGACTTCTTTCTCTTCTCAATTCCTTTTTCCTCTTCCCTTTTTCTTTCTTTCTTATTCTATAAGCCTCTCTCCAGGCTCCACATTCCAGAATTCATCCTTGCATTAGAGCTGCAATACAATGCTCTCCCAGTGTTAAAGGATTAGACATTAAGGAGACTGTGGCAACTCCAGCCTTACTATATGCACAGGGGGAACATAAGGGGATGGAGGAGTGCTTGCTAAAGAGTAAGGAGACTGGGAAACAAGGGGGGAAAATGGCATCTGAGCAAAACCAGAGTGGACGGCAAAGAGATTTGTCGGAGGAATAGTAGTTGCTTCTGCTCAGTTTAGCACTCTAAGTTGCCTCTGGAAGACAGTAAACCAGTTGGAAAGCAAAGCGGCATTACACATTACACAGTGATTGGTACGTTAAATGCAGTTTTTATCTTAACATCCACCTCTGAGAAACGGCCAGTTTGAAGCACTCATGTGGTGACACGCCGTTCCAATACATGTGATGAGAGTGTTATCTGAAGTGCCAATGTTAATCAATATTGCATAGATTTTTTTCATAAATAATTGTACTCCGACCCCCAGGTTTCCAAAGCTCACACTGCTCCCAGAGAAGCAGTCTGGTGTCTTAGCTTCCAGATATTTCCTGCAGGTTGGCTTGCATTTGTTTTCATGTTCCTGAAGGGAGCGGCCTTTGTTAAGTGTCTCCTCCACTTTCATTATCAGATGGAAACAAGTATATTACTTTTCAGTGTACACAGGTTCATAAGAGTGTAGAAAAACTTATTTTGAAGAAATTCAGGTTAATTCCTTTCTTCACCACCGCTTCATCCCTGCAAATATAATTCGGTAAAAGTAAATTTAAGAATATAATCATGCTCCATTTAAATTAATTAAAAAGCTCCAAAAGCTATTTAAGAATGAAATCCTTGAAACAGGGTTTTTTTTGAAGCATGCTAAACAGATCCTGTAGCGGAGCAGTAATTGTCTGTTAGAATCTGTAGCATGACTCACAAAACCCTATAGAAGGGTTCTTGTTTTCCATCAAGGTTGTTTTGCTTATTTGTTGATAGGGTGGGAAAACTAAATTGAAGAAGTAAGTTTTGCATTTTGCATTGGAGGCGGTGAAGTTCGTGGTCATCCTAATCTATTACGGAAGTGAGTTCTACAGTCGTGGGCCAGCTGCCGAAAAAGTTTTGTCACCCAGACTCATGAGTCTCACCCTTGTGGCTGACAGTTTCATTGTTCCTGAGGAACGTAAGTGTCATGGAAGGTCATGGTTGCATTATTATTATTCAGCTACATTTGAATAAATGTACTTGGCTCTATAAAGAATGCTACAGGCCTACTTACCCTGCTGTACCCCACAGGCATGTGGTGAGGCTTAAAGATTGTAAAGTGCTTTGAGTTCCTCAGAAAAAAAGGCACTATATGAATGCAACAGATTCCCATTTGTTCATATAGCATCTGGTCCCACATCACTGATGTTATGATATACAGGATCAGACCCAGAGTGCTGTACATGTGTCTGATTATTCGCAAACATAAATGGAGATATGGCCCCAACCCCAAGGTCTTTATAGTGTAAAGAACTGACCTGGCAGCCGACCAAACACACCTTCTGTACAGCACTGAGTGGGTTTTTTTGCTTATCAGCTTGCAAGTTTTGAGTTAGAAATACACCAAGCAATTAAGGATGGGGATTGAGATTTGAACCAGACAGGAAAAAGAGCAGAGACAGTATTGGGAAGATGAGCAAAATCAGTGCTGTAGGAAGAAAGATTCAAATCTTGGAATGAAGGTTGTTTTGAGTGCAGAAGTGGTGTTTTACACTTGGGTGCATCTGTGTACTTGTATGCTTTGTGTTTTCTTATGGAAATACATAGTGCGATTTTGATGAGAACAGAATGAACAAAAACCAGGGTAGCAGCAGCAAGACAGAGAGCATCATTTTAATAACGAACAAGTACTAGATCAAGCGAATAATTCTGTGGGCTAGATTGTCACCCTGTATCAACTGGCCCGTATCAAGGAAGATTAGTGGTTTCTGATGTTTTATTCTAGCTGTAGATTCTTTTTTATTTTTTTGTTACAAAAAGGAAGCAAAACTCAGGCACAAGACAGACATTCATGCCATTTGCATGTGGAGATTCTTCCGTCAGCAGGGTGCAGTTTGCTGCCTACATGCATTAAGACCAGGCCACAATATTCTTCAGTGCATAGACTCTGCAGTGGCTTTCAGGCTTTCATCTCTGAAGTTCCCCAAGAGCAACGTAAATGGATAGTGGGTAAAATGTGGAATTAATACTAAAATAGCGCACTCCTCCATGCAATGAAATTCAAGGCTTCTGTTTTGCACATAAAGCCTCTGTTTTTCATGGTTAATAAAAGAAAGTATCTGTTGATAGTGTCCACAAAAACTGTAAGAGCATAGGCTATGTAATAATTAGCCCAAAAGAAAATGCTCAGAATGACACTATGATTTTCCCCACCTGTTCCCCAAACTGTCAAAAGGAAACACGTCTCTTATTTCACTCTGAATAAGATGTAGTATGTTTGTGGTTTGGGAGATGATGGCTTGATTCTCTGTCAGTTGAAACAGCTGGCTGCTGGGATGCGAACTGAAGCCGGGACTGAGAGGTTCATGTACCTGCCTTGGTTTTAATTGTTTGGCCTTAGGGAGAGAAATCTTTGCTTGCTGCAGTTGAATATTCACCAGTTGCATAGGCCAGGACATTAGTTTGAATCGATTTTAATATAACTTTGAAATGGCAAATGTGAAAGTAAGGTTGCAGCTAATAAAAACTTCATAGAGATAAGGAACAGAGGAATGAACAGGTTGAAGGTTTTTAAGAAAAGCCTATGTGGTATATCTCCCATTTTTTCTCACTGCTGAGAACCCCATAACCCTGTATCAACCATGTAAAATTCTTCTACATCCTCCTACCTGCCTTCCCTACCTAACTCTCTCATCTCTTCATTCTCCTTTACCTACTTTCTGTCCTGAATCTGCCCCTGTAAAAGCAATTCTTAACTTCTCAGACTGGTAACGTTGGACTAAACTCTTGGTGCAGATTGTGTCAGGAAGAAGTAACCTGCCGATGGAGATGGGAAGCATGCCCAGGCCGACGTAGTGCCTGGAGAGGCTGTCAGGGCTGGAGAAACTGGAATCTCTGTAGGCCTCCCCTTGTCCGAGGCTCAAATGAAGCCCTGCTTGGGATTGGTCATGCCACAAAAAGAGCTATCTGGTTGCATTTTGACGCAGTCGCTTCTTGAACTTTCTGGAAAGCAAAAATTGTACAGTCTTGTGAAAACAAAAGTGAAAGGTGAATGACTGGGCAATAAAGGCTAGATTCTGATTCAGTTTAAATCTTCTACATACATCTTTCATATTTTCCCAATTTTTCCAGGATGTTAAAATTTTAGGAAAAAAAAATTAAGCTAGAAAAAGAAGAAAGTGTCTGTAGTCTTTGCTTTGCGCAAATCCTAACTATCCTTGAAAGATCTATTCATACATTAAAAAACCACAAGTCCTTAGTCCCTATTCCAGTTCATGACTTATTCTTTTTACGCTACCTCCCCAAAACAGAAGAAAAAAAAAAGAGAAGAACTAGACTGAGAACTACTCCCAGATGATAATAAACTGACTCAAAAAAGTTGAGAACAAGCTGAATCAGCCCTGTAACAGATGGGAGTCTTTACTGCTTTACTCTTAAGAGACACTGGTAAATCATTTGGCATTATTAAAGATACCAACCACAAAAAGGATCTGTAAAAATATATATTTCCAACTTTTCGTCATCTGGGATTCTGCAGTTGTTAGTGGTCCATGAGTCATTGCTAATATTAAAATGTAATATATTCATTTGGATAGGTGCACAACAGAGCAACCTTCAAGAATGAAATAATTGCCACCCTTAAGAAAAAAATGGTGGTTTCATATGCTGACATACGTCATCGAAACATCTCTTTTTCTTGAAGCAGATCTTTTAAGCTGTAATCATAGATACACAGTACGGTAGATATATCAGGTCTGTCTCACCACTATGTTAGTCTGGCTTTATTCAAGTGCAACTTGGTTGAAAAAGCTGGAGTTACACCACCATAAGATTGAGCATTTTGCCCACCAATACAGCTCTGTATTGCCTTGTGTCCTGCTTAGTCATTTGTACCACACAAGGAAGACGCACAGAGTTATGTATCTGATTTTGATTGTGGGATTTCAGTAGACGTTTGTGGTACATTAAAAGATTACACAGTGTGGTAGGCAATAGAGAAGCTGTCCCACCATCTTTGTGAAATGCTGTAGCTGATGGAGTGTAATTTGTTGTCTAAGAGTGGTATTTACCAATGGTGTTGGATTAGGATTTCTTAGGGCAGTCAAGGTGCTTTCCAGTATGTGACCCTTCTTGGTCAGCATCTGGAATTCAGGACTGAGACAGGTTTTAGGACAGCTGTGGAAACAAACATTACCAAGACATTAGAAAACACAATATTATCATATTTTGCCTTGTGATTTTTGGAAGTAGAAGTTAATAGACAGGAGACATCATTTTCTATAATTCCGGTCCAAGTTCTCATGAGCAACATTTAACATGCTTTCGGCAAACAGAGGAGCAGTAGTTTCCCACAAAACTTTGTATCTCCCAGTTTCTTTACATATGCATGCCATCTGTACCTTCCATCAACAGTGCTCCCGAGTAAATGGGCAGAATGGCATTTCAGTGGCTTTCTTCCTGCAAATGTTCAAAGTTACTAAGTAAATTATCAAACCTCAAGAAAAAAAAATGCAGCTGAAAACAAATGAGATGTCTAGAAAGTCAGAAGTTGATTCAACATTTCCTATTTATGCACACAAAAAATGACAGCTTAATACACTTTTTCCCAAAAGAGGCAAGGGTTTAGTGTGTAGTATCCCCTAACCACTCAGCACTCTCCAAGCATAAACTCAGTAAAGCTTATATAAACTAACTGCAGAACCTCACAGCTGCTGCAAAATTTTGTGGGCCAAGCTCATTTGGTTTACTTGGAACAAAAAACACGAAGGTCAAAATAGGGGCTCAGTTTGACCCTTCCTTTTTCCAGATAATGTATGGGGCCTTTCTATTTGCCTGATGTACTTTAAATCTACATAATGAAAATACGGTCCACATCCCTACAAAGTTAAGTAGTGTATAAACAGAGAAACATGCCATTTTATCACTGAAGTGAAAATGTATGGGTGAATAACTGTTTTGAGTTACTTCTAAGCTGTGAGATTCCTAGCTGTTTCTTTTAGTCTGAGCTGGAGTTGTCAGCAGGTTGTCTTATTGTTCCTTTTACTACTTAACTTGAGAGACTTCATCTAAAATGCAGCACTGGTGTGTGTGCATAAGCTAGACAAATAAATATCAATCATCTCCCAGATGGTGATAATATGCCCCATGGGAATGGAGCCTAGACTTGCTTTGACACTTCTGCCTGTGTGTACATACATACATGCATCGCATTTCTGAGCTCTCCAACAATCCAGCATCCTCTGCTCATCTCAAGTTGTGCACTCAAGTTGTGCATATTTGTGCTGCTGTTACTTCTGGTTGTATTTTTTGAATGTAGTTCATTGTTTGGTCCTCTTACATCTGGATGTCTTCCTCCTCAGAGCCAGGTCTTTCAAATTTTGGTGCTTCTGGTTTATTTTATTCTATTGCAGTTTTTACGCGTCTGGTTTTGAGCGTATAATCCAGAACGCTGAATTAGGCATCTCTGCTCCTTATAAAATGAAGGAGAAAAGTGAACTGCCTCGGGCTGGGCCTCATGGTAGTGAGTGCCCTTAGTGGAGAGACTCCTTTGCTGGTCAGTAGGAAATGACTTCAATTCTATAGCTCCTTCTCCTGGGCTTAAGTCCCTAACTGTGAGCTGCAGCGAGGTATTTCCCTGAAACCTTTCTTGGACTAAGGTACTTACGTCATTTTCTTGGAAACTATCATGGAGATCATTCCTTTCTTTTAAAGTATAGCCAAGAAAGCACTGCCAAACCCTTTCATGCAGTATTCACAACCCCAGAATATGAATAGCCCGTTCCCTGTTCTCTTGGCTGGGTTTCAGGTCCCCATGGCCCAAGTGCCCTGAGGATCCCCTAACCACTAAACCATAGCTGGGGCAGGGAACAGTTTTTATCCCTCCTGTTGAAGCCATTCTACTCTGTAGAAAAGCCTTATGAATTTGCTGGACTAGAGAGGCTGAAAGAAGGTGTACTAACGACAAATTGGAGTCCTCAGTTGGCAACTGTTGGAGAGGAGGACCTGGGGTCTGGTTCCTGGGTTCCTGCATTGGTGACTGTTCCCACAGTTTATAACAAACAGTTGTTGGATTAGAAGTCACTGAACATGGGCAGATGATAGTGCTCTTTTCTCTTAGACAGTGTCCTAATCCTGGACAGGAGACTGTCTCCATTTGTTGGCCTCATGAAATAGTCTCAATAAGAAAGTCAACAATTTACCCTTCCTGATAGACAAAGCTTGGTAGGTAGCCCCCATGGTAAGAAAGGTCATGAAAGAGCTCATATTTTACCTGCTTTTGTGAATTTCTTTCCTTGTGCTTGGTAAGTTTGAGCCCTGAGATCTGTTTCTATAAAAAGAGGCAACCTTGGATGGGAGGCAGAGAATATATTTTCCTTTTGCTTTCTGTATCACTACTCACTGGGTTGCAAGGGCAAAGAGCTTCAGACCATATGGAGCCACCCTTCATTTCCACAACCAGCAGACGTTGGAGCATAGAGATTGCTTAGAGGCTTTGCTTAATGGACTCTAGGAACCGTGCCTATGCTCATCATTTTACGGTGGTTTAGTTGTCACTGGCGCGGCAAGTTTGTGAATTGTTTGTATCACTGTACCACATAACTCCTCCAGTTATTCTCCTCTAACTTTCTGATGAAACTCCAAGTATTTCCATAAAAGGATTATTTGTAATTATACTTCATAAATATGAACCAAAGATCAAACACAAAAGGTTGTGAGACAAGTGAGCATAGATAAGCCACAAGATATTTTCTTTCATTTTATTCGCTGAGAATTTAAGGTTGGGAGCAATATATGCCTCAGTAGTCAGGGCAGGGTATCAGTTGATTATTCTTTGTATGTGATACTTAACTACATAGGCAGGAACATACCTAGAAAATTCACTGATGCATCCATTGCTTAAAGATTAGTGTCTATGATACTCTTTTGCCATAAGGAGGAAGGTAGTAATTCTTTTTCACTATTTTCAATAAAATTCAGGCTTTCAGACTATACAAAAAGAAACCTTTTTCCCCCCAGTTGTTATGAGTGATTATGAAACCTATTTCCCATTATCGAGATCATTCATCCATCCTGTGTTTATGCAGGGAAATGAAAGGGGAAGATTAGTCAGTGAATATAAATGTACTCAGTCAACAGAACTTGACTTTTATATCTATGTTAGTAGGTCTGCTACTAGGTCTACCTACCAGATTTCTTTTTCCATTGTATTTTCTCAATTAGAGGAAACAAAATAGTATGTTAGCTAACGATTATTTTAAGGGAAAACCAAAGTTATTGATTATTAATACTAAAACAAGCAACACTGCCTTTCAGTTTCCATTGATGGGTTCACCCTTCAATGAGTATAATTGGCATAGCTCAACAACGGAGCTGTCCTGATTTCCATCAGCTGAGGTCCTGGTTTATCATACATTATCAAGTAATGTATGAATTGCATTTTAATTACAACTTTAAATGAGTAGAGACAACAGTAATTTTTTTCAGTTTGCCATGCAACTTGAGCACAAAATATTGTTTTGGTTTGGGCCAGACTGGCCACTCAAACCAGGACAAATAGGAACTGAGCTCTGCTACAGAGCACGTGGTTCTTGCAAAGAAAATAAAAGGGGTGGCAGGGAACTGCACTCAGGAGGAGACTGTAAGTAATAAAACTGGTGTGGTAAAGCAAAGCACAAGTAGAAAATAAATTTGCTTTGAAGTTTCTACTCAAATACCTTCTCCTGGAACAAGGAAAAGGGTATCTAGCTAACATAAAAAAGACTAGAAAAGCATTAAAAAGTTGTTGGTTTTTTTTTTGTTTGTTTTTATTTTGGGGAGCATTGACAGTTTTTAGTTACTTTGGCTTGCATTTCTTTTGCTCTAGTAAGTGAAAGGTAGAACAGATCCCTTAGGATAGATTGCATTTACTCTGCTATTTTAGAGCAACTCAGCTATTCTGAATCTAGTGGAAACTGGCAAAGTGAGCATGGGAGGAAACTCCTGAAAGCGTAATAAGCTGGTAGATGAAGCTGGCAATTGAGTTTCATGTAAAATGATTGATGTTTTTACTGGCACAATGTACTCGTATCCATCATGCAAGGGCTAGTGAGCAAGGTAGCATGTAAGACCCATCTTTATGTTATACAAATGGCTCTGATTCACAAGGAGGGCTGACTTGGAGAGAGACATGGATTCAGGTCCCCAGCCGCTTATTCTCTTTCCCTTCTGAGGGTTCGCAGCCTGCTTTGGGAGCAGCAGTTGAACAACAGTGGGTAGAAGCCCACTGGACGCTGTGGATACTCATGCCAGGTGTAACTAGTAAGAGTTCAGGGACCCTTTATGGACAGCTGAGTTGTTTCCTCAGCAAGTTAATGATGTTGTCTTGGAAGAGTTTCCTATCATCTGCCGAGGAGTACGTCCCTTCTGCTTTTCCTCTGTAAGCTTCTCCTGTTTGTCTCTCCAAGAGTACATTAATCCTTTCTGCTTCAGCACGTAAGTCTTGCCTGTGGAGTTATCTGCACCTTGAAGTTCTGACTCCTTCTTGGAAGCACCGTTTTCCACATTATAGGTCACCAGTTTTTACCTCTATTATTTTTTCATATAGATGTAACATTTCATTTGGTCAAATGGACCACACTTAACCCTGCTTTAGATTTTTCAGTTCAAATGTTCTGCTCTTACCTTCGCTTATTCTGCTAGCCTTTGTTGGAGGTACAAGGTGGCTGGGTTTGTTTTTTTTAACAAATGTTAAAAATTAATTCAAAACATTGATAAAAATACTGAAAAGATTTGGCTATGGGGGAATCCCCTAAAATGCCATCAGATCAATTGTGATTCCCCACTGATAGACTAACAAAAAGTAGTACTCAGTCCATTCTTAATGCTTTTAACATGTACTTTCTTGTCATTGTGTGGCACTATTTTTAACCCCAGTGTTGTACTGTATATTACATCTACAGAATTAGTAGTAATCTCCACTGAGAATGAAATCAGGTTTGTCTGACATGACCTATTTCCTGTTAAATACATTGACTGTCATGAATTCTTTTTCCTTTCTTTATTTGCTTCTTAGTTGACTTCTGCACCAGCTGATTCATTATTTTACCCAAGACTGAGGTCAACATTACTGACCTGGTGCTGCCTGTGTCATCTTGCCTGCCGTTTTCGAATACAGCACTCTTGTATTTCATGGGAATATCCTGGTATTCCAAGACACATTAAAAATGTGCCAGAGAGTTTCTTCAGACAGGTCTTTAGGACTGTTTGGGGCCAAATGTGGCCAAATCTATGGGCTGCCAGTTTTAAAGTACTTATCAGTAATTGGTGCTTTTTACCGTCCTCTACAGTTACTAACAGACCAGGAAGTACTTTGTCATCCTCAAGTGAAAAAAAAAGTACTTTATCCTTTTTTATTCCAATACGGGATAGGAATATTTACTGAATATTTATCTCATCTGCATCACTAACAGTGTTACCTTCTTCAAAAAAATTTAGCCACTGGAAGCTTTCTCAGATTCTTAAATACTTCAGAAATTAACCTCATATTAGTTACGTATCTCTCAGGTATAGAAACGTCTCTGATGTCTTTAGCTTCCCTTTTTCTCTGCTCTTCATTGCTTTTTATATATATGTTGATTGCTATCTAGTGTCTGTTGTGTCTGTTTCATTCCCTCTGAAGCATCGTTATACATGTGCAAAAAGAAACTGTATGTATAGATTTGAGTAAGTTTTCTTTGGTCCATTTTAATGTAGCCTTGAAACACACAAAGTCTTTACATTTTGCTGAAGGAATGCAAAAATCTGAAAGTTTTTGATCCTCAGCAGTTACCGTGGATCATTGAAGAGTGAAGAATAAGTCTACTACACTGACTGTGAGTGGAAGGCATGAAGTATATGAGAAGGGAAGGTAACACTGTAGCTTGACTGTAAGAGAACCGCAGTTGCTCCAGCTTGGTGATTTTGGAGTAAGTTGCTTAGATTTTGCTTGGAGAGTGAGACAGCTACTGTTTCATTTATCTGCTTCATTAAGTTTAGACTATATTTGTCTCTGTTTGCTTTTCTACTTGTGCTTGGAGTGTGTCTATCTGTGCTCTGTTTCATAGAGCCTGGAGTTTATTTGCCTGAGTTTGCTTTCCACTGCTTTTGGACTATGTTTGCACTGAGCTCTGTTTCATTCAGTCTGGACTTTATGGGCCCAAGTTTGTTCCACAGCATTTGGACTATGTTTGTTTTGCTTTCCAGAGCCTGCGAATGTGGCTGTATATGGCTTGCCACTGCCTAGCAGAGTGCCTCTCTCTATATTGTGGTTAGCCTGAGGGTACTCCGGGGCTACCTTTGCCTTTGCTCTCCTGTTAGCCCCTGCCTTGCCCTGTGCCCAGCTTCTAGATTCCGCTAGCTTACAGTAACGGGAAACCTGAGATAAATTGAGAGCAGTTTAAACTCTTGGTGGATTGTCAAGATCAGGGTAACCTATTTGCTCTTTCCCAAATACCAGCATGGAAATCCTACCAAAATGCATTGTACCCTTGCAGACTTCTAGAAATACATTTCCACATACTGTTATTTTTTCCAATATAAATCAATGATGAAAGGCAATGATGAGGAATGTCCTCTGTAAGGCCACTGATATAAATGAAGTTGACTAACATGAAGTATTACATCAGCACAATATTTGTCCCAGCTCTGGTACAGACAAATCAAATTTATGTGAGGTCAGAGGGGGAGTGCCTACCAAATTGCTGGCCAAACACACATATGTTCAGCTCACTCTATCTTCAATTAATATAGAAAAGGAAAAAAATGAAATGTAATTCCTACTTTTTAAGAATTATGTTAGCTGGAAATACAGATGCTTTCTTACCTCTCCAAGATTATTAGCCTCCTTTTTAATATTCTTATTTCCATGTTGTCTTTTTTCTTTTAACCTAAATCTGGTTTTCTGCATCTGAACTGGTGTGTTTCCTCAGTGGTCACCTCTCCATGTCTTCTGGAGATAAGCATTTTGATACAAACACAAATGTCCTTTGAGGGTGCTGTCTAGAACAAGCTTCTTCAGGTGACTAGAGACAATTTCTTACCTACTCAAACAGCTGCTGTTTGCTTTTCACCCGACATGAGCTGATCCATTGCAGCACGCAGTGCTCTGCTACATTCATCTTAAGCATTTTGTTGTTTTGTGTTATAACCTTCTATGATCTTGCTAACGTATGCACTCCTGTAAGGCAATTATTTTTAGCATGTTATCTACTTTCTACAAAAATTAAACACACACCGTTTTAAAAAGCAGAGGTTGGATACCAAGTTGGCTGCGTGTACCTGTGGGACAAGTACCAGCATCACCCTCCAACCTCCCACCTTCCTCATTTGGGTTTTAGAATCATAGAATTGTTGAGGTTGGAAGGGACCTTTTAAGATCATCAAGTCCAACCATTAAGCTAACCTGACAAAAAACATTTCTAAACCATATCCCCAGGTACCATGTCTACCCTTTTTTTAAACACCTCCAGGGATGGCGAATCCACCACCTCCCTGGGCAGCCTATTCCAATGTTGGATAACACTTTCAGTGAAAAAAATTTTCCTAATATCCAATCTAAACCTCGGCTGGCATAACCTGAACCCATTTCCTTTTGTCCTATCACTTGTCACTAGGGAGAAGAGGTCAGTCCCCATCTCTCTACAGCCTCCTTTCATGTACTTGTAGAGAGTGATAAGGTCTCCCCTCAGCCTCCTCTTTTCCAGGCTAAACAGCCCCACTTCCCTCAGTCGTTCCTCATCAGACTTGCCCCCCAGACCCCTCACCATTTTTTTTGCCCTTCTCTGGACACGCTCCAGCACCTCAATGTCTTTCTTGTAGTGAGGGGCCCAGAACTGAACACAGTACTCGAGGTGGGGTCTCGCCAGCGCCGAGTACAGGGGGATGATCACTTCCCTGGTCCTACTTACCATGCTATTCCTGATACAGGCCAGGATGCCGTTGGCCTTTTTGGCCACCTGGGCACACTTCTGGCTCATGTTCAGCCGGCTGTCCACCAACACCCCCAGGTCCTTTTCCACCAGGCAGCCTTCCAGCCGCTCTTCCCCAAGCCTGTAGTGCTGCATGGGGTTGTTGTGACCCAAGTGCAGCACCCGGCACTTGGCCTTGTTGAACCTCATACCATTGTCCTCGGCCCATCGGTCCAGTAACATCGGACTGTAACAGAACAATGAAAATCTCAAATACAGCTAAATCCATTTTTAAATATGTGGTATTTTGAAAAGGAATTGCCTCCTGTGTTGTGGAGAACATCAGTCTCCGCCTGTATATATAATCTCTTTTAATGGGCACGACTGTTGAACTTGTGCTAAACACTTGAGCTATTCCTCCTACCCCACAATAAATGGGCTATGTACACAAATTTGAAGCAATCACATAAAAGTATACATGCAAAACCCATTTTCCTTCTCATTTGGCAGCTATTTATCCAGCAACAACAAAACTAGAATAAGCCCAAAGAATAACTTAAAATAAGGGGAAGGTTGGGTTGGATAAGGTGAATCATGGATGTAGTCAGAGGGACTGACCCGGGGTTCAGAGTTAACCAGCCTTGTGCAGTATTTTTGGAATCACTGAGACTAAAGAAAGACAAGTCTCCAGATACAGAGAATGTGCCCTCTCTATGGATGTGTAGTAACAATTGGTCCTACCTAGTGGCCAGGGGATGGACTAGTCAAAACTCATCTCAACACAACTTTTTTTGGTCTACGATCACAGAAAGTGATGTTTTATTTTAAGTAGATAACCACATCGGGAAGGCGAACTATTGAGTTGTGACCTTAAAATTTGGATTTTGTTGATTTTGAGTAGTTGATGTTTCTACTCTTCAGGGATAAAAGAAAAAATGAAAGGAGTTGTAATAGATGGGTTATATAAAATTTGAGTGATTTTGATATATTAAAATGCTAAAAGTACAAGTAGTGGTTGATAGATCTGAAACTTTCACTGGACTGATCTCTAGCAAGGTCTGGTGATCAGCTTTAGATGGCTTGAGTATGGAAAAAAGATGGAATATAAGAAGGACTGTATTGCATCCAGAAGGAAAAAAAAAATATCTGATTTTAGATTTTGAATGTGTTACGTTGGGGTAACAGTTTTTCCTGTTACGGGAAACTGATCGTTTCAGTGTAGGTCTTAAGTGAATTTATTATAAGACACAATAAAAGTCCTATAAAAGTAGGCGAATGAGAGTTTACTCTTTAGAGAAAGGGGATGTGAATTTCTCCTGACTTCAGATGTCTGCTCAGCTAATAAAAACCTGCTGTTACTGTGATATCACAGCTACTTTCTGCAGGTAGAAAAGCAGTAGTTTCATCAGCACTTAAAATTACACAAGGGGAAGTGGGAAAGAATGAACAGCAGCAAACGAGAGAAGCAGTAAGATATCTATTTTATTTTTTAAAAAAAGCTTTCTTCTGTTATGGAATCCCCTGTGTACTTTTCTGCTGCCATCATGAGCAGTTGTCTGAAATCAAACTGGGAAGACGTTGGAGCAGAGCTGGATGGATCTGGCACGCAGGTGTTTGTGTCTTTTCCTGCCAGCGTAGTGACTGGCACTTATCCAGGGAAAGGATGGGCCAGGAATCGCCTGTTGTATGTTGAGAGGAAAAGAGAAAAGGACTAACCTCATCTTCGGGCTTAGGACCTACTTCTCCTGTCCAAGACTCAGGATTCAGGATATTATTTAAGAATATTTTCTTCAAGCTTGTGAACCATCCAATTGACTTTGTAGCTCCACTTACATGCCTAAATTTAGACATGTGCTTGGTTATCTTCAGATTTCAGTAAAAGGAATAAGCCCTAGACAGGAGAACGGTTAAGAATGTCCAATTTGGGAAACAATGATACTGGTGCTTAGCAATAATTAGCAATGCTGTACCTCAAGTTGGGTTTTAACCACTATCAAAGTGTGCTGCCACTGTATTCAGAACCTTTCTATATCAAATCCATTTTCAACAGATGTCCCAAAATTTAGTTTTGTGTACACTTTTATCACGATTTCTTACCCCAACAGTAACATTCCTTCCACTAATTTGGATTCTCAGTCCTCATAGCACTGATTTTATTCAGCCAAGAGTAAGATTTTAAGCACTTATTAACAAGGTAAGTTCAGTCCTGCCTTCATTGCTGAGGTAGCACTTCCGCTGACATCAATTCAGCACATTTAATTTAGTAAAGGACCAATGGAATAGATACAGTGGGCAGACATATCTGAGCTTATTTTTTATAATATTTTGTCTTGGCGTGAAGCTTAGCTCAGTTGTTTTTCCAGGCCTGTAGCCAACGGGGGAAAAAATGATAGTAATGAGACTCTCCAAGAAATGACCAACCTAGGAAATATGGCGAATACTATGGTTGCAGTCAGAGAAACATGCTCTGGTGTTTGAATCTATGCTGAACCCAAAGAGGAGTAGAAAATAGCTAGAGGTTGGTATTTCATCTATCCATCTTCTATATAAAGCTACCGTGCAGCTGTGGTCATAAAACAAAGATGCAAACAATATACATATGTTCTTAAGGACATGTTAGGTGAAATACGCTCCTTCGCTAGCATCGGTAGAGCCAACACTATAACTAGGTATTTCTGCTGCATCTTTTCTGTGGTTGAACTGGTGGCATGTGCAGGTCTACGTCTGTTGTACAACCTGTGTGGAGCTACCACAGAAGGCTGCTTATTCGGTAAACACCACCAGCATTAACTCGGTCGCTCACACCAACCACCAGAGAGATTAGCCCCTTATCTGGTAATTGGCAAAGTACCAACAAACTATGAAAAATAAGGAACTGAGAGTGGGGTTAAAAGGGAGCAAAAGGAATGTTTGTGAGAATATGCAATACTTAGCTTTGCGTTTTAGTAGTTTCTGAAAGTCTTTTTGTGCAAATTGCTTTACAAACACATATTAAGACATACTCCCTCACTGAGTGCTTAAAAGGCAAACAAAGAGAGACACGATTATTATTATATACGTTCTGCACAGAGGAACCAGGGGGATTAGCAGAGAGATTAAGTGAACTGCCCAAGAGCATGAAGAGGGTCTGAAAACATGGACAGAATCTCCAGTCCAATGCCCCAGACATAATTCTTCCCTAGTAACTATGCTTTCTAATCAGACTTGGGAGTCTTTCCCTATCCTCAAAACCCCAGGCAAGATTTCACTGTGGATGTTTGCTATTCAACTGAAAAATCATCTTATTTCTGCTTTTCAAATAGAGAGCAAGTGCTGTCTAATGGTTTATGGATTAGGAGGATATTCTCATTTTCCACATGCTGTCTGGCTCTGATTGCTGTTATGAGATGTTTAGAGAATGCTCTTTGGAATAAAAAATAGAAAAAAAATTAGAGGGGCCAAACCTGATGATAAGTTAGACCCAGTGCGATGTATTGCTTTTCCTCAATGTTTTCAATGGCAAGGAAACAGCAAGTTACATGAGACTCTGCCTTACGGACGCTTGGCCAAAAGTCTGAGAGCTACAATTTGTTCTGCAAGAAGATGAAGCTGGGAGATGCATACAAGAGCAGCCCCTGTGGACCAGCCAGGGGAACCATGTGTGACTTCCGCTCTCTCCCAACAGTCTTGGTATTTGCAGTTAAATGATTATTAGTTACGAATTGTGGCTTCAGTATGCAAAATCCTTTGGCCTAAGCAGAAAACAGTAGCTAAACATCAAACAAATAAGCAACTGGGTTAAGAGTGTACATGCAGCACATACTTTAAATGTCAGTAACATTCCATATTCCTGTAGTTGGGTACCCTTTGGTACCCACTGTAGTTTGTTCTTACCCATGGTAGTTTATTCTTACTTTTTCTTGGCAAGATTGAGTAGGTGTCTTGCCTGAATAGTTAGAATGGAAGCCTATACACTTTCCGGATTTCACAGGAACAGAAAAACCTTGAAGTGCTTATTTCTATTCCTTTTGTTTAATAATTTATTTTTATTACCACCTTTCTTTGTACTCTTAGACTTGAATAGCTATTGGTTGAGTTAGGTGAACTAATGGTCTAATAGGTCAGAGGATCAGAGACCTTCTCAAGGGCTAAGACCACCCACCCCTCTCCTTTCAGATCTCACAAATTTAAAATAGATATATTTCTTCAGATTTTGGAAGGCTGTTTTCACAGCTCCCCAAACCAGGAAGGTTGTCCTTGATTGACATAGATTATATTAAAAGTCCTAAAAAAACTGAAACATTTAAATATTTTTTCTGTCGTTAAATCTGATGTGTGCTGAATATATCGAGTGTGTTAATATAAATAGATAAGAGAAACACTGAAAAGGCCCCTTGTAACATATACACCGGTAAGGATATTCAGAGCGCTATGCAAGCTAAACTCAAAGCCCAGACAGTAAAATTCCCACTGTTTGGAGTAGAATGGATTCAGCTGAACATTGTACTTCAGATTCATCTCAAATAATATTAGGTACCTACCTGTGGTACCTAATAAGAGTTTAGTCCCTAGAGAAAGACAGATGTATCTACAGAGTTAATCTGTCTTGTCATATGGTGGCGCATATGTAGCTCTATATAGACTTCACAGAAAAACTCTTTAAGTGTCCATCTTAAGATACAAACAACGTGAGTTTTAAAATTCCAGCCTTAGAAATTTAGACAATTTACTGTTCACCCATGGAGGCAGGGCAGAATCTCATATGTTTTGACTCTTCTTTTATTTCACATGATGCTTCACATTCAAAAGAAAACTTAAATCTCTCAGATACCATTCTATGCCTTACAAATGTTCTGGCTGCTGCAAGGAAGCATCATCTTGATGGAGGGGAAATGATATGATCAGCCGTGAAGAAGAGAGGAAGAGAAGCAGTGGCCTTGAGATAAGATGTGGGAAACCTACGACAGAGTTTTCATACTCTTGATTTAGAGGGTCAGACATGCCCACGTATCATAAAAACCTCTACTTGCTTCCCTCCCTCTGAAGGAATTAAATATCAAGTTGCAGATATTCACCATTGAGAGGCTACAGGAATCACACCTACACAAGACATACAGTTACTTTGGCAGAGCAGTGTTCTAGCTGCATTTAGCCTTACCCATGTCCACTTGTTTAATTTATAAAACCAAAAATGTTTTGATGTTTTTGACACTTTGCCTAACTGCTTTAATGTTTGCAATTGTTACTCATCCATAAACTAGGGGATAGAGAACAAGTACAGATTTTCTGCTAGTCATTTACAGGAGCAATTTTAGATACAAGAGAAGCACGTGCAAGTGTTAGGATCACACACGGTGGTAAGCTTTACTCCATCATATATTAAGAAATTTTTAATGCAGATGGATAGACAAACGTAGCATTGAATTGTTACTTTAAAGTCTCCTCTGAGGTATCAGTAGATGAGAGCAGCTTTGTTTCTGCAGCATTCACAGTTCCTTTCCTGTCTCCCACTGGAGGACAGCAGATTACTTCATTGTCTTCAGTGGAGCATCAGATTTGCCACTTGCTCACCCGGTTACATTCTCTAACCAGCAACTGAATAACTGACTGAGAGAGAAATCGGAAGGTACCTCCCACTGCTCTCCTCCCTCTGGCCACTTTTGGCATGTAGCTGCTACTCTCTTCCTTCACCTTGTGCAGAGCTGAGCACAGCAATAAGTAGGGTCTTACTTTCCTTTCAGCAGAGGTACCGAGTTAGCTCTGAGCGTGGAAGGGAAAAAGGTTGTTACCAAACTCAGAGATGATTGGAAATTCAGACTTGGGGAATAGATAACTGAAAAGGCAAGAAAAGGAGGTTTCCTGAACTTCCACACTGAATAATAAACATCACCACTTGAAATAAATCACTTCATTATAGTATCATATTGTATTTTATACCTTTTTTAGTCAGACATTATTACTCATAAACTAAATAATATGATCATTTTTTAAGAGCTGAGATCATGCCTAGACATAAGTCCAAACATGACTAGACATTGTAATTCATTTTTTTCAAGGTTTTTGCTATCCAAGAGCCAACATCTGTACTTGAAGTGGAAAGGATTTTAGAGAAGATGGGCTGTTTCTAAAGAAACCGATGTGTCATTTTCAGAATGCTGCTGAGATCAAGTATGAGGGTAACGACAGTCTCCTTTCTTTCAGAAGAGCCCTTTCAGAAGAGCATGCTAGGGCTTTCCAGTGTGAAATACTAGTAGCAGAATAAGATTATTTGTTCAGCTGTAGTTTAGAAAAGAAAAAAAAATAGAACTATCTGGTGACTTTAAAGTGAGGTAAATTCCTCACAGTTCACTTTTTGGACCCGGAGGCCTTTTGCTGCACAGGATCCACACCGCAGACAGAACCCCTCAGGCTTACTAACCCTAAGCACAGTTGAGGTTTGGGTCATTTGTATGCCACTGAAATGCCTTTGTGGTGCACTGTAGTGGTTTCCTTTAAAAAACATGCAGACCTCCTGTTTCCCTCCGACCAGTACTGTTGGGTTTGGATCCAAACTGGATGTGTGTGTGCGTACCCAAGGGACTGGAGCTGATCCAGCACCGGGTCTAGAGCAATTCTAACTCAGGCTTGGCTTTTCCAATATGTTTTTATAATCACACTTAATTATGAGCACGAGAAATAACTAATTATCAAAGTGCATAGCTTTCCTCCCCCAAGAAAATGTACCATAATTATTTTGCTTATTAGATTTTGCAACCAATGCAACTACTGTTAACAGAAAAGGTACTAAACATAGAAAATATTATTTCCTTCTCCTGAGTGTTTAGTATAACAATATAAGCATTGACCGTTGTGTACTTTGGTATTATTTTCCTTTCCTGCTTATAGTCCCTTCTCATGTTTCTCCATCATTTTAGGCCCCTAATAGGGATAGGATGAACCCATTGATGTCGGCACATGGAGGCCTGCTAGTAGCATGCCTTTGGTTTTAGTCTCCTAGCAGCAGCCATTCATGTTATGTGGGCTTTCTTTTTTGGGCATTGCCCACCCCTGAAACTGACTTCAGGCATTTTTCACTGCCTGTTCTGCATGAATAGCCACAGGCCTCTTGCCAATTGTCCCCCCTTCTTGAAAGCCAGCCTCAGCCAAAGGCCTTTTCAAGTGTGATCCCAGAGTGCCACACAGGCTTTCAGGGTATTGTTGTCGAGATGAGGGCCCTGCACTGGAAAGTGGGGTCAGAAGAGAAAGCACAATAAGGGGTGATGGAGGCTTCATGCAGTCCTCAGATGCTGGCCTGTTTATTAATTTACAAAACTAATGTCACTGTCTTTAGAGAAGAGATTGAGTGAAAAAGATGCCCTTTGAAGAGAAGAACTGCTTTTGATGCATTACCAAAACATTGCTCCCCTTATTAAATTGATTTTATGGAAGCAAGTACAGCTAATAAAAGTTCAGAAACACCAATAAAATATTGAAGGTCTGGATTCACTGTTTTCTTTTTTTCCTTCATCGGCTCAGACACAATTCATGTTAATGGGTTTTACAAGTTGTCCTTGGGCAAAAAAATCCTTAAATATAATGGGTGCAAATATCTGGTCTTCCTTATGCATGTCACACAAACTATTAGTCAAGACAGTACAATAGTGCAAGCCCTTTAACAGAGGTCTTCCTCATAGATAACACAATGAAATATTCAAGCAGAATTTTTTAATCTTTTGGTGTTTGGGGAATTACTAAATGTGTAGGGATCCCTAAATCTCTAACATAATATACACAAGTGGCTCAACTTGTGAAAGGATTCAAAGCTGGGCTTGAATGTTGCTCCTGTAGTCGCTGTTGGTGCAGATTAGTGGATCTAGGCAAGCAGCTCTCTGATTTGCTAGTTCCTGTGACGTTAGATGGAGTCCTGTTGTCTAGCAGTATATAAGGTTTGCGTTGCAAGTTTTAATCTAAGAGCAACCTTGGGAATGAATGCAGCTCCTTAACTTCCTTATTAGTCGTCTTTCCCACACGAGGTCAAAAGAGAGGCTTACTCTATCCCTTCACAGCCATATGCGTGGTGGCTTGATTTTGCTGGCCACCTGCCACTTCACACTGCAAACTCCTTTCCGTTGCTCTCCTACCTTCTAACAAAAAGACAGAGATGCTGCTCTCTCCATCTCAGATCAGCTCACAAAACCGTGTGTCATACCAAGTTGAATCTTGTTGTCTTATTGCCTTAAGAAACCAAACCAGGACAAGTGTCTTTATGTGCAGATGGCTTATCATTTCCACAAGTGGTTGTTGTCATGAACTGCCGGTGATACGTGATGGTTATCATTGTGGATACTACTTAGGATTGAATTTAGGGACTTCTGATGACCCAAGTCTGAAACTCTACAGCTGGAACTAAAGACAAGTGTCATTAGACTTCTATCCTTTGTTAGCTGGATGCAGAAGGAAGGCATTCCAGTCTGACCAGTGGGTTACAGATGCAAGATTAGGAGTCAGTTTTAAACATGTGGCCATAAATGTGTGATTGAATTTTAAGTGCTTTCAATTAATGTAGATCAAAAGAGACTTTTGTAGTTGGACAGACTTTCAAAAGTGCCAGACTTCAAGCATAAATCTGTCCAGTCTTCTTTTGTTTTTCATAACTTGTCTTGCCATGTTTGTTAATTATGGAAGGCATTTAGGACTTGCTCTGTCTCATCCAGTTTCTTCTCTTCTTTAGTGCTCCAGCAGTGAAGTCAGCAGTTTTACAATCCACTGCCTTGAACCTTGAAAGTCATTTATGGCCAGCAAGTGGGTGTAAATTGCTAATGGTAACATTTTAAGTCTACTCTGTAAGCAAAGCAATGGAGATTGATCCTGTGCAACAAAAATAGCTATAACCTACTCACCTTCCTAGTAGCAGTAAATAATTCAAAGGATTGTTACCCTCCTTTAGATGATAGTGGAGGAGAAATAAGTTTATGATGAGGAAAGCTCTTACCTCAAAGCAAATACCAGAACATCACCCCGTATGATAAACATTGGTAACTTTTAATGATATGTTTGTTTCAGTTTTCAACTGTGCTGCAGACAGTACAGTTTACAGATTCATACAGCTTCAATGTTAGTCTCCATGATTCTATCAAATACATGTTCTCAGACTAATATATTTCGTTATTAATAGTACATTTGAATTATAAAAGTGGTTTTTTTTCCTGAGCAGAACACAGTATTACCAGTTTTGGTGTATATATTGATAGCTGATTCTCCACAAATTATTTTTGTTTGAGAAAGACCTAGTATATTTTCAAATACAGAATTCAGTGAAGAGGAAGGAGACTGGCTAGTGAATTATTCTGTGATTATTTTTTTTTAATAACCTCACATAATTTTGTTCTTGCAAGTATCTCGTGTGAAAATTTTGTACACTTTACTAAAATGTTGTGAAGGGCTTTTGCATACATTGTCCTCTAATTAAAATTGGCTAATTTGAAAATGGTTCTTTGAATTATGTTTAAGAAGTCAGATTATCCAGCCTCTCACAGTGCTTTCACGATTAGCAGTCTCAAAGTCAAGGTAGATAAACAGGCCAAATATCTTCTTATAACATTAAGTCATGTCTTTCTCCTCCTATTATTAAAGAACGCAAAAGTAAAATGTTGCTAAGCTGATACTGAAAAAAAATCAAGGCTGAAAGCTACTAACTGTGTCTGAAGATTTTATGTGAAACATAGCATCTTTGGAAAAAAGCATGCCTCATAGAACGGCTCTGCAGCCTGTGGCGAGAAATCCATCACTCTCAACCAATTTGGGACTTGCCTGTACAAGAACTGTTTATTTGGGCTTTGAGTGGAGAAGAAGATTTGTCCTCCATATATAAACAACCACAGATAATAGGATGTCAATAGACATATTTCAATATTTACCTTTTAAAAATTAATCAAATTAACCGCAGTAAAAATACTGAGATAGAAATACGGCAAGTACTAGTAAGCTTCTCGTGGACTGTTCTCCTCTTCCTTCTTTACAAACAGCAATAAGTGGTTAGAGTACCCGGGAAAGCTACTCTGGCACTCTCATGGCGGGAATAAGTATAGTCATGACCAGGTCAAGAAAATCCCCAGTGTGGGGAGAGTTTTTATGGTGGCCTAGAGGCAGTAATGGATTTTTAAAAAAAAGGTATCTGGTAAAGATGAGTAATTCTCAAAAGAAATTAATCGTTTTGGTTCCGATAACAAGCTAAACGGATTATCTGAAGCAGCAATCTTATAAGAACAAGGCTTCACGTGACATTTCAAACTTCTGCTTCTGGTCCATCTAAAAGATAAAACAGAAGTGTAAGAATGAAATACTTCCTTTAAAAAGGAAGTTAATGCTATGTGCTCTATAATTAACTGAATTTTAAATTGGTTAACTTTGGGTCTAGGTGTGATTTTGGACCATTTTATGTTTATTTTAAACCATTATCTGTTCTCCAAATAAGTTGTTGTTCTGGGTTTTTTTTGAGCTACCTGGGAAATATCTGTATCAGATTCCAAAGCAACAGACCATGGAGTTTGCAATAAATGGGGTTAGCAATGCAAATTTCCACATCCTTTTATTTTTTCTCTGTTTGGAGCTCTCCTGCTTCCTTCACAGCTATTTATCATCTGAAGGAAAAATGAAAGGATAGAGTGGGCAAGTCAAAGTAATTTTTTATGAAAAATAATAAACAAATCTGTCTTCCTTAATCGAATATTGTTTTCTTTTCACTCCAAAAAATAGATAAACTGCCTGAGAAAATTAGGTTAAGTTAGGTTAAATTGTGCTAACTGTGGACAGAGACTTAGAACAAAATTGTCAAGCTATGAGGAATAGACACTGGTGGTATTTTGCAATGGAAAGAGTATAGTGTTGCTGAGTTAGGTATTAGAGGTCACGTGAAATCCTTCTGCTTTTGTTAATTTAAAGCTATGCTATTTTATCCTTGATGTAATGAATGTGAAATCTCCTCTGAATGGGGAATGTCCAGATACTATCACAATACATAGCCTTGTTGCAGACATGAAGTAGCTGCTTCTCCACTTGTAGATAATCCAGCACAGGATTGTGATGTCTTAAACTGCTTGTAGTATTTGTCTGTCTTTCCATCTTTTTTCAGCATTTTTAGAAAGGCTTGTCATTTTAGCACATGACTTTTGGAAAGGATTAGTTTCCCGATAAAGCTAAAGAGGTAGATGGATTTTCAGAGGGAAATCTGGCTCTACATCTTGCAGCGGTAGGTCACGGGCATAGACTGGTCTGTAAAATCTGGCTGTCATTTAGGTGCCCAAATGATAGCTGTGCTGTTTGAAAATCTTTACCTCAACAGTAACAGCTGGGAGCCTGAAAAAAAAAAAAAAAAATCTTAATTCTGCTTTTGACTCCCTTTAATATGCATCCCTGCTTCTACTTATGGGAGTCATATACCAACTCCTGCCTGTGTCCTTCTGTCTCTCCTATTCACACTGAAGGAATTCCTGGGAAAGGATCTGCAAATAGACTTGGGTGGAATCTCATGTATGAATTGTTTTCTCCTCTCATTTCTTGAAATTACAACAGCAAGCCGCTTCATCTCAAAGAGGCTTTGTTTTCTGTTTTTTCTTTTGCAGAGTGGTCTGAAATGACCAGAAGATCCGTGGGGATGGAAGTGTTCTGAAGGAGGAAGGTATGGTTTCAATTAATATTCAGCTTTAGCAGAGTCAAAATGTTTCACGAAAATACACTAATTTTGACAGGATTTGGACTTTAAAGTTCAGGTTTGGTCCTGACCAGAGAGAAATAGAGTCACTTGACATGAAAACCTGTGGCATTTTTTAATAGAATACAAATTAATTTTGAAAAAAAAACATTTGAAAAACTTTGGTTTTATTTTATTGCAAAACAAAAAACAATGTCAGGGATTCAGAACTAGTATAGAAGCAAATTTGTCATTTGCTGTCTATTTCTTTGAAATTTTTAAACATGGAAACCAAAGAATCCATCTGATTACCTTGGTATTATTTCTGTCTTCCTAGTTCTTCCACTCTGGAAGCGTGACTGATCTGTAAAGCTTAAGTGGTAATAAAATGTTAGGAATAGGATTTCTGTGTGGTCCCTGTGCCAGCATCAGAGAAAAGATCCAATACAGCTAATCTGTTCAAATTTAATGAATGTCCTGCTGACTTTTAAAGGAGCTGGCTGCCTGACTACCCTCTGAGACTTTAAAAATCTCCTCCTATTTTTGTAGAATTTTGTCAGTAAACCAGATTGAGTGAGCCCATATAGAAAATGCCATTGCTGTTCCTACAGGTTTCCACAAGACATTTGACCCCTCCCCTCCCTTTCTTCTTTTTATACCTCTCTGGAATGCAGATATTTTGGTTAATTTTCTCCAGCTGTCACAGAGTCTCACAGGAAAATGACCTCGCAGAGTGACCACTTCCCCTACTCCTTGACTTAAGTAGATTTTTTTCTTTTGGAGCTTTCATCACATCATCCACATCACTGTCTGGTGTCTTTCATGAGTCAGGAAAAAAGCAGAAAAAAATTTTCCAGCCTTTAGGGAAAAAAAGAAAGGGGGGGAACCAAATAAGATCAGTTGGGATTGGTTTTATCAACCTACAGTGCTGCTTCAGATCAGTTAGTGTAGCAGAAAGTTAACATTACCCATTCCCACTAAAGAGTAGGGAGATGTTAGCATTTGGATACCTTCCTTATAAGAATGTTCTTCAGCCTGCAATTAGTTGATTCATTTAGTAATGACAGCAGTCTCAGCAAATTCGAGAATCAGACTTCTTTATTCTTTTGTTCTTTTAAATACACTGTCCAGAGGGGGAAATTTTATTGCAGAAACTATGTTTCAAGTTTAGTTTTCTGAAATAGCACTATGAAAAAATCAACAAAACACCATATGATAAATATCTGTGGCTTATGAAATATGGAAATGAGATGCATATGCCTCAAAAGCTAATGGTTTATTAAGTACCATGATAAAAATAAGGACATACTTAAGATGAAAATTGCTATGCACTTTTTGTTGGCCTCACTCATTCCTGAGATCAATGATATTTTATCCTCTGTTTTATTCCCGCAAGGAATTCAAAATCAATGAGCTATTCAAGGGTGTAATGTTAAGCACGTGCATCAGTCTTTGCAGAATCAGGACCTCCCAATTCTTCGTGAAGGTACTTAGGGCAGCCCCTGCATTTACATTCTCAAAGTCAAGTTCTGCAGTTCTCAAAAGCAGGAGTGAAGTTTTAGTTCGCTATGTACCTCTTACCTTTTCCTTTTTGTAGTACCTTCTGTTAAGTGTGACTTTCCTCTTCTTCTGAGTGCCTCCTTAGTTATCACGAATAGCTGGTTGGTAAAGCTTGTAGAATCCCAAGGATTTCCAACTATATTTTTTCCCCACTGGTGTTCTTTACCGCCTTACACTTTGATACCTTTTTATACTTTGAGTTTACCATGTCTTTTACCCTGAGTTTTAAGTATCTGAATGAGAAGAAGAGAAAGATGGGGACTGCAAGGAGACTAATACACCAGCAAATGAAATTTCTGTGATCTCTCTAAAGGCTGTGTTTACATCTGTTGTATCCGAGAGAAAGTAGTGCGTTCCCCGGCTGTTTTAAAGTGATGTAGAGCAATTCCACGCTGTAATAATACTTCTTATTCACTGTCCTATGTTTTGAATGAGTATCCCAAAATCTTGGCATTTTCTGTAGCAGTTTGGGAAGTTTCCTCCAGAGAATTTTAATGAACATGTTCCTTTTGAGCTTCATGTTACATGAGTACTACATGAAGACTGTTCAAGGTGAGCAGGTTGTAGCTGTGGTTCATTTCTCTAATCTTCCAAAGGTAGTATCACCAAAGGATTTTGTAACATAGACTTTTGAATTGTTTCATTTTAGAATTTGGGGATTGATTACTTGGTACAATCCCCAGCAATTTAGGCATTTTAGAAAGCAATTCAGGAAAGATTTTCATGGTCAGTGGCATCAAGTAGACTATCTGGTATAAATATACGCCTGATAAAGGCACGTTCTGAAAGCAGATTACTCTTGTGCAATGACAAGATTTTGGGCTTTTCTGTCCCGCATGCAGCATATACACCCGGCAGAGTACTGAGGTCACATATTTGAAAGAGCAAACCTGAGGTGCCAAGAGCTGCGTGTGGGTTTTTGAGGTCATTACGGCATGAGCCTGGTACGTAACCTCATGGAGATGGAGCGAATGGGGCTGGGGCTAGAAAATAATGAGATCTGATCACGTTTCAAGGGGTATCACAAAGGGACTGAATTAGGGTTTACAGGTGAGCAAAATTGTGATGTAACTGCTGAATACTTGGGTTTATAACTTTATTGATGATCCTAGGGTTTGCATACAAACTATTAATCATTACCGTCTCTACATATCTGTGACTAGTTGTTGCAGGGATGCCTCAGCCTTAAATGGAATCATCCTAGTTTGTGACGGGACTGTATATTCCACCTCCTCATAGACACTGACCACAGTAACGGATGGGAAAAGCAGCTTTGTTTGATAATGCACTCAGCTGGCTGACAGACAGCTAGTTATACAAGCTTACCAGCTGATGTGCGACTTCAGCACCGCTGCTCAGGTTCAGTGTGTGGTCAGATGTGCTGTCTCAGCTTCTGCTGATTCAGGTTACTGTTCCTGTCTCTCCCAAACACTTCTCGTCATTCAGTCCCTTAACCCCCGAACTGGAACCAGATTCTGCAAAAAGATGTGGCAAATCCAAGGAATTGGAAGGGAAGAGGGATGGTGACACAATCGCTGCAAGAATGTGAAGGGTCACAAACTCTTAACTGTGCTCTTAGAGGTCCTTAGTCATCTGCTGATCTTACTTGCTAGAGATCCCGTCTTAGCTGAAGCTGTAAAGGCATGTGCTTTTGGAGAGGCACTGCGAGTTGTGGTCCTGCCACCGCTTGAAAACTGAAGTGGCCGTGTTGACTATATTGTAGCTTGGGAATAAGTGAGTAGGAAAATGCTTCAAAATTGCACGCAGCATTCTTCCACTTGCATGTATACTGCGTAGACTTGACTTACTGACCAATTCCATTTATTTCAGTGCCAATTCTTACAGACTAAGCTTTGGCTGAGATGAATAAAAATGATGGCGTCTTTTCCAAAGTGATTCTTTTTTGCACGAGCTGAATTTTTGCAGCTAAAACCTTTGGAGCTTAAGAAGTCTGATAAACAGGTTTCCTGAGTCCTTTTAACCTTAACCACAGAAGTAAAGAACGGTCCTAATGGTATAATGGTCTTATATCCATGCCCTGTTCCAAATGCTTGCTTTACACAGGATGGAAAACACTTGGTAATGTTAATAATGGTGATGGATGTAATACCTATTTTCTCGGAATTATTATCTGTGAGATAGTACGGCTCAATTACTTTGCTTCGCCTCTTGAAGAGAGGCACACAATTTCCAACTTGCAGATTTTTTAAAGATCAGTCAATATAAAAACAAGTGGTCTTAGTAAATTGTTTAACCTAGAAGGTGAATATTGTACCTCTTGTGCTTATGAAATGAACATGGGTTCTTTGTAGCTGCTATATACATATAATTACATAAACATCTCCCTATTAACTTAGATGGATTCTTCACATTTCAAACTCTATAAATTCGAGGAGAAAAAGAGGGGATGAACCAGAGAATGAATACCATATTCCAACTGATAAGTGTTTCCTCACGTGTATCTGTTTCAGGAAAAGACTTCAGCATATGTTTAACTTTAAGCATGTGCTCAGGTCTCACTGGATTTAAACATGCACTGATCGAGGATGCTTTCTTAAATAGAACCAATATGTTGCCCCAGTGAAGTCAACTTGATTTGCCAACTCCTCTCCTCCTGTACATATAGGTGATTTCAACAGGCATCAGTAAAGGAAGGGGAAGCTGAGGTCTTTAGAGCAGCTCCTGCCTCCAAAAGGGATTTTGTTCTTTGTGGTACGAAGTGTGGTCTTTCCAGTGCCAAAGCTTTTTCCTATCAAAATAAACACAGTGTAGCATAATGGTGCTGCAGTCTTCTTTTGTAGTCTATGGGAAAATAATAAATCTCTTACTATGGTGTTTTTTGTACTGCCCCTTTTTTTCCTGTCTTTACCGTCTGACCACTGTCTCTAAAGACCGAGTCGTTCTGGCTGCACAAATACAAGAGAAGTTGCTTTATTATGAACAGGGGGAATAAAAGGTGTAGAGAGTGACTAGGTCATATTCTTGTCAGTCTGCTGTATTTAGACTCCTTTCAGCTTAGTTTTTGGTGACAAACTGCACAGCTGTAATGCCTTACATTTACCAGCCTGCATATATGAAAGATGTGTAATGTTAACTAAGCCCTTTCCCGTCCCTCATGGAAGACCACCCTGCCTGCAAAATCTCCAGAGGAAAACACGGCATGTCCTGATCAGAAACTGCCTTTGTTGGCAGAAATACAGTATGTTGCATTAACCAAAACAGCATTTTTAAAACATTTTTGATGGTGGCTGCTTTTTATTTAAATATTCGTTTTGCTTGTGTAAACGGATCTCATTTGGTCTTTACATCCCGACATCACAGGACTATCTGAAAGCCTTGTTTACATTTAGCAGTGGAAATTGTTTCAAGCCTTGCACAAAACCTTCAAAACCTGATACGCTCAGGACAGAAAAAGGACTGGATTCTCCTCAGCGGTCCCCTAGACAGCAATTTTCTCCGGGACGACCTTTCTGGTGATGAAAGTTACCTAATCTTTCCTCCCCACTGACAGTGCAGTTTTTCTACCGACTAGAAGATGTTATTAAGCAAAAGTCACTTTCAAAACGTCTTCCGCTTCTCTAATGTTGGCTTCTCCATGCCTTCACTTGTTGCTGTGTATTCCCCAGCTCCTCGACTGTGAGTTTATCGGTACACGTCACTTGTTTTCTGAATGGCAAGTAATGCAGCCCCCAACAGCTGCAAGTACCATAGAAATAATAATAATCATACTGTGCTGAACACGGGCATTTACTTAGCTGTGAACATAACTGTGGCAACAAGGTTTTGGCTCTAACTGTACACGTAAAGGTAAAGCCTGGGATAACTCACTCGAGGGGAGCCACTTTAAATTCACAAGGGCGCAACTGCATTTAGAACCTGGCCCCGGGAAACTCCTACTGGCACCACCAATATGGTCTGAGGACGTAACAAACATACCTAAACACTATCCTTCTTGTTCCTCCTCGAATCGTGGGTATGAAGCTTCAACTGTTAGTCTATATACATGTCAGCACAGCATAAAATACGCTGTCTAGACTGTCTACTTGAGCTTGCAAGGTGCAAGCTTTGTAGAACTAAGCCCTTCTCTCTTTAACACCATTTCAGCAGTGTAATTTCACTCAAACAAATAAGACAATTCCTGATTTACCTCAGAATAACCTCAGGGACACTTGGCTAATCTCAGGGTGTTGGGTTGAATCCTACGCTAGGAAACCATGGATTGAGTCAGGGTTTTCTGATGAGTGATTTACCAGTCAGAAAGGTCTGAACTGTGTCACGCTATTGGTGACAATGAGCTGCTGCTTTGCTGTGTGCCAATTTTCCCAAGTGTGAGATGGTTGTAATTAAGTTAATTTACCTGTCTGGGATACTGTGACGAGTAAATTGCAGGAGGGCTTATAAAGGGGTATCAAACGTGTGGCTCTAGATGTGAAATCTCTAGGTTTAGATAGGTACTTTTTGTAGGTCCCAGGAGAAGTGTCTACTTTTTCCTGTCCACCAGTCAGTCCTTCATTCCAGAGTGCATGAAGTAGTGACCAACCTACATCAAAATCTTCATCTTGTTTTATGTGGTTTTTCCAGTTTTTTCCCTACTCAGACCGTGGTGAGAGGCAGCACTCTCATCTCTCTAATCCCAAAACTTTTCTGCAAGAAAGGTAAATATTACTCTCTGCATTTTGCAGATGGAAAAACTGAGCAAAGAGGTTAAATGGCAGAGTCTAATAATAGACAGAGATAACAAGCATGGGAACAATACGTATGGGCAGAAATTTCAGGCCTCTGGAAGTGTTCAGGATCACTGTGCAAATTCAGCTAAAGGCTAAACGCTGCATTCATGTGCATCTAGAAGGGTCTGCTTTCCTGTGTATCTCCTTATAATGTGATGTGCGTACTCGCAGAGCCAGGTGCAGATGTCATTATGGTAATAATGTTATGGAGCTTTATTAGAGCATATTTTCCACTCTGGTACTAATCCACTCAGACATCCATGGAATAATACCCCGACTTTTCTTTCTTACTGTATGTCATCTCCCACTCTTCCTGTGAGATTTAGGACCAGTTTCTGGACGTATAGAGGAGGCAGCTGGCATCCTCACCTTACTCTTCCATCAACTTATGTCTTCAGTGGGAATGGAAGGACCAGATTCTGCCAAGTTTCTTAAGAATTTTCTGGACTGTGAGGGTTTGGACCTTTTTTTTTTAGTGATGGTGGTGATTTTCAGAAAGGCTTATGGGTCATCCTCGTGCTTTTCTGTGTGCAAAGTGCAAGGGATTTTTTCCATTTTGAAAACAATCATATGTATTTATTTAGTTTACTTCCTATGGTAATGTTGTGTACCAATGAAGCTAAAGAGAGAGAGTCAGTGCTGGGATGACTTTCATTCATTTGCTGTATTTGGAAAATAAGAAACTTCATTAGCATAACACAGTCTGTTAGGTCCCATACTTTTACCCCCCAAAGGTCTTCCTGTTTCCTTGTGTTTTGATAAAATGGCTGATATACTGCTAAATTGCTGGGAGAGTTAGGAATAACATTAATTTAACAAGAGAGTTAGATTAAAAATATGTTGTAGAGCTGGACTGCTGCTTTTGCTTCTTTTTTAACTGCTTGGCATTCCTGATGCTGGGTCTTGGTTTCTGTAGCCATGCAGCATATGAATCAGAGAGAACCCACCCTGTGCTTTGGCATAACTCTTAAAGCACTGACAGTTCCTCTTTCTTCAGCAGTAATTAAACAAGTAAAAACTGGTTACTTTGGTTAGCAGATATAAATGTGGAAAATATTCACAAATACATATCACTGGGCGTGTGTGTCTAAGGAATCTGGATGAGCTGTGGTTGGACTCTCCTTTCCCACATACTTACAACAAAGGTGCTTTATCCAACAAAGCAATCTGGCCAAGGTCTTTTATTTCAGCTAATTCGTGTCCTCTTTTTCTTTGTAAGGCTTGAAGGCTTGCTGATAGTGCAGTTCAGTGCAACCCTTAACGACAGGAGGCACTGTTGGGGATAGGACCCAGCAAGAGGAAAAATCAGTTAAAACCAGGCTGAGACAGTCCTGTAGAACTAAGGACCAGCCTGTCCTTAATTTTTTGCACTGATTCGACTCTTCCAGTTCGGTCTGCAATTACAGAGCGGGCTAGCAAGGCTCTTAGTTTGGAAGCAATTGTAACAACTGAGAAGCTACCTCCTATTAAAATAAGTTCTCCAGTAAATAACTAGGTGTAAATGTGTTCATTGTGGCAGTGGAGGGGTTGTATGCTCTGAATGCAGAGGCGAACACATTTAAAAGCAGAGCTAAAACAAATGCAGACAAACCTTAACTGACTATTTAAATAACCACATCTGTTGGGAGGAAGTATGAGCTAATGACAAAGCATCAGCAGTGTTTCAAGAGCAGTGTGCTTAATTATGACTTTCTTGGAGGCTCCATTATGGCCATAGATGGAACAAAAACACTCCCTCTGCCTCAGTGACCCCTCTGTAAAATGGGAATAATCAAACCTGAGTTTATAAATCCAGAAATCCTTCGTGTGATGATACTTCATGATCACCTTGTTACCCACTCTATAATGCAGGCTACAGAACTTCCTTGGATTAACTCCTGCCAGAAATAATGCAGATATTTAGGAAAAATATACTGATTTTAACATTTCTGCTAAAACCCTTGATGAGTTGACCCATATCTAAAATAGTAATGTGAGCATAATCCCGGTCTAAAGGAGGCAGGCTGAGACCCCTTATAATATAATATCACAGCACTCAATACTGATGTGAGGAGACAGGGCCTAATATTTAATAATTGAAATGCACGCTTGTCTTTTTAGTCTAGAGCTGTTTCACTTCAAATTCCAGGTATACCTGCGGCTGCTACACTGTTGATCTGCCCACTGCATCTTCTGTTTCCCATAGTTGTTTTTCCCTAACCTTCCTTTTGTTAAGTTGATAATGCTGTTTCCTGATTTTGTATTTTTTCAATTCGTCTTGTGACTCTTTTCCCAATGTCTAGTTTTCAAAACCGTTGGTGCAATTGGCACCTTATCCACGCACAGGTTCCAGGTATGCTGCTCACCCCTGGGCAGGGGAAAGGCAGAGGAGGATGAAGTTGCTCAGCACATTAGCAGGAAAGGCTCTTCAGGCTTCTTATCTAGCGATTCTAAAGTTTGTTGAAAGCGGTAGGAGTGTCTTTGCTGAATTCAGCTGGCTTTAGACCTGATAGTCCTAAACCAAGTAAGGACAGTTTTGGTCATATTTATTTTTAAGTAAATAGCTTCAGTTTATTCCTGTAGGCTATTTTATTTTTCTCAAATTACCCAATTCATATTCACCTCTCACAGGGTTCTCTTTTCTCACTGCTGTTTAATACACACACACGAGTTGCCTCTCCTCTAATTTACCCCTGTGGTGCAACTCCACTGACTAGAGAGAAGAAATTCCTGCTTTATACCAAAATAAGCAAAAGGAGAATTGGTGCCAGATTTGGTGAGCAGCTTGCTTCTCTTTGCCTGGAATCATCCAGCGATACCACAACTGGAAGCTGTAGTCAGACATCCAAATATAACAAATATTTCTGGGTTTGCATATTACGCTTTCCTGCTCCTCAGATTCAGGCTGGGAGGAAGAGGAAGATTATGAAAGAAAATGTATGCATGAATATTTTAGCAATCTGCTGTGTTAGGAAGGAAAAAATGTAAAGAGCAGATGACTGATTCATGGTGTTTTGGTTGAAAATATTGTAGCTTTTAAACATTGCCTCAGTGTGGTCAGGGTGCTTGCAGTAAATATATTTCACACCAGATGTGGTCTCAAATGTACATGACTGAGAATTTTCCTGCACACAGTAACTGTCAGTTCTGGGAGCCCGAGGATCCCCAGGTTTCAAAAAGACTGTTCCTGTTGTAGCTGTCCTGCCCAAGGACAAAATGAACACAAGGGTTGGGGAGGCTGCTGACCCCTAAAAATCTCAAGCTTCAAATAGTCTATAAAACATAGATGCCAGTGTTCTGCTTCCAGGAGCTGAATAATGCCTTTTGTTCCCAAACCACATGTCTTTGCATAAGGAGGAGCGGGCACCATCAGAAGAGGTGATCTGCCATCGACCCCGTAATATGCAAGCTCAGCAGATGCAGAAGGGTGCATAGGACATTTTCTTTCTGGAATGGATAATACATACAGCGGCTAGGTTGTTACAGGGTGCAGAAATAGAATGGGGCTTCTGATTCCAGCTGAAAAGCCAACAACCGCCTACCACGGTTGCCTCTGTGAAACCCCTGCAAGTGATTTGGGCCAGATAGATACATGTGTTATGATTTTTGTCATTCACCTGGTGCCAAACATACACTCGATTTCTAGAAAGAATTAAAAGAAGTGAAAAAAAAAAAAAGGTTACCATTGATGAGTTGGATGTAGATATTCAGTTATAGAAAGATGCTGAGTACACAGAAAGGTTTTGAGTACATTAGTATCAGCAGAGTGTTTAGCCAAGAGAATATTAGTTTTGGAACTGAAGCTGGAATTGTACTTGAATGGGGAAAATATGAAGCTGAGCTCGTGCACATGAATGGGCAGCTCCAGTGAGACCTGTTAAGGAGTCTGTGTGGAACTACTGCTGCAAATATAGGGCTCATTCTGTGCGTCTGTGCAGACCTTATTTAAACGTTTGTGATGCAAGAATTTAAGGAATAAAGGAGTATTATTTTATATTACTTAGAATATAAATACCACTTTTTCTCCCAGCAGGACTGAGACAGTTCACGGCAGCGCCTCAATTAGCACCTTCTTTCCTAGGCTGCACCTAAGCTGCAGTCAGATGTGTCATTGCGATATGCGCTGCTTTAGCTAACATGGCTTTTGGTAGCAGGAAAGCTGCAACACCTCGGGCTTTGGGTGAGCTACAAATGATATTACCTACCTGAAACCATGAGCAAATATTTGCCTGTTTGACAGCTGAAGCCTGTGGTACTCTGACCTCATCGCTTTCAGCACTCAAACCTAGTTTACAGCTAGTCTGAGATACCTACACGTGTACGAGTCGTGCCTTGCTGTCGCTGTGCGAGTAGATAGGAGACTTGGCATCATTCTGTGACAAGAATCGAGCTCAAACCTAGACGTGAGCCTTTGCTGCCTAGGTCTCAAAGAGGCAAATTTGTGTTGCTGGGTCTCTACAAAGTTATACAAATGGCAGGATTTAATCATGTCTGAATGTAATTTTGGGTAACTAAGCAATTGACGTAATACTGGTCACAATATGTTGGCTGGTGAAGACCACAATAAACTGTGCGTGTCAGCTAATCATGATTAAACACTGATGAGGCCAGGCTAAAACTGCACTTAGCTGACATGTGCTGAATGCTATTTGTTCTTGTCTACACCGATTCACATTGCATTCAATGCGGCACAATATAGATAAGCCCTTTGGGGAGAGTGTAGCTCTGGTCAGGCCTCAGTGTTCCCTGACTGGCCAACAGCTGCTCAGAGCAGTTTTATAAAGGGACCACTTACCCATCCTTTGATGGAGAGATAAGCCACTGTAATGTAATTACAACCAAGGAGATGGGAGAGGGGAAAGAAAAAAATATGCCAATCATGAAGGGGGTACACGGAGAGCCTCAGATTCCTTCTAACCTAAACATTGTGGCAAGGAAAGAAGTCTTAATTAGGAAACGTGTAGGCATAGAACAGGAGCCCATCCTAAATGAATTGGGGTGTGATGAGCATAAAGAAAATGCTTTTTAAAAAGATCTTTGACTCCCACTGAGTGCTTGTTTCTTAGACTTCCTTGCCTAATAATGTCAGCATTTAAATGGCCCCAACTCCCAAATTACAAGGCTTTGAAGTTAACACCTCATTGAGGTATAGAGTTCATACGTTTGCTATTCCTATTATTTGGCTAGAAACCGTTTTCTGCATGGCTAGCTTAATAGGGCAACAGAATATTAAGTTGTATAGGGATTGAGAAAGCTATTCACACAAAGGAAAGAGCTACAGACTTCATGTATTTGAAGAGAACCTGACAATTAAGAGAAAAGAGCAAAAGTCTGGGAAGTGCCCTGAATCATATAATTGCATGAAATTTTTTCATACCTGTGATATTTCTAGTGGCCAGGCACAAACACCAGGGATTTTAGACTTGGACTGCACTAGGGAGTTGTAGTTGTAATTAAGAGATGAGAGGAGGTGTTTTTTCCACCCTGCCAAAGTTTTAAAGCTTCAAAAAGTATTCTCCTTTTTAGCAGGACAAAATCAAGATGTTTCAGATATTTTCATTAAAAGAGACAACAAAATGCTGAAAAATGATCTGGTGCTGGTTCAACCAGTTACTTAGGGGATGGGTGATCCAGGCTCAAGTCTGCCTCTGTTGTTTTCCAGCATTACAAATGAATGCCTCAGCCACCAGTATATCTGCTATTTTAGAATCTTTTTCTTTTGGTTTTGGCCCCAGCATATGGCAGAGCTCTGAGAAAGACATCTTCAAGCAATATCTTGTTGAATATATACCCCAATAAAATGGCTTTTCATTCATCTGCATTTTTTGACAGAGTAATTGCCAGTTGTCTCTACTTCTGATAATGTGCTGTGGCAGAATAATTAGCACCACCCCAAAACAATCATTCTAAGTCATAGTTATCTGTATCATAGAAAACCCTAGAGCCTGCAGTTAAAGAGGGGGCTCTTTGGGGCTTGCTGCCACGTGGTAGACATTTTCTTACCCTGAAAAATACATGCATAATCTAAACGGTGCATCGGGGAGAGTAAATGATGTTATTGGGCTCATTTTCATGGGTAGGGGACTGCGTGATAACATGACTTGACCAAGGCCATACAGGAAACTTTGCAGTGCTGGGATTAAACAAACTTGGTAGGGTGTCCCAGACTTTGACCACAAGTAAAGCCACCTGTCTCCTCTAAGTATGCCTTACAGAGCGTAAATTAGACATTAGAATGATTACAGAAGTTAGAATGGTTTAGAAAATAATCTGTTTGTTCCGGTGCCCATCTTAATAACATCTTCTACTTTTTTTCCCACTACCATATTTACAGTTTAGAAATTGCTGGCTGTAAATCTGTCTGGTGTTTGGGATTCAAGAGACCTCTTGTCATTTATGTCACTCTTTCACTAACTCAGGCTGAGCTTATACTTCAGTTTATTTCTCTGAACATAGGTATAAAAATACATACCTCTTTCAGGCTTCAGTTAATGAAGGATTGCATCTTCATTCCTACCCAGTATAATTACTTCACATCTATACCACTGTAAATATCATCATGCCTCAGTCCAATGTTTATAGCCCCTTATCCCATAGCAAAAGGCACATTAGGTATCCAGTTACAAGCAACTGGCATCCATGTGTAAATTAGACAATTATTATGGGTATGAAACCAGAATAATCTTCTGCAAAAATATCTTTTTTACTCTGTGAGCCCTCTTAGGGCTTGGAAAGCAGATTGAGGGCAATTTCATGTGTTTATATTAACTTGCTGCTAAGAATGAATCACAGTTTCCGCACAAATCCACTGAAGTGTTAATAGCATCTGTTCATTTTATAGTAAGTGATGGATTTAAAAATGGATGAATGGAGAAGAAAAACAGCCCCATCACCCTGGTGGTCCTGTGTTCAAATGACACGTTGTGCTGAACAGCGATAAATTTTTATGCAGCTTCTTTAATGAAAAAACACCCTTTTGCCTGTGTAGACCATCATTCCTTAAGCACTGGGTCCTTCTACAGTGTAAAATCACAATGACAATAATCACTTTGAGAAACTAAAGGAGTCAGATTTCTCTTATGTTGTATAACAAAGTGGTAGTTTGACAGGGCGAGCATCCCAGGTCTCTAAACGCTCTGCTCCCTCCGTAAGTTGAAAATGTTGATTCTCAGAATCCCTATTCAGCTCCATCCTGACTTAAACTCCCTAGATACCTACGTTTCCATGCAGAAACTCCTCCCTCCACCCCACAGCCCATCGAGTTGATTTTTAACCTAGGAAGCAGGACATGTATTTCAAATAACAGTATGTAGGCATGTGGTAATGGCATTTATTTAGAGGGGAAGAAGACCGGAGTTCCAGTCCCTACACCAAGGACTGGAAAAGAAGCAATTCTTGGATAAAATGCAAAAGTTATCTCTCCACTCCAGAACAGATAGAGAGAGAGTCAAGATGTGATTTTGAACATCAGCTTGGACATATCTTTGATGAGAATGACGAGCTCTTCAGCATCTCCATCAGGTCCTGTGGGAAATATGTACCATGACATTGTGTCATGAGATGGGAATGGGCTCCGAGCTCACAGTGTCAGTGATCGCTGGTCCTGCCACTGGTGCGCATTTTTCACTATCTGCTGCAGTTGTAATCACTGATGTTCCCATCTGCAATGTGGCAACTTCTCCCTTGGTTGGGATGGGGTAGTTGGAGAGTGACAGTGATGTGTCGGCACTGGAGATTGAGCAAAATGCAGGAAAAATAGAAGCTTAGGGCCCTTGCTCCAATATATCTATGCCCAGGTTTGAACAGACTTGAGTTGAAGGTGAGAAAAATCTGTGTTGCACATCCCGTGTCAGAGGCACAGCTTACCTTCTCCAACACCCAAGTGCTTGCTCCTTCTCCTGCCCTGATCCTACCCCCTGTCTCATGCAGGTTCCGCTTTCATCTGACCACATGCTGAAGCAATTTAACTCACTAACCTTGCGGAAAACTATATTTTGATGGATTGGGTTTTCACTGGGTTAGTGAATTGAGTCTCTCGCTGTCACCAGTCAGATGAGCTCTAGAGCTGACACAAGCAGCAGAGGGGAGGCACCGGAGCAAGAAAGTAAGGAGGAAGGAGAAAAGGGAGAAGAATTGTCCCCTTTTGGCAGCAGGGATGCTTTAGATTAGCTCAGCCATATCATCTAACTGGACTGTGAGAGTAAACTCTGCTCTGTTTTCTGTTATTGCTTGCTTTATGCTTTGTTTGTTTTGGTTTTTGATAGGAAGAAATGTAGCTGTATATATTTTGCAGAGGGTTTTGGGCAAACATCCTGATCTGACATCTGTTCAATGCAGCTTGGATTGGGATTTCTAGATCCCTCCCTACCAAAAAGTTGGGTTTAAAATGCTTCCTTGTCCAGCACATCACATCGGGCAGTGGCCTCCCGGCTATTTCAAGAATACTGAGATGCTTAATTCAGCCCAGGTGCTGTGCAGGTTGCCTGGCTTGTGGCTTCTTCCCATGGTGCCAGCTACTGCTCCCAGCTCCTTTGAGGAGTAGCTCTAGGTCACACAGAACACTAGGGCAAAGACGGGAATTACATTCTCCTTTCCTGTGTTACAGTCTGGTATCTTAATTATTATATCAGTTCTTCCTGTTCAGTGTGAGGGTCCCTCCCTCCACTCCCAGATTTGTGTGCATCTTCTAAGCGTCAGCAACAGAAGAGGATCATCTGCAGAAATTCAACTCTGGGGAAAAAGAAAAGAAAAAAAGTCTTGTAAGCATTCATATTTAAGGATGAATTTTCTTCAGCTGTGCTGTGACCTCACTTATATTGTCAGGAGAAACGCTAGATTAATTTAAAATTCCGCTACAGTGCATTTCTTAAGTTCCCTTGTAAAGTTTTGGGGTGTTGTGCGGAACATTATTTTGTTCAGCAAAAGAATGGAAATGGGCTAAAATAGTTCAGCATCAGAGCCCTTGTGGTCTGCTGGGAAAAATGATTCCAGATATTACTGTCTGCGTGAATATTGCATTTCCCTCATTTTGGTTCATTTCCCTAATGCCTGAGGAACCTAAGCCGAATTCTAAATAGACAGTTCCTGATTTGTATTACTTGTGCCAGAGGATCAGGCCCTGAAGTACTTTGCTTCTGAACTATTAAGCTATAAATGTGGAAAGGTGCCATCTAAAGGGGTAACTCAAATATATGCTTCTAGCAGAGGAATCCTGTCGGTCTTCCTATCTCAGAAATGTGTTCTTTTGTCTTGATTTGAAACATTTAGAAATAAAATTCTCATCTCTTCTTATTTCTTAAAAGCTTCTCTAATAACAGCATGTGGCTTTCTCTCCACCTTAAACCCATCGAAAGCAGCAAACCAATCATGGTATGTAATGTGCTTCAAGAATTTCTCGATCCTTCATCTGCTATAAGATAACAGCAACAACCACCACCAACAACAAATAATGAGAACCAAATAAACCAAAGCACTGCAGGGACCTTACATGCGGTGGGCTTTGTGCAGAGAATTAACATGAAAGAGGGTTCAGTTTGGGGGTAGAGGTCAGGGCAGATAAACTCCTGTGTTCTGATACATTTCCTTAAAGTGGGAAGTGCTTTGGAGAGCGAGGCTGTGGGAAGAAGCTGTCAGCAACGGGGTGGTCAGCGGTGTCAAGGGTGGTGGCCTATGTTTTTCTTCTGTTGCAGCCTTTCATCCTCCATCTGTCAAGCTCCATAATTTTCAAGGCAGACAGTCGATTTTTAATACAAACCTCTAACTTCCCAGGTCTGAAGTGCCTCTTTTATCTTGGAATATTGCAAAAAATGGCAATAAATGTTCTGGAGATTGTTTAAAGTAGATGTCCCTACTCGGGTCTCCTTGGGATGGCACCAGATTGCCACCTGGGCAGAGGTATGTGCTGTAGGCTCCTACTGCTGGTGAAAGGGCGGGCTGCGTTTCCCTCCACAGCCGTTTGTGAGTGTGGAGGCTGGCGTGCTGCCGGCTTGCGGATCCCACACGTAGCTGCGATGCAGCACCGAAAGAAAAGGTAGTTCATTAGGGAAAGGCCTGGAGACAGACATCTCGGTGGAGCAGGACTGCAGGCAGGCTCCTTACTCACTTACTCACTCCTTACTCACTCCTTACTCACTCCTTACTCACTCTGCACCTGCAGAAAACCTGGCAGTGGGATCAGCATGGCCTCATGTGCCCTACTGACCCTGCCCCACGTGGCGTCACGGCCCCATTCCTGACTCGTTTGCCCAGTGCTGACCACAGGATACTACCACAAGGACTGACATCCCCAAGTAGGTGTGTGGCTGAGCTTGGGCCATGGACTAGTACAAGTCTGGGCTTTCTTCACGCTACACTGCATTCTAGTGCTTAGCCGGAGCTGACATCTTAGCACGGCTCGTGTCATATAATTTCGGCATGCACAAGACTTGGCCCGCACTCAAAATACACAGTATTTAAGTGTTTAAATTAAGGCTTAACTGACTCAGACACTGAATCTAGTTTCAGCCACTGTGTTGCTGTATTATTAAATGCTACGAACTGGAGTCCCTGCGTTCATCTGCAAGGATTATCACAGCAGAACTGCCAATAACTGAAGCGTCCAGATGAGTGAATGAGGTGAAATCCTAGTCCCAGTGGAACCAGTGGGAATTTTTCAAGGGGCTGTTCTGAGGCCTAGATTTCATCCAACCACTCAGCTGAAGTTCTCCCGAGGAGAACGCTGTATATATTCCTTCCTTCATTCCCCAACACAAATACAGCCCTTAAACACCCAGGGCATAGTACTGAAATACTTGCAATAAGTGGACTTAAGTTAAGTAAGCATGGTTTCTTGGCCTGGAAATCTCACCTGGAAGAAAAATCCTCTTTATATATAAGTAACTTTGAGTATAATGGGGATCATCTTATTTCTTTGTATCTCTTGACATTGCTGCTAGTTGGACTTGTCAGTTCTGCTCTTCTGTGTTTTGACAGAAAAATGACCTGTTCTATTCTATACTCATTTGTGAACGAACTCGTAAATAACAACTGAAAATCCAGGTTGCTTTTGTGCCCGTGTTTGCATAATTCAATGCAAGAAATGCCAAAGGCTGAAATCAAGATTGGGCAGGGTTAGCAGGTTTGGGTCCAGATCTGAATGCAAATGTTTGCAAATGTGGAACAGAGAAGGGTTCTGATCCAGACATTTCGCTTAGCTTGTTACTGAAATTCAAACCCCCATCAGTTGCAACATTTGGAGATGGATCAGAATTCCCTTGGCAACAGGAAGTGTTTGGATGTGTGGGTATTATTCCAGGCCATTGGTCTAGAAAGACATCGATGGGCACACACGCAGCAGCGTGCCCACAGGCACACGTGCACACACCTTCCCTTCAAGTGTAGGAAGAGAAAGGTCCCAGCAAAGAGGTGACATTGCACTACTAATGACTTTGGTCGTAAACATCACATGCAACCTACTGCTGTCTTCTGCATTGATGCTGGGAAGCAGAATCTTAGAAACATGGAAAAAAAAATCCTACCAGTGTACTTTAGTGCTGTATGCAAACTTTTAGGTACTAAGCTTCCTAATCACTACCGTATGGCTCATAAAAGAAGCAATCCGATACCAAGTACCAAGAGAGGTTGTTATTCCTCCACTCTATCCTATACCACTCCAAATGTTAGAACAATAAATACATTTACCTCTTGTTTAAGATCACTTAAAATAAGTTGTTTTAATTAAACCTCCTAGCAATCTATCTGCACTAAGTGATTAAGTGCCTCTTCTTTCAGTGAAAGGAGAAGGGATTATCACGAGACAAGACTGATTGAATTATGGGCAGAACTAGGACTGGGTAAAACTGCTGGGTATTTTCCATCTAAATTCATGTGAAAATACTGAAGTTTGAGTTCGCGTGCTGTTATTCCTCTCAAATATGCCCCCTCCTTTCAGTCCTTCCTTCCCTCCCCACTGCCCCAGAGTCAATGAAATAGTTGTTTCCCTGAGGTTAAAGTTCAGCTTTGAATATCAACTTTAAAAGCTGCCCAAGAAGAGAGCTTTCTTTACTCAATGGGCATCATTTTCAGCAAATAAACTTAAAAAATGGAAATGTAGCAATTGTGTTGATGAACTATAGCCATTTAAAATGGTATCAAATTTGTAAAAATTTTGAGTTGCTTAGCAATCCATTCTTTGCTGCTGAATCATAAAAAGTGTTTGAGGGGAATGTTATGTTCTTTTTAAATGATAACTTGTAAGATCTTGTGTGAATTAAAATTTAGTGATTATTCTTTCAAACCAAGTTTCCTACACTGCTCTCAGCTTAGGAATCACACTGGTGGGTTTGTTGTTTTATTGCTAGCCGTATCACTTTCAAGATGCAGAATAGTTACAATAAAAGGCTCTTTTATGTCTTACTGTATGTTTTGCGATGGTTACGGCAGTAGCTATCTTCTAGCTTTCCTACACGCAGCTTCTTTTTCAAGTTCCCATCTTTCCCCGCTTTACCCTTACCCCAGTACCTGATGTGATGGATTGGATAGAAAACTAACCCCAAGCCTAGATCCTGGCACAGCACAGGCAGGCAAGAGCTCTAGACATACTGCTCCGCTAATTTATTTGGATTCTTTACCTGCAACCTCCCTGCTGTTTTAGTACGGGGGCCTCTCGCGGGCAGAGACAGGCAAGCATGCTGTGTGGTGGTTTTATTGTGATGTAGACAAATGATCGCGAGGGACTAGCTGGAAACTATTGAATATACTAGCTTGCAGTGGTGGTATTTAAAGGTAAATGCATTAACAGTGCGCTGCCGCCTCCTTTTATCTCACCCACCAGCATGCTGCGGGCAAGCCAGGCAGGATGCCACCTTGGGAACTGATTGCTGCCGTTTGCATTTTATAACCAATCTCCAAATAGGAGTGAAAGGGAAAATGCAGACAAAATGTGGGAGTTGAGCTAAAGGTGCAGTGTTGTCTCTTGTTTTTCAGTTATCCTATTAGTTGAGGGGGGCCTGTGTTGTGGTTAGGCTTAGGGTCTGACTGGCTTACGCGTCAACTTTCACTGAAGGGCAAATGAAAACAATGTGTTAAAGTGTTGCTCCTAATGTCCTTCTACTGGGTGTGAATTGGGTAGTTTGGGCTCCCAATTTTAAAGATTTCTGAAGTGAGCAAGACACAGTACCAATCCCGAATATGATATTTATTTTTTTTTTGCTTGTCCTGATACATGATGTTGCCAGTGCTAGTGTGATCTCTTTCCATGTCTTTCCAAGACTACAAATGTAAAGAAAGAATAATAAATGAGCCTGGGGGACTTCTTATTGTGTGGCCCCTCAGAATATATGGGAGTATGAGAGGAGAGAGATGCCACTGCTCTGCTTTACTGTGTTTCAGCAGGGACTTCAGCAACCAAGAGAATCTGCTCTCTGAATCTCTCCCGACCAGCTAAAATGGATCTTGGCTTCAGCAGAGGATTGTGGCCATTCTGCCTTTTAAAACACAGTGGGAAGTTTGTTTCCTGCATAATTAGGGCAAAAAATCAGTCTTTTCAGGTTAGGTACAGAGCTGTATGTTACTAGAATGTACTGCAGCATAAGAAAACCACTCATGAGAGTCTGTCTTGCAAATAACATTTACATTTTTGCTAATTGGAAAGAATCAAGCTCTTGTTTAGCTGTAGAGATATGGTTTGATGTTTTTAAAGGAAAGGAATTCTAGAAGGGCTGTTTCATCAGCAGTGTGAATTAACAAAGAAAAAGGAAAAGAAAGAAAGAAAGAAAGAAAGAAAGAAAGAAAGAAAGAAAGAAAGAGAAAGAAAGAGAGAGAGAGAAAGAAAGAAAGAAAGAAAGAAAGAAAGAAAGAAAGAAAGAAAGAAAGAAAGAAAGAAAGAAAGAAAGAAAGAAAGAGAAATAAAATGGAATGTTCCCTCACACATATTTTCCAATTCAGATGTCTAAAATACATGTGATCTTCCAGCTACATTTTCCTCTTGCAAATCCTAGTGTTTTTTATTAGGAGAAGTTTCATTTTATTGCCTTGTTTTCCTGTAAAGCCAACAAGTTAAAACAACAGGATTTAATTTTGGATTGGCAGCCCAGCTAAGAGATAATGCATCGTGTGCCCCCTTTTATCTTTTTCTTTTCCTTCCTCCTCCTGCCCGGTCTCCTTGAGGTGCTCTGCTCTGCCACTGTGCTGTTCAACTTATTGGCCTAAAAATCTTTGCAGGTGATTTATAGAACCCTATGGTTATTGTATGGCTAATGATTCATGGAACTTCATTAAATACCAAGTATGTGCCTGCTTACTGTCTGTGCACACTGCATATTAGAACCTTTGCACTCCCCCTTGCAAATTGCCCCCATTAAAGTCGCAGACAAAAGGTCCTCTCAGTAGCTTACATATTTTCCCACATGTGAGAGAGCAATTGGAAACTTCCTCTTGATAACTAAAAACTTTTGAATTAGAATTTATGAGAAGGGTCTTTTGGTCTCATTGCCTAAGGGCTGAAACAGATCCCAGTGTGTACAAGCGTTCCTTTGATGCATGGAGCTGCACAGGGTAACATTTTTTAACAGGATCAAAAAGCGTAATGCAGGGACAATGTGCGGAGGCCCTTACTCTGACACAAGGAGTCAGAGTCTGTGTTTTTCCAAGGCTAAAAATGTAAAAATATGTGTCCAGGGTAGCAACAACATTTTATATTCTTTTTAATTGCAGTAAAGTCCAAGATAAAATAATGGCAGTCACTGTTACAACTTCCTTTTCTTTAATGTTCCTCTAAAAATGCTTTGAAGCCGCTTTTACCTTTGGGAAAGTATTGTGTATGTGTTAGGGGAAAATATATCAAAAAGAAAATAAAGGGCCAGATCTTTAATTGGTAGAAATCAGCATGGCTCTGTTACAGGGATTGGAATTTCTCAAGCTGTGGATATGGCTAAAAACTTTCTGTCATTTCTCACCGTGTGATAATATATTCCTGCCCACTTACTTACTGAGTAGGACTATCCTGTTCTGAGTTTACTATTGACAAAATATTTTTCAGTAGCTCTTCTTTGCAAAGGCAGCAAAAGTCTTAAATGTGCGTCTAACTTCCAAGTCATAAATATTTCCTTTGGTTTTAGCTGCACTATTCAAGAGCTTAAAAAGAGGCACAAGGCATATGCACCGGCTGATCTGAAGTCTCCGCAAAAAGGTCTTGATAACTAGAATTTTTCTCACCTAGTAAAAGGAAATGACTCGGTACCCATTTAGGTACCCTATGTATGGTCTTTCATTATATCTCACTTCATGCTGTGTGTGTCTATATGCAAACAAGAGTGAAAAAAAGGAACAGCTTCACGTTAAGGGGCCAAAACATCACAAACATTATTATAAAATGGTCACACTAAATCAGACTTGTTGATTGCATTATTGCAATAGAGATGCTTTTGAGACAGATATTTTCAGTATTCTCCCTGGCAATATTTGTAAAATTTGTCATGATAATCAGTCATACATATTAGCTAAAAGGGATGTTTTCACCAATCAAAAGAATCAGATTTGAAATACTTAATCTTTCTTTAATGCAGCGTGCTAACTTACTACTTGTTCTGTGGCTGATGAATTAAATTTTTCTCCCTTTACACCATTTGTAGGTCTCCTGAATGAGACAGAAGATCTAACCCTTGATTACTTTTGTGGTCAGTTAAGAGACAAGCGAACTTTTCAATACAACTTTGCCTTGGTCTCCCTGTTGCAAATTTTCTTCTTCTCCAGTAACATACTGCCAGAGTGTTTGAGCCTCAGTGGTGATCTTTAAAGAGCACAGTATATGGAATACAAAGAGCCCAGAGAAAGTGCAATCTAAAAGAACAAAATAACCTCACGCAAAAGTCAGCAAATGTGATGGAATTGGTGGGGGACAGTGAGAAGCTTCCTGGGGATGGAGGGTCTCCTAATCTTTGCTTGCATGGTGCCAGCGTGATGATGTCTTTGTCTAATTTAGGTTTGACTGTTTTCTTATGTTTGTTTATTATTAATATTTCTGACTAGATCTTAATAGTTATATTGTGTATCATATCTTGTATAGACATATATTACATACAATATCTGAACAATGCCATCAGATATCATCAGCTTCCTCAGAGGACCATATTTCATTAATTTGGCCCGAACTTTGTCTCTTTGATGTAATAAATTGTGATTCCAGTAGATTTGGCCTAGTAAACTGAGAAAAAAGATCCTTAAATTCCTTTCTTTTTCCATGGCAGAATGGAAACAAACAAACAGAATAAGGGGTCTAACGGCATGGAAGTGTATGAGATGGCAAATGACCTTGCCCCAAGTTTCACTCCATAATCGGAAAGGGAATTTTGGAGTATGTCCCGCAGCAAAGGCTTGGGCACGCATTTGAAATGCATTTGTTGCAAAGCAATCTTCTCCTTCCAGCTGAGCAGCATCTAAATCATTGGCTTGGTTGGAGTCATTGCTGTCTAGAACCAGAGTGCCCCAGACTAAAAGTTCCACGGCAGTACATGGGGGGAGAGATTTTCCTTTGTGAAATAGTTTGAAAGTTTCAAATTCAGAAGTCAAATTACATGAGTTTCACCCATTCTCAATAACGGTCCTCTGCAAGTACTTCATCAAGGTAGATGTAGAAATGTCTGGCTGATAGATCAATAAAAACTAAGAAAAGTTTAGAGCAAAATTAGGCAAAAGAAGAGGAGCATTATTAAGTGTGGGTAAACATAAAGAGTTTGTTAGTATACTCAAGAGTAGGTAAACATTGTTACTGTGGGGAGAATGGCGATAAGTTGTTCGAGTAAGCAAGAGGTTTCTCTGATTCACAGAAGCATTAGCAGGTGGGAATTGGCCGTGTGCTGAGATTCCTTTTGCTGTCGCTCTAGTTTCAGCTGCAAGGTTTCGTAATTCTCACAGGGAAATCTGGGAAAGCAACATTGGGAAATGCTGGTGATTTTGAAAGTTCAGTCAATTTGGGTGACATTTGGCATCGTCATTTTTTCCTTCTGGTGAGATTCCATTAGCTCTGCTTACTTTGTTGGCAATAGCTAAGAACACTATATATTTTTTAATTGCAATATGGGAACCTCTACCAGGATGACTTAAGGGCAAAACAGCTGCACCCAGTCTGTTCTTCCTTCTCTTCCTGAGTTTGAATAAAATCTGCTCTTATCTGCATATGCACCCAGAAGACTGGATGGTTATTTAAGCCCCGGTTAGGGAACATATTTAAGAATATGCCTAATTTTAAGCATGTGCTTAAATCAGTGCGACTTAAGCAAATGCTTGAAGTCAGGCATGTGGTTGAGGTGTTATCATGAATGTGGGTCCTAATCCTTAAACAATAGCAAAGCCCAGAAGAAAGGGCAAGCTATCTGGGTTCCATTCTTGGCTCTTTTGTTGGTCGTGTTATAGTCTATAAAATAAGGATCATTATTCTTATCCCTCTTTGTGAGGCACATTGAAAATTATCGGGGAAAACCACTCTGAATACTGTTATTATTGGCCATACTTCTTGAGACTGAAAAAATTCAGAGACAGACATTCTCAGTGGATTTCTGGTTCTTCCTCCTTTCACTCAGGCAGGAAATACCATGAGAATGGAAAGAAGGATGCGTACCCATGATCGCAAATAATCTTAATCTCCGTCTTTGCACTGCTGCTGTAAATAATTAGATATTGCTACACTATTGTTTCTGGAAGTTCCCGCAGCATACAAGATGTACTGTGTGCAGACGTACCTGCTTCAGATATCCCAAGCGAGCTGAAAACTGTGTTGGGAGATAATAGTATAATGGAGAGTGTGTGTGTGTGGGCAAGTGTTTAGGGGAGGAGGGGAGGCTGCATGTTCCTGAGCCCACATTATTAGTAGGGCTGCACTGAAGATAGTAGAGAGGCGTAAGTTTGTGTAAGTTTAAAAGCTTGCTTGAAAAGAGCATTCTGATCATAGTTGCTAAAGGGGCAGCACGTTAAGGTAAATAATCCGTGGGCCCACGTAGCCTTATGAAATGCCGTTCCTATCAGCAAGGTGTTGCTGGACTAGGCTCCATGGTGCTGGGCTCCCATGTGCAGTGCTGTGTTACTGTTTGGCTGAAAAAACTTGAGGCAGCAAAGATTCTATTACTGATGATAATTCGGAGTTCCTCGCATTCTCACTACCTTAAGTCAGAGCTCATTCTCCAGCTTCCATGTGAAGGGCCTGGAGCCAAGGCCATGAGCCTGTGTATATGTGTTCAGGACAGTTAATATTTATGATGCATCTTACTGGGAAAATTAGTATAAAGCTGTGTTCCAACAGTACATTTATCCCATGACCTAGTTTTATGAATAACGTGCTGAAACACGGCCTGCTTGATTTAAACCTTTGTCACCCATTCTGACGGATACAGTGCCTAGCTCAGGCTTATGCAATACAAGCTAGGATTTGTGCAAAAATGTGATGTGTATTAGTGCAAGGTAAACAGATGGTAATGCTTTTGTTAATACCAAGCACATACAGAGAGATTTATCAAAGGACCACATGTAAGGTCCATAGTTCTTGGCAGAGTTCCCTACGCTGTTACATCAGCTAATAAGAATAACCGTTTCATTGCATTACATACAGTTTTTACAGGGTTGCTTTAGACTGCGCAGGCGGCTGCAAAACTTGCCACAATTCATACGCGAAATATCCGATTCTGAATAGTGTTGAACATCTATAATACCCTGTTGGTTTTTGTTGTTATTTTTATTTTATTGCTATGACTCTCGGCATTTCTCCAGATCAACCCCCTCCTAGGGAATTCCATGGCTTCTTAGCGGCTCTGAAATATGTACAAAAAAGCCAGGCGATGAATACACTGAAATGTTGGAGTGCAGGTACGAGAAATGGTTAGTGAGACATTTCAAAGGGAAAGAGAACGAACTGTAGAGACCCAGAGGGAACTTTGACACTACCCCAGCCACAGAGAAACGCAGGCAACTCTGAAGAAGGCGGCAGTTGTTTTTAAAGAAGAGAAGTGTGGCTAAACACAGTTTATGCCAAAGAACGTTGCATCTGAGAACTACAAAGCTGGTTTAGGTTGGCAGAGTTTCCTCATCTGATTTATACTCTTCTTATTACATCATCATCAGTGGTAGAGATTACTTGTATTGTGTACTGGGGAACTTCCGTCCTTGAAACATAGGCAATGCACTGAGGGTATAGCTGGTAAATGTGCAGAAGGAGAAAAGAAAGTTTTCATTACTGCAACCAACTAACAAGAATTTTGACTTTCATCTCATCAAAAATATATCATTTCTCTGGAAATAGCTTGTACCATTTTGAAAGACATTTCACAAGGCTTACTCTTGATTGTGGAGCCATGTAAAGAAGCCCTAGCCCTGACTCCAAAGCCCTCTCCCCTCCCCTCAGCTGTGCTAGTGCTGGTGTTTGTGGGGACACGTTGTAGGCTGGATCACAGATGCTGCAGTTCAGTGAACACAAGCACATACCAGGGCAGCTGCTGCTGAAGGAGCCGTCCTTTCCTCTCCCCTGGGCCAGGCCTGCTGCTCCCAACCTGTAGCATTTTGTCTCTTATGCCGACAGAGCACAACTGGTTCAGTTACTACACAGTGACCCAATTTAGAGAACCAATTTGGCTGAAAATGGACAAATTTTGACTTTTTTTTCCCTGCCAGGTTTGTTTTCAGCAAGATCAGTTTCCTAACATGTTTTACCTCGAGGCTGTGCACTTGCTTGTGCCAGGATGAAGAAATGCTGCTCGGGAGTAGGAGTGAGCAGGTGAGGAAGAGCAGAAGGGCTTCTTTCGGGTGGCAGTGCTGGGCCACATTGGCCTGAAGTGTTTCTTGATACGACAGTATGACGTGATCAACAGTAAAAAGAACCTGGAAGAACAGATGAAAGGACTGTTCTTAACCCAGACCGTTCCAGTGATGTTGCTTACAACAGGGTCTTCAGTAAGGACATAACTTCAGTTAGGTACTGATATATCTGAAGGCTACTGAAGTGTTATGGGTGCGAGGACCTACTTTGTTGTGGAGACACGTCTGTAGGATCACATCCTAAGCGTCGTGTTTCTGACAGGAGGGAGGCCTGCCATTTTCAAAGCAGTGTGCTTTTGAAACCGTGTAGGACAGCGAAGGCAGTGTGGGTACCATGGAGCTGCTCTTGCGGCACTCCATGACCTAAAATTCTGCACTGAGAAACAGAAAGGTGGACAAGGTCCTGATGGAGGAGAGCCCTACCTCAGGTGCCAACTCCCATTGACCTCCGTTCTTAAGCACATAATATAATCGTTCCTGGATGTGCTTCCCTGAACCACAGCACGCAGTTAGTTGGAAAATGAGAGGATAGTTAGTGTATGAGTGGGGACATTTGTGTCAAAAATCCACTGTTTCACAGAATTCTCAGCACTGGACGAGATTTGGACCCCCTTATATTCGTTCAGTGGTACTTTATTCCATAGCACTGAAATTATTGGGATCCTCAACAGGTTAAAGCATTACTGAAAGATAAGCAAGGGTATGACAGTGTGGCCTGTGTTTATACAACGCTACTTCTGTCACTAGGATAGTTTCAGGCCAGACTGCCAACTCCTTTTTCCTTGGAGAGTGGCTATGAGCAGCTATAGTTGTGTTGACGTTAGAGTTCTGATGATGAATTTTCATCAGAAAGGTAAGATTCTCATGATCTGGACCTTATTTGTTTATTATTATTTATATACTGCTTTCCTGTCATTGTAAAGATAATTTAGTTTACTCTTTCAAAGGCTAATTTGTATCACTAATTCTGTGTATAATTAGATAAGAACTGGAGATGAAGAAAGACCTTTTGCAGTAATTTAAGTTAGTCTTCTTCAAGACACTGCTTGTGCACGTGCTTTTTTTTTAAGATCTAAATATCTTTGGTTTTGGAACAGTGGTGTGGCTCCGAAGCAAATAGTGTTAAATTAGCTCCGTTAGTTTCAGCTCCATCACAACCATCTCCCTGTGAATTTTATGGCACAGATTTTCTAAAATTAAAATCCTAAAATCTAGCCTATGATCACTGGGACAGCTCCCAGTAATTGTAAGCAGGAGAAACACAGCAGTGGAGCATATACGCTCCTCAAGCCATTTGCCTGCATATCTGCAGCGAAGCTATTAAACCAGTCATCTTCTTGGTCTGAGGTTTTTTTAAAACGTTTTCTCTATTGTAAATATTCCACTCCATTTTCTTCTGTATTGTGGCAAATGTCAGAATTCAAAGGACTGTCATCGGCTGACACAATGACCACTGCCCCTTCCCAGAGACAAACCATGCCACAGTATCTTTCCTAAGACTGGCCCTATACTGCATTCACGTTGGCAAGCTTCCATCCGTCAAGTTTCAATAGCTCAGTATTCTTCCTTCTGCTGGATTTTATCCCCCAAAGTTTTTTTTTTTCAGTTTAAAGCCAGCTTGAAGAAACTCATTTTGGGCTTCTAATAGGTGGGAATGAAGTGGACACGCAGTGGGGTAAACAGAAAGTTCCAGGCTTAGTTGTGTCCGTTTCTCTGGTGTAATGACCAGTCTGGGGTCAAATGGGAACTAGGAGGCTGGATCCCAAACTGGTCACAAGTCATACCACTGGAGCTGTTACAATTTCTGTTAGCTGAGGTTCTGCTTCGGGCGGTTTTGATTTCTAACATTTCTGTTATTATTTTACAAGCATTTCAACTACTTGCCAGTAGGTGTGTCGATTGCCTTGTCTAATCTTCCTTTTTGCTGATTCTTGTTTCCCTAGGCACCTCAATAAATTACCAGAACTAGGAAAGGGTCCAAACCAGTAACAGTCTGTAATCATGACGTTTGGGAAAGTTTGGATTTAAAATTAGAAATGAAGGTTTCTGCTAAAATTGCACCCAATCCAGAACTTCAGATCCGTTTTTTTTTCTCCCTCTGAAGAATATGAATAGGTTCTCTGAAGCCGGAGTACACTGTACATCAAAGAGATGTAGGTTTATATCCATCCTGACCAATTTCCTCTTGAGTACCTTGTCTTTCCTATGCAATCAGGTAGACCTTCAGAGACCAGCAAGAAACCTGAGGGTTTAGGTGCTAGATAAGACTTACCAAGACTTCCGTCAGACCTGGATGCTTTTGAAACTGTTACACACCTGTGCTCAAGTCGGAGTAAATCCAGATTTTCAAAACTGAAAGCAAAACTCTTCTTTGCCATCTTCGGACTGTTTAAATGGCTTTGGTTATTTTGTGTAGCTGCTCAGCTGATTGTTATACAAATATAGTTACGGCTATATCAGTGTGGCTACACTGAAGTGCGCAGTAGCTTACGCCAGTGGAAAGTCAGTCTCTCCATCTCTGCCAGGTTTTGCCTCCTGTCATGTCTTCTGTTTACAAGAGGAAATTTTCAAAACACCTAAATCATTTGGAAACAAAAGTTTAACTGCAAGTCAGTGAGCTTCAGGCTTCTAAATCACACAGGCACTTTCCAAACACATCTGTATTTGATACAGTAAGTAGTACTCAGAATTGGGAAATGCCTGGTCCATAATGACCTCTAATGGACTTTGCGATCTGTGTGATCGTTGCATAATGAAAACATTACAGAACTTACTCCCTATCTAAGGACAGAATTATTACACTGTCCTATAGCTTAGCAGTCTAAGTGCTATGACAGTAAATTAAAATCAATCTATCTGAAATAATTGTTTATAAAACTGACATTGCCAGGAGCAGGAATGGACATGAAATAACAGCACTGTTATTTCAGAACTACACACAGTATCTGATTGATTGTAGACCTGATACTACAGCCAGGATGCCCAAGATTTTGTTGTGGTTTTACCAGTTTGTTTGACACGTTGAAATACGTATTATGATACCACATGGAAAATTAAAGCCTTGATTATGCAACCCATTTTCAAACAAATGGTCCCATTTGGTCAAAATGGATCATTTATGTTTGCAGCTGTTGTAGAACTGGCCTTTCGTTTTTACATTAATTTATTTTTACATTAAAAGATAAAACTTTGGTTGTGGAGATGAATTGATATTTTTAAGACAATTGATAATTGTTGCAACTTCATAGTCTGGCATGAGGTTTTATTTCGATTTATTTTCTCCAGGGTGCCACGTGCTAGCAGTACGAGGAGATCGAAGGAATAGCATGCTCTTTCTTTGACCCATTCATTTTAGAAACATTTCTTTTGTTAAAAATTAGTCCAGTGGCCTTGGGACAAGTCAAGGGCAGGGAGAGGATTTCATTTTGCCAGGGGCAGAATGTCAAGACTCATGGGCTCTTCTGCTTGAATGAAGTTGAGAAAATGGATTGTATCAGTAGGCTGCTCCCTTCGCAGGCGGCTTCGTAGGGCACAGAGACCCTCCGCCATGAAAACAAACCTCTGTTTTACAAATCGGTGCCCATCTGCTTTCTGTGGCAGACAGTGCAAAGAGCTGCACTTGAGGTGCAAGGTGTTTACTTGTCCCAAGTGGATGCTTAGTTAGTGTCACATTCCACATGGCTCTCACCTCAAAAAAATCCTCTAGTCAGAAGGCCAAAATTAGCTTCTCCTTAAAAGCCTGAAAAGGCAAAGAGGAGATTAAAAACTATGTGGGTCACAGTAACCCTCTCAAAATGAAGTGACTGATACTGAATGCTGAGAATGAACTTTCTTTCCCCATTTCCAGACCAAAAAAAAGAGAAAAGGTCCCTCTAGTCTCTGGTTTTAAATGGACTATTTGCAGTGGCTCTGATTCCAAGGCTACCTATTTTGAACTGTCTCGATCATGTTATGTCAAAAGGAAAACCTTTATTAGATTTCAGCACAAATGAAATGAATGATGAAAGCCAACAGAGCTAGNATCCAGAATATTTTCAGAAAGCACATAGGAGCTTTGGGCGTAGAACAGTATAGTCCAATGCACCATCAAACAGCCCATGCTATAAGCTGACGTGAGGATAGGGTTGTTAGTGGGTGATATACTATGTACCCGAGCAGATAAAACTCTTTAGGAACTTAGGAAGAGAGTACATTGACATTTATTACACAGGGATCTGGTACGATTTCTGCCCCTTTGCTGGTGGTTAAATACCTGTTTAGAATAACCTAATAACTAAAAAGTTATTTTTAATAGAATTTTCGTGCCAGGATAATGCTAGTAAAATCTAAATATATATGCTTTATAAGTACAGCTGTGCAAATACATTTTCTGTAAGAACCAAAAGCAGAGAAAGAAGGAGAGGAAGAAATTGGGAGGGGGAGGAGCAGGGAGTGAAACCAGCTTACAAGCAAGAAACAGGAGGGGAAATGCATTTCAGACAGAATGACACCTCATTTGGGAGATTTCATTTACGTTTTTAAAAATGAAATATAACTGAAGATCCAAGTGAAAATTCCCTACAAAATGAAAATCTGAAGTGTTTTGTCTTGAAAAACTGTGAGATAATTTAAATTTTCAAAATAAAACCACTGTTTGAAAGTATATGCAACACAAAAACTTAATCCTTTGGCTATGAAGATTCATATCTGATTTAAAAAGTATTTGACTAAAAATGTCATTAATTTCTTTTTACACAGATACTTTTCTCATGCCAGCATTTAATTGATTCAGCAGCATTCTCTAATGTAGGTGTCAGAATTTAGATACTGGGGGTTTGGTCAATATATATGCAAATTATTATATTTCCTCTTCAATCTGGTCTTCGTGTAATTTATACCTTAGTGTAATAATTTTGGAACCCAATAGGATCTTTTTTTTTCTGTTTTTCTTTAACCAGATTAATGATATTGATATTTGTGTGATTGCTGTTAAATTACAGTCTTCCAGGAATACATTTTATCTATTCCCTCTCTGTATGGGATAAGCAAACTATACCAATATAGCTCATGGTGCAGATCAGGTGGGTAGAGAGTCCTAAATACTGAAGTCATGTAAAACTTCGTGTAGTCTACTGGGCGTGTGAGTTATTGCCTTCTCAGCCAGTACCTCTGCAAAGAATATGTGTGAGTGATTATGAGCACTCCCTCGATATTTTTATTGAATTGACCACACTCTGCTGATTCTCCAACAGCAATAGGCACCTAAAAAGGGTCATACCCTGCACAAATCTCATGAATGAACACCGTAACCCTGTACTGCAATCCAGCGATACCTCACAAAATAACCAGGGTGAAAAATGTTTCCCAAAATCTCCTTGACAGACAGAGGGGAGCGTGGTGGGCAAACGTAGCCTTTCCATGAAAACCAAAGGTATTTTTTCATTTGAAATAAAAATTGGCATGTGTGATTTTGATGTTCGTTTTTCCTCCTTCTCTTTTATAAAAATCAGAAGGTTAATTTTCAATGGAAAAATGTGTCAGTTTGCCCTGATACAGAATCTTTTGAGCTTTGCCTAATGCTTGGGCAGCAGGCCTCTGAGGAATGTCAGGAGACGAGCAGCAGCATTCTTCTGGCTGCCGGTCAGTGCAAAATCAGCAGCGCAGTACCAGGGTTGACTTACTACGCTCCTGAAATTGCTGTCAGTCAGATTAGATGTGAAACTCGGGGCTGAGTCACAGAACACGCGTTGCCTTTTTCCTTAGACTTTACAGTCGTAGCCAAATTGCTTTGGAGTCGTGTGTTCTCCTACCCAAATTCCTCTTAAAATTTCTCTTTGAAATGTCAGTGTTTACACAGCCCCAGTTTCTGTCCATGCTTTTCTGTCCTGTTTGCTGCCTTCTGCCCTTTTTACTCAAGGTGATTTAATCTAACTGGAAGATAAAATTATTTGGTCTGAAAGATTCTGTGCAGATGGAAAAATGCTATTTTTTAAGTAAAGGGTGTCTGAAGCCACCTTTCGTAATTAAGCCGGTTTACACATGTGGAACACGCTGGCTGCATTATGGGGAAACAATCATTTTAAATTTAAAACATGCTCCCCTTCATTACAGAAATGTATTCTGCCCTTTTTTTTCTTTTTTTTTTTTTTTTTTCTGTTTCCTTCCTCCCCCCCCAGGTTCGTTTAAACAGAGATGCCATTCCTTTCTCCATCTGAGTTAAATACCACAGTATCCTTTTCGGCAGGCTTCTAAGCTAAATCTAATCAAGCTGTGTCACAGCTCTGTCAGGCAGGTTGCTCTTTCTTTGGCCTTGAATAATTGGAAGAATGTTGGCACTTGTGCCTGGGCCATGAGAACGTGACCCGAGTTGATATTTAATCTACTTCAGTGCTAGGCTGCACTAGGACTGGGGCCTAAGCCAGGCCTCGGGAGCAGTGTGTTAGCCATCAGCAGCACTCAGTTTACCTTGAAATGGATTCCATTTGATGTATCATTACACCGCTCCAGGAGAATGCTTTAATGAGACAGATACGTGCGCTGGAAAGGATTAAATTGTTGTCCTTTAAACTCTTTTTTGCTTTGCTGGCCTAATAGCTACAAGGTGCCGGGAAGTACCTGGGAAAGGCAAAAAGGTTACAGAGTCGGCCAAAAGTAGCTCAAACTGAAGGTCTGTCATCTTCGGATCTGCAAGCGTGTTGCCGCTCTTCTCTTACGCAAACTAGAATCAAACACTGAAATTGTAGTTCCATTTTCACCTCTTTTCAGGGAAAGTTGGTACTCTGAGGGAATTTCAGAATTGCTTCATGTATTTGTTACTTCGAAGCAGCCCTCTTTGTGCACAAATAAAACCTTCACCGTCACTTGGGATGTGGGAGAGAAAAGTTTTCATTCCTCTTCTCACAGGCGTATATAAGCTCCAGGAGCCCTCAGGAAAGAGGAAATTCCTTTCAGATCTATGGGTTGTTCCTGCTGAGCAATCTGAAGTCACAATGTATTTCAATAGTTTTGTTACCACTTTCATGCAGATTTCGGTGAGAGCTTGTGAGGTAGGGGGTGGTAGAGAAAAAAACTACGTGTGGGGGAAAATAACAATTAGAACCTTTTCCAGAGAGGAGCGTAAATTGCCGTTTTCTTGACTCCCAAGGAAGTCTTCTGACCTGACTGACTTGCTGAGGCTGAGGTGTTTGAAAATGCCCTAGACTCGGGTCACACACACCAGCAACTATTTGAACTTTGCCAAACACACTCCCAATGTGCAAAGGAGCCCGAGGCAACATTTAATTTGCATAAAAAGAAGGTGATTTCAATGACCCTTAATCTCTGATAATGAGATGTATCCATGTGGACACAAATAGCTGCCACACCGCTATCAGCAATTTCCGCATTAAATCGCGGTCCCAGAGCTTCACTTTTTGCTGTCCACATTTTTGCACGGATTGTCCCCTGCGCTGCAGAGCAGTGCTTAGGGACAACAGGCAGCACCTCTCCATCCCACCGCACAGTCTAAGGGATGTGAACGGTGGGAGAAAGGAGCTTTGCTGTGGAGCGAAGTTGTGAGACACTAATCAGGTGTGTTACTGATTAACTCGGCCTCCTCTGGAATGTCAATGACTTCTTTTCTTCCAGGCTACAGTATTAGGGGATGGAGTGTTTGTCCCTTTCACATGTACTCCCCCAGTCTAATTTCCACTTACATTGTTAGCAGAGGCCAGCACCTGCTTTTAAGTCAGTCTAGCCCCTGAGATGCCAGGTGCCTTTTACATTTTACAGTATGAGAGTCTTGATAAAAGCAAAGTACTGTTTGAAAATATGATGCTAACTAAAATCTTTTCCCTCTTGCTGTGATAAATCGTTCTGTGGTCTTGAGAACAATCTCCCCAAACCTTTCACATAAGGCTAAGGATAATGCTGTTCTTTGAAGACAGCTCATAAAACAGCCTTCTAAATTTGTGTTTGTATTCCGTAAAAGATCCTGGATGCATTCACAAAGGTAATGCCAAGAGTCTTTTTATACATCGTTTAGTGTACAAAATGATGGGATAAAAATGAAAAACTTTCTGTAGAACAGGCAAGAGTACTCACGGTTGCCCATTATCCACCGTTTCTTCTCTCTGTTTATTTTGACCCTCTAGTCTACAGACTGGAAAGTCCATTCCTCACTGGGAATGTTTTTTCACAAGTAGGACAACAATGTCAGACTGACCTAAAGGAGGTTGTTCCCCTTAGGTTTCCTTTGAGGTTTTTTCTTTTCCTTGAATGTGCTTTGTTTCAAATGAAGTGAGGCCATCAGAGATGATCTTCTGTCACTGTCAAGCGACAGCTATCACATTGTTGTGTTAGTGGACATTCTGATTTTGTTTAAGTTCAGCTTCAAGCAGTCTCTTTACTTCACCTGCTGATCATCGGGAGAGTGTTTACTGAGCTTATTTTCAGCATGGATTGTTTCCTGGAGTACTTTGATAGCCCATATTTTTGGATAGGTGACCAACACACCTCTGCCACACCGTTGCAGTGATTGCCTCCTTGCCTGACATAACTGTGATTCACTTTTTCTAAATCTTGGGTTACAAAACGAGTATTTCTTCTTGAAATCAAATGTTTTGGCCCAAATTTTCAAGGGCATAAACAAGCCAGAAACCAGAATATTTGCAAGAGAGGACATTCCTGAGGCTGGTTATGGTTACAAAAGCAAACAAACAAACTCTCCCCCAAATGTTAGACAAATGATCACATTTCTGACCTTTGTCAGGTTGCCTGGTCTTTCCAACGGATTTCAGTGCGGATAACAGAAAGACAAGCAGTGCAGGACCAGAGGCTTCTGCTGCCTCATTTTTTCCTTACACCCTGTGCATAATCTTAGGCCAGACACCTCTTTGTTACAAAATCACTTTCAGATAAATAGCTACGAGAAAGTCCATTCTCCACTTGTGTGGCATCCATGACCAAATCAAAATTACATATGTTTATTATTTAAATGTATTGCATGCATTGATTACAAACAGCAGGCTAGGATTTGTCCTGTTAGCTGCTAATATGAGGCATTATCTAATAATTTTCTAATTAACTGCTGTGTTACGTAGAAATGTTTTGGTGTCTTATTAGAGTATGACAACACAGTTTATCTGGTGGCTACTTAAGCTGGCAAACGTGGTGGCTGAACAACTTCCACTTAAGGATCACTGGATTCCTCTTATTGGCCCTTTGTAGAAAACCGAATCAGGGAAAAGTGAGGTATCACACAAGCTGCCGAAATAATGCCTTCTGCTTGGCAGCAGCTGAGCAGTCTTCAGGTAGATCTAAAAGCATCTACACAACTAAAGAAGTATAAAAAGAGCAATAATTAAAAAGAAAAAGAAAGCTAAGGGTAGTCAGGAGAAATGGAAAGCTGTGAGTGTAGAGGAACGAAAGGTTGGCATCTGGGTGGTTGTTATTCTACAACACGGTCAGCAAACTGAAAAGAAACAAGGAATACTATGGAAGTGTATGACTAAGCAGTGTTCCCGTTTACTGTCTCCACTCAGGACAGTAACAAACTCTGACACAGGCACTGTTGAGGCTTTCCCTCACTATGCTGCAATTATATATTTGGAGCGAAAGAAATTCTGAACTTAGGAATTTGTCTGTCTTTAAATATATGAGACATGCCTGGAAAATCATTTCATCTAACAAAGGTGGCTGAAAGAGAATGTGCTTTTTCAATATTTTTTTTTCTCCCAAATCACAAAATGCTAATATTTTCAGCAAAACTGGAATACAAGCAGTTGCCTGCCACTGAGTTTGGGGGATTTTCATTATGCTATGAAATAGTACTTCAAAATAAATATTCATAACCTTATGCTTAACTTTAAGCAGCTGCTTAGGCTGCTTGAGTTCATAGACCTGGTCTTCATATGTCAAAGAAACGACCAGACACATGCACAGAGCAAAAGCAGAGTTCTCAGAAAGATTCAGAAAGAAAAAAAATCACCTTTCTGTGGCATTCTAAAAAAGTCAAAAGCGTATCTCCACAGCTTTTGTGATTAGATGCTAAATGCAACAGTTAGATTCAGGGGAAACAGAGGGGTCTCCTCTGGTTTACACAGTACTGTCTCTTGAACCGCATTTCATTTTGCAGTTACAATTGCACAGTGAATAGTAATGAACTGAAGAACTCCTGGAGCCATATGAAGAAAATCTGCATGGGACCCTCCTCTGTAACACTCACTAGATGTGGAAATGCAGATCAGTGGGCTAAATACGGTAGACTACAGAATTAATCTGCATTTCCTGCACTGTTTGGAGCTGTTGTCTGAGCTGCTTAGCACGCATCTTGCTGACACTTAGATTCATTTTTTTATTTATTTTATGTAAATCCAGTAAAACTTTTTTCCTAGAAAAAAAATTAAGCGCTTTCACTGTACAGTTCAGAGCCGCTCACTAACTTTTTTTTTCTGCTAGGGATGGAAATACTCGGCTGATGTATAGAACTTGGGCCCAATGTTCTAAACCGTTCTAGTAAATAGAGCCTATCAGAGACTCACTGAACTAAAAGCCACTGGATTTAAAAGGCAATTAAAATAATTTCAAGCATTTTCTCTCATTCTGATGACTAGGCATGAATTTCAGTACCAAGTTTGCAAAACAGTTCATTAGTGCCTGGTAACATTAATAGACATGATGATTCTATCCCTGTCTTTTCATACTAGCAAGCTCACACACAGTGGAAAATTTTGGCTTTGAAACCTTACTTACACTTCTCTCTCCCTCTCCTCTTTGTTACTATCTTCTTTGCTCTTTCTCACTGTGGCGCAGTTTTAAATATTTACTGTGGTTGGATAACCAACCAGTTTCTTAATGTGGAAATAGTCTTTTTAGTTGCAAATGCTCCTTTTATCATGCACAACATTCTTGTCTTTTTTATTGTTACAGAGTCATTGCAATTAAAGAAGCAAAAGGCTTCTGAGGTCATCTAGGCATATTCATGCCAGTGCAGGATTGTTCTGTGCAGAATGCTTGATCGCTATCTAGTTGTGAAAGGTCCATGTGATGGAGTGCCTTTGGGTGGTTATTCTTCCCAAATTCTTCCCAATTATATATCTAGATTCTCAGAAAATTCTTTCCAACTGCATCTGGCTTAAAAAGCCCTTTCTGCTTTTTCTGTCCTCTTATCACTTCTTTTGCCATGGCCGTAGCCTTGTAGCAGCTACAAACTCTGCCTGCTGAACAAACTCATCTGGGCCCCCAAGACATCTTTGCTGAAATCACCTCACCGAGTCTGGAAGAGTCACACTCAGAATATAGAGCCCTTCCTGCAAAAGGCAGAGCCCGCCACCCCTGAAGTCTTTCAGGAGCAGCCTGCCCCTGGCCATACAGACTTCTGCTGGGCACTTCAAGGTCAGTCCAGGTGCCCTCTGTACAACCCAGTTTTACATTTAAGCTTAATAGAGGGGAAAGTGGCACGAATGAAAGCAGATCTGATCCCAAGGTGTGCACAGCATCCACAAGTCCCATTCATTTTAGTGTGGTTGTTCAGCTTTGTATTTTTCCTTGCAACACGTCCTGATGGACGGAAGGCCAAAAGGAGGCAGCGAGGCTATGAATAGTTACGCTTGTGATTCTGCAAGGTTCTGAGTGTCTTCTCTCAAGCTTCTGTAATGACGGATCTGAGCAAGACACAAAACGGCTCCACCCATAAATAAAATGTGGAAGAACCTATTTTCTTTATTCAGTTCGTAGAGTATGACCACATGCCCATACGGCTAACCTTTCTCCCTCTTTCCAAAGAGGGTGGTTTTATCCATACTACCTAATGGAAACCATGCCTGTCCCATTCTGTTCATCAAACTGCTCTGGAGGGTTGTCCAGAGAGCGTTAGCTGGCCTAGGCCAAAAGTGTACCCAGGAGTGTGCTGACGGTTTAGTAGGAGGAAAAGCTGTCTTCCAGTGCTCCAGTTGGCGTCCTGGCCCCGTTTGCTTTCCATACTTCTATATAGCCAGAGAACCCTTAAATACTCCTGCTGTCATTCTTCTCCTTCAAATGCATACACTGATCGAGAAATGGTTCTCTTGTATGAATTACTTTATGAATTACTCAGATTTAGAAAACCCAAGGAGCCAAAAAATCTTTATGGTTTGCAGACCTATACATTGTATACATTAATACTATCCTGAGTTAATCTCGGCCCCAAAGATCCTGCAATCTAAATGAATCAGGCAGGCAAGAAATGATGGAAAGGAGGCATTATTTTCTGTGTTGGGAGATGTAGGAGATTGTGGGTGAGATCCAGAAAAGGATTTGGGAGCCCCAAAGCGAAATTAGGGCATCTACATGTAAAATGTGATCATTAGGATACCAAGTTAATCCCTACTAACCTCAAAAGTGCCTATATTCTAGAGACATTTTGACTAGAGATACAGTTTTTATTTAAAAATCCCCACTGACCTAAAATCCTGCTCCTGTACAGTACAACTACATCACTCCTGGCAGTCTGGAGCAGCTCAAAGCCTGTTTCAAGCTCAGGTGTCACAAAAACTCAGAAAAAGAGGAGTTTGCCCACCTTTGCTCCCTAACAGCAGGGATCTGACACGCATTATAACACCACCAAAGTCCCCAAAGAAGGAGTGGTGGCCACTGCTGCCTTTGAAAATTCAGACACAGTGGAGCCTTCCTGCGACATCACAGGCAGTGGTTAAGAGGGTTTCAGGAGAGAGTTGCAGCGGGAGCCCCAAATTCCATTTATAAGCAACAGAGAGACTAAACTATGGACTGGGAAACCATTTTAAGTTAATGATGGACCATGACCCTGGCATTCATTAAATTAAATGAACAATATTATCAGGGTAGGATGCCAGCTTCTGGTGGTTTTCCATTTCAGCGTATTACTGCTCACATGAGGAAACGTTCAGTGAAGGCAATCCTCTCTTTGACATGAAAATGACATTTCCAATAAGTAGCAAAGATGACCAAGATGGGAAGGAGGTGACTGGGTCTCTGGGAGAACAGAGAGGTCTGTGCTTAAGGCAAGGCAATTTTAGGAGGAATGCCTGTTTCTCTCCCTCCTTTTTCTGCCAGTAGGAGTACACAAGCAGGACGCCAAGGAGGCTTATCACTCCGTTTTATTCTCTAGCATGCAGAAACTCAGAAGGGACAGCAAGAATGTTAGCTCTCAGGGGCCAGAAGGGAGCCAGGAGTGTGAGACTGAATGCAAAGGCAAAGGGACTCTTTGGGAGGACTGGGTTAGCAGGAGGTTGGACAACCAAAGCCACAACAGCCCTGGGAAATCCATGACATGGGACGCGGAGGGGGCCCATGACCATTGATCTCTGTATAGAGAAGGTCAGGGTTCAGTTTCTTCCTCTGCCTCGGGGGACTCAAGGCTCATGTCCTACCTCCCAGGAGAGCTCTCTGGCCAATGAGCAATATGCTGTTTTGGGTGAGGATGCTCTCTGTCCACCCTGTCCAAGCTGTGCCACTAAGCAGAAAGGAATTCATGAAACCAGAGGAAGAATACGTGTGTGTTGGGATATGCTGCGGGAGTATGGGAGAAACATGCTGGAGTTAGACTAGGTGACAGGAGTGCTTGTCAGTGTTGCTGCTGTATTTATGTGAAATAAAATCCTCCATGCCCTCTGCAGAGCCATTCTTCTTCTCCCCAGTTGTCTGAAGCTCTATCAGTTCAGCACAGACAAGGTGAGACTATTAATCACTGTCCCATCTCCAGAGATGTTTACCACCAGGAGCTTTCATTCTCTAACAAAGTGGAAATCTTCAAAGCTAGATTTAAGGAAAACATTTAAGCATACCAAAAAAAAGGGGGGAGTTAACTGCATGAATGTGATGCCTCTGTAGGCAGTTTATTAGCACAAATTAGTGTATCTCTGCTTTTCTGTAATAATTTCAGCATGAAAAAGGTTAATTTTCACCTTCAATCAATCAATGTTAAGAACTCCCAATAAATATTAAGTTGTCTCCATAAGAAGATAGTATCTGCTACACTGGAGATTGTCTTATAATAAGCTTCTTCATACAGAAATGGCATATGGAATTTGATATAATATAAAAAAATGTTCTTTCCCCAAAATACAGAATTTGTCTCACAGGACTTAAATTGCACTCCTTAATTTGGTCAAACTCTCACTGGCTTCACTGGAATTGCCTGGTTGGATATTGAGATCAGTGGGCTGCGCATAAAATAGTGTTAGCAAATATTTCATGGAATCTAAATATTGGTAGTCCAAGACATTAACATAGCTTTAAAATAGTTGCAACATTTCAGCTGCAGTTGATTGAGCGAACATTTAGTTGTGAATTCAGGCAGATATTGTCGATGCAATCTTACCACCTGTACCCTTGCTGACCTACCTAACACTAGATTTGGTATATCTGTAAGAGTCAAAATTCCTGTTGAGAGCAGTGTAGACGAGCCCTTGCTGTAACTGGGAAATTGCAGCAAGGTATTGCATTTTTCAGCCTGAAATGTGCAAAGAATGATCCCAGCTCTAATATATTTTCAGACATAAACATAACTTTCATTTTCATGATGTGTATGTGTATGCATACGTATCCATTTACATGAGTGTATGAAGACGAGAGTAAGCCTGCACTGTCATTTTAGCTAAACTATGCAGACTGTAACATAAATACCTATGAACATATAGCAAACACAAAAACACCGTAGAACTTGCCTGTTGCAGACTAATGCACAGACGTTGCAAAATCTCATAATCAAGGAACGGTTGTAACCTCAGTTCAGCCCATTACATCTATTGTATGGCTTAGGCATAGTATTTCTCCAAAGGTCTGGGTGTCTCCAGGCCTTTATAATTTACACTATAAATGTAAACCATGACACCTTGCAGTACTAGTTTCGTAGAGCGGTCTTGTCTTCCTGCAGGTGGAAATTAGTGCACTTAGGCTGGCACTTTTGCTTGGGGTACTGCTTCACCAGGAGACTGAATTACTTCCGAAATTGCCTGCTAAATATGCGTGCCTCGCTTGAGAGGGTCTACTCTTCCAACCTGCTTGGCTTTGTAATACATCTTTATATGTAAAATCATCCAGTATCGCTCTGCGCATTGAGGACCGAGCTCCAAGGGGCTTTGCTGAGGAGAACCTCTGCCTGAGGAACTGCTGGAAAAATGCAGATCTTGTCCTTTCTCCGCTCCTGTTCCCAATGCCCAACACCACAGCAGCCCCCAGCTGCCATGAGCAACAACTGCATGGAAGCTCCTGAACAACCTGGATCAGGCCAAAGGCTTCTTGGTGCCTATGGCCATGTCAGGTTGGAGGCTCTTGAGTCCCTACAACGCGTGTCAGGACAGCACACACGACATGCTTAGGACCTGCTGAATATCTGAAGCCTTCACCCCTGTATTTCTTGTTGCGTTGTCAGAGCACAGGGCAGACTCCAACCTCTCCACAGTTTGTAAGTTAGCCAATTCTGGGCAAACTCTCAAGAGTAAGGCAAAAGGCAGCCCTTGATCTGTTATAATTTAAATCCTTTCTCTCAAGTATGGGTTTCTTGAAAGTGCTTCTCTGCAAAACATCTGAATGTTGGGGTTTTTTTCCCTCTTATCTTGTTTTGGTAAATGGGAAAGTTTCAACAAAAAAAACCCCACATGAAACAGCCCGAGGTGAATACATGGAAAATATTGGGCCAAACAATTACAGTTTAATGAAGTAAAAAGTCCAAAAAGTCTTGGAGAGAAAATTTTAGGTAAACATGATAGCAATTACTAGTTCCACCTTTGAAGTATTTCCTGACAGTTTTTTCTCTCACACATTAAAATAAAGGAATTAAGCGAAAGATTTAAATGAACTAACACCAGAGCTTTTATTCCAAACTCAGTCTCGGATTTAGTTGTGTGAAATATTTGTCACCAAACATTAGGATTTCCCAGTATCTTCTTGCTTTAGGGCATTATTCAGAAGGCTTTTAGGTTTTATCTTTCTTATTGACAGTAAAGTTTACTATACCGTGGGGTGGCAAACAGATTAGGAAAAGCCCGAGCTCTTCCACCAGAGCTGGATGAGGAAGCAGGGCCTGTGCGCTCTGTTCTCAAGACTTCAAACACACCAGATTCTCCCCCCATCGTTTTTGCATAATCCAGTGGAATCTGACAAACAAAAGACTCTTCAGAAGTCAGATGGCATTTAATTTGAGTAGTAGGTAATCAGTGAAAGAGAGTATCCTGGAGAGAAGGTAATTTGTCTTGAGCTGACAATTTGAGATGGATGTGCTGGGGTTATCTGCAGTGTCAGTTCAGTCAGAGATGAACCGAACTCCATTTCTCTTCCTAGAAGTCTAAATCAACAGAGACCTTGGAGATAATGAGGTATTTAACAGGTTCTCTCTTCTCCTTGCTAGAGATCTCACATCTTTTCTCATAGAAAGAGAGCTTGGATGGAAAAGGAAACGAAAAAAAAAGGAAATAACAGAAGGGAAAAGAAAGCAGACGTAAAGGGGAATTTGCTTGGTAAATTAACTATAAGAGCTGCATTAATCTAATCTAACTAATGGTACATTTCCCCCCTCAATTGGAGTAGATCCACAGAGTCAGATAAACCATACCACTCTCCTGTCTCTTGGCTCCGTTTTCCAAGCTGTGGTTCTTGGACCACGGGAAGACTACAGAGCGCTTGCTGGAGTCCTTGGAGAGATGCTGGGCCTTTTCTTTGTACGCTATTATGTTTGGGCATTGCCTAAAATAACGCATGGTAGAATTGGCCTAATCTGAGTTTCTCTTTTGGGGCAGAAGCCTTGTTACTTTAAAACTGAGTACAGTCCAGGTGAATTCTGGTCACTTGAAATGGGATCCAATTCGAGTTTAAATGTATTCTTATATGTTAAGGGGGAGAAATGAAATAAAAAGCTCATTTTAAGAAACTGAATGCCCAGAGAAACAGAAAAACTATGAGAACAAATTGCTAATGATGTTACTTTAGAAAATATGTGAAATTCATTTAGAAAAATTGACTATTTTTTTTCATTGACTTGTACTGAGGAATGGCACATACTGGAGAGGACAGCGTTTGAATAATGTGAACCTATTATTTGTTTTGTAGAGTATAAGTCCAAATCAAGATTGGAGCTATCATAACATAAAGTCTTAAAAAGCTTCTAGCTAAAGGTCATGGGTCAAGAAAAAAAATTTAAATCCTGTTCAGGAAACCACTAAAATATGCTCTTAACTTTAGAACTTTAAACTTTAAAGCCAATGGCACTGAAACATTTGCTTAGTATTATGCACACACTTAAATATCTGTCCTGAATACGAACACTGAATAACAAAAGAACTAAAAGAACATAGGGTGGCAGAAAGAGAGAATATTATTAAACAATGTTCTTTAAACAGCATGGCTTTAATTTCTTCTGTAAAATATGCAAGTCTCTCCAAGAATCTGGCATTCATTTTTGCCTGCCTCTTTGCCCCAGCAACTAGATGAGGATGAATATTCCTATCGATAATTTGAGACCGTGTCCTGCAGCAGTCTGTTTTGCTTCAGAAAAGCAGTATTCGGGTTTCAAAGTGGATGAAATATCTGCTACTAACAACCCAAACATTTGTTTAGCTCCTTGTTCATGCACAGATCTTTGCATTTATACTCTAAAATAAAAAGAAGGAACTCATGTTTTCCTCATGAGTCACAAATCATTCCATTTCCCTGCGAGTCTCAGGAAGTTTTTGTACATTACAGGCAAACAATTCAAAACGAGACCTCTCATTTTCAGTGGTGTTTTAAATATGGCTGGCCAAGACTTTTAAAATTGAAAGTTCTCTTAAGAAAAGATTTACTGTTATCAGTGCAATGTTTTGCCATTACAATGTGTTTGAAAACCAATTTTTGCTGTAACGCTTTTAAAGAAAATATTTTTTGAGCTCTTGTTGTCAACACACGGTGTGGGGGAAGGCGCTTTTCTAACCAGAGCTATATTTGACCTCTCACGTTTTTCCCCATCAGAATTCTCAGGATTTCTCACCATGCTAGGTGGAAAGAGGCATGTTCCCCAGCAGATAGCTTTTGTGTGCCAACAGTTAGGGAAATTTCTGTTGCTTGGAAAATTGGTCCCAGCGCATGAAGACTGAATGGCCAGCCTAGGGCAGAGTTTCCCTGACTGCGGGCTACAATCCCCCCAGGGCCACGAAAGAGTTCAAAGGGGGCTCTGAAGTGTTAGAAAAAACAGTGCTGGTCAGCAGCTGCTGACTTTTTCCTGGCTGGAAGAGTGAGGCTGTGGTTTCACGAGATTAAGTCTTCAGCACCAGTTCTCGCTTCTGGTATTCCCTTTCCAGCCTTTCCCTACTGCTCGTTTCATCTTCCCTCCTGCAGTGCACGGGCCCCTCCGTTCTCCTGGCGGATTGGTTTGCGGCTCTGCTGTGAAACGGATCAGGAATTTGATCCAATTTGGAGGAAGACACACAAAAAACTAAGTGTTTCTCTGCCAGGCTATTTTTAAGCTGGACTTATTCCCTGCTCCAGTTCATTGCACAGATGCATCCATAGCTGTACTGGTGTCGCAGAGGGAATGGTGTGCTGCAACACTGGAGCAAGGGATGGGGAACAGGAGCACGCCATTCTGCAGTGCCGCTGGAGGGCTGTGCCGGCAAAACCGCAGCCACAAGAGGAGCTCTAATTACGGGTGGCAAGAGGTTACGCTCTCCAGGGAACGACGAATTGCTTTTCAGTGCCTTAATTGCTGGCAGCAGCTCAGTTCCTCCAGAGAAGGGGAGCAAGCATTCATCCCTAAAGCCAAAATTACAGCTGAGTTTCGCTCTCCTCCTGCCCTGTGGGGCACGAACGGCTGACTCAGGGGGCTGCATGAAAATGGATGTTTCAAAAAGGGGTCACCTTTTTCAAATGTTTGGAAACACTGGCCTTGGAATCCCAATGGGATTTGTATCTCTGGGTGCTTATGACAAATCCAGCCCAGTCTGATGGTGAAGAGTATCTGAAGCAGAAGTTTACTGATCTCAGAGGAGGGTGGTTGTCTTGTGGAGGACGGTCATGCTCTCGTGTCACTTACCACTGACTTTAATAATTTCATGTTGGCGTACATAAAGTGAAACTTTGATTCAGGGAAGCCACCTCACATTCAGAACCAGCTGATGCTGGTCTTAGCAGTTTCAGCAAAACAGGCTTGGTCTGCATTGCCAAGAAGTGGTATAAATAACTTCAAGACATTGTTACAACACACTGAGCTTCATGGAGGGACTCAATGTAAACAGCATAGAGTTGGAGAACCTAGGTCATGGTCTTCTCTTGCAGTGCTTTAGGTGTCAGTGCCAGAGAAGAAGCGACACATAAAAGCAAATGTTACATGGTCCCAGCTCAGCTTGCACCCTACCTGCCCCATAGGAAACTTTAGCAGATAAATTCATTCTCTAGGTGAACTCAGCTTCTTTTGTACTCACGGAAAAAAATACAGAAATATCATTTCAGTGGGGGGAAAAAGCAAATTAGACGTCAGCTGTGACTGTCACTGTTCTATTTTTGCTGATTGAATCCTAGCACATGTTTTAGATCATGGCAGATAGTCAAGATTCATTTCATTGTAATAGTGAGGGAAATGAGAAAAAGTTCAACCCGTAAGACAAAGGGCTGTATTTTTAAAATATCAAAGCTACCTAGGAACTTTCTTGAAATCAACTGGATTTATTGCCTAAGTGTGCTAAGTTCATACATTCCTAATATACGTATAAATCCCTCTGGAAAATAGAATTTAGGTTCCTGCATCATTTATATGCCTTTGAAAATTTATCAGAAGCCTGTTTATACTCCAGAGTTGAGAAGTCCATGACTCTGCGTATCACACTGGGTTTAAACTGAGATGGTGCATGAAACCTAAACACCAACTTTATCATCCGCATGCAGCCAGAATAAAGATAGACAGCCGTCTCCAAGGATGGTAACTTTGCCCTGCTGCCTTGTTCAGAGACTGTGCAAGATCACAATTTCCATTTCACACGGAACCTTTTGTATGTTGAATAACCCTATTTCTGCCACAGACATAGGTCAGAAACCCTTCGCGCTGGCTTTATGCTGCGTGCTACAAAGTCAAGTTTTCCTCTGTGATCTCCACAAGCGTAGGTGTTCAAGGCTCAGATTTTAATGTTGTCTGTAAGAAACAGATGGTAAATTTGCAAAGTTTGAACCCTGATCTGGATTCCAGTTTCCAAAAAATAACTCACAAATTTACTATGCTTAAACCCAAGGCTCGAGTTTAAAACCTAGGTTCACAAAACCCACTATTGTGTATGATGCTTCTGACTCTGCCAACATGGACACACACACACAATTCAGTGGACGGTCTTTACCCTCCACTATTAATCATTCCAAGTTTACAAAAACTATTGCTATTACCAAAACATGTCAACAATATGAGCCACATCATTTAAGTGATGCTGATGTTGTTTTCCTCCTCTTTTCACAAAATAATAAACGCTTATTTGCCATAGGAATTGGAAACAAAGTATGAATGGCGTGAACTTTTCAAGACCTTGTCCCATAGAAGGGATGTGCTCTATTTTCATTTGAATTGATATAGTACAGCCAATCCCAAAATTCAAAACTCATGACTGTCTAGAATAAGGGGTTGTCTTACAAAATTAATATTTTAAAAAATTAATGGGTACTGGGTTTTCCCTCATTTTAGAGCCTTTCAGTGAACGTGGACCAGCATGGCATGTTTTTTTATAACAACACTGAGGGTCAATAGTTCCCTTTCAACTGTGAATGAAAGCTGAGAATCTTAGGAAATCTTGTATTTTTTATGTATTTGTTGGGTTTTATATTGACGTGTTTCCGTCTACACATGGAACAGGAATTATCTGTGTTAGCAACTGTACATATAGATGGTCCCTGTCCCTAAGAGGTTACAAGCTAAGCTTAAGCTGAGAGGTGTTTATATATAAACAAAAAAGCTGGTTTAGGTAATTAGGGTGAGGTAAAGTTACAGTTTCTTCTTTACGAGGTTATTTGTGAGCACTTAGTGAGTTTCTTAGAAAGGGTGGAAGAAAAGATAACTGAGTGGCTTTACAGATATTTATGGGGAAAACATAAAGACAAAAGTGCTTGTTTGCAAGTTTGCCTTATTGGTGATGGATACTGGCATCCCTGAACAATTAGTGGAAGAAGCAGCTGACATATTGACAGAGCTCATAGGGACAGAGAGTGGAGGGATAAGGTATCGTAAGATTTGAGAGATGGCTGAAGATGCTGCTGAATTTGCAGATTTCTGATGGATGGCATACTGGTGAGAAATAGGAATGGGATTGCGAGAGAAAGCACACAACACTGCTTAAACCTGTTGAGCTTACATTTATAGCTAGATTATGAGTTTACATTTATAGCTCAATTATTCACGAGGTAAGCCACAGAAGCACACTATAACTTTTCTCTGGGAGATGCATTTTCACAGAATCTCTCTCTTTGGATATGAGTCCTTAAGATATGCAGTTTTAAGGAGAGAAAAGAGAGTACAGAAATCAAAAGAGATGTGGAGGTGTGAATTCTAGCGCTGGAAGAGAAAATGTCACCAGGTTAAAAATTCAGATAGCGGTGAGGTGAACCCAAAGGACAAACAGGAAGGCAGGACCAGAGCGATAACAGATGAACAGCAGGGGAGTCCTTTTGCAGGCCAGCAACACAGCTCGGATAGGGGACATGTGAATTGTGCTCTCTGGGGAGGGCGAGAAGGATGCAAAAATGTCATCTGCTACAAGCAGCCCAGGCAGCGGAGTTGTTCAGAAATAGGATTTGAATTGGTGTTTCTTGTATAGCGATGCAGAGAGCTCTGCTCTTGCCCACCCAGTCCAGCTGCCTCTTAAAAAAAAAAAAAAAAAGAGACATAGTACAAGAAAAAGAAGCCCAAACTATGTGACAGCCAGTGCCTTGCTGACAGATATTAGGGCAATGCGAGGCGCATTGTTTTCCAAAATTCTTTGCCTCACCTCAGAGAATTATATTTATTTTATGGGTCACAAACGAGGAATTTCTTTTGACTGTCAACCTTGGGCATATTCTTCATTGCTTCCTTCGCAGAGTCTGACCAGAAGGCTAGCTGCCGCTAATGATCTGAGCTATTCCAATTTACACATACCAGTGACTTAAAATTCTGGTGTGTACAACTCTTACTGTACTGTACTTCAGTACACTGCAGGCAAACAATCCCATTGTCTCCCATATGTTTCAAACAACAAACATAAAACAGGTGATTAAACTCCATAAACAAACAGGGTTTTCCCAGCAACAAATCAACACCTCTCCACGTCTGGTATTTGTGGAATTTGATAAGCCACCCACTTTGCTCCCTCCCCATTCTTGTTATGTCTGTCCTCAGCCTTCTTCATCTTTTATCCCCACCCTGCTTCACCCAGTCTCCAAAGGCAGGCATTCATTGTTAATTAACTGCTGAAACAGTGCAAGCAGCTTGGTTCATGGGATTGAGATGGGAATGGAGCTTTAGTGCTGAGTTTAAACTGTTTTGAAAGGCCTAAAAGGCGTATTTTCTCACTCAGGAGGAGTGAGGGAGGCAGGAAGGAGTAATATGTAAGAGAGAGAGAGTTAGGGAATGTAACTGGAAAACCTCAAACCAGTAAATTAAGACACATGTCTTAATCAGTTTGAATGATAGGGTTTTTTTTTTTAAAAAATCAAAGGTTCTGGTGTTTCTGGTACTTATGTGCTCCCAGATGTAAATACTTGCCTTGTATAATGTTTCTGGGCCAGATACTGGTCTCAATCAGAGTGGTGTAAATCTGTAATTATTCAGGATTAGTAAACACTGCCTTCATACAGGAGTTATGCTGGCATAACAAATCAGCTGCCTCTTACTGTGCTATCAAGAGTACTTAAAATTGCAAGAATGGCCAAAATAGTCAGAGAAACTGTTAAAAATTACTCCCTGTTCACTTTCAGTCTATGTTTGCTAAATACCATGCACTGGTACCTTTAGCAGTAGATGAATAAATTCCTGTATTCCTTCCACATACAGAAGTTCCCATTTTACCGTGCTGTCTTATGTTACAGGCTGTGTTTTCTGTTGTTGACAAAATGAAGCCATTAATATGTGTACAGATTCCATCTCTACCAGTAATAAACTGAGTTTTGGATAATTGAAATGCTATCGCTATCTGATTATTCCTGCTTAAAATGCCCGATCCACTGGCACGGCTCAGAGTCTGACTTGAGGTTATCCTCACTAATTTTAGATGCAGATTCCTGTAAGAAACACTCTTGAGACTTGAGGAGCTGATATTTCTGTTCTGATTGTTGAGGTTATAGCTGCATCCACAGTAACAACAGCGGTTCAATATTCCCATTGTAGTCTGCCTAATTAGAATATGATCTGTAGCTGTCCCCAGAAATCCATATTGTATTCAGCTTATTTAGATCTAATGTAGTATTAATAACTCTTCCATGGAGTATCCTGCAGTGTTGCAAATACATTTAGCCTGCGTTGATCAGAAGTGAAAGCGTTTCATTCCATAAAGAAATCAGGAGCTCTACTGCTGTCAAATTCAGCGGTTAAATGAAGCAGAAACTTAGTTCAAAGGCCAACTCCTGGAAGCATTTTCCTTTGCAACATTTCAAGAAGCAATACTTCCCTTTTGGGATTGTCCAGGAGAACATGCTTATAAACTAAATGCCATGCCTTTTTAACAATGACAAATATTTCATGTCTAGTAAAAAAAAAAAAAAAAAAAAGAGTGTGTGAATTGAGCAAACCAAAAGGGAGAAATTTATTCAAAGGATTTTTGCTGCACTCTTTGTCCTGGGGGCTGGCTGGGTCTTGGGAAGTCCAATTCTCCCCTATAAGCAACATGCACATGATGAAACACAGGGATTCCCTTCCTGTTCTATCATGCAGCTTGCCCTGAGGCCAGGTATGTTAGTCCTACAAACTCGTGAATACACCTAGGAAGAAGTAAGACACGGAGCGAGAGCGGCTTGCAGAGAGGCCTCGCGTCTCTGCAGATGCTGTTGTGGGGCATGATCTGTTCCCAGAGCAGCGTGGTTTCCCCCAAACTGTATTCCCCTGCTGCCCGCTTTTCCTTTTCCTCTTCAGCTTCCTTCTTCTCTGATGTAGGTATAAAGTATTATACCTGCGAGGACCGGGGCACTATCATCATTGTAAATAATAATCACCAGCACAGTAATGAAAGCGGCAAAGGATCGGGATTTCTGGCTTCTGTTCCCTTGGAGTCTTGGGTGTTCTGCAAGTCTTCTTTAGATGTGCTAATAAGGAGCGAGATGCTGAACTTGAAGAACCCAGATTTAAATATTTTGACCCACAAGCGCAGATAGAGCAGATAGTTGAAGGGATTTATCTGGGAGTCTTTTCTCAGGTGAGGAGCAGGCGCGCTGTACCCTGGAGGTGTCCTGCGGTTGATCTGCCCACGGCCGCCTCTCCGCTGCCGGGCTGCTCTAACCGAGGCTCTTTTCCTGTCTGCGAGGCAGCGGCGCTTATCAGCAACATCTGAAATGGCGTATGTTTTACCCAGATCTTTTCACCAATCACGGGGGTGTTTTTAATCACTCTGAACAGGAAATAGCATGCTGCATTTAAATACTGTATATAATTATCATGGGAAATATAATTAGCAAGCATAATTAAATGGGCTTGACTGCATATCGGACTGTTTCTCGATTTTTCACTCAATCCAGCTGTTTCTCACAAGCTCTTTACTTTGAATACTGGTGGTCTGTGACGGAATCTCTGCTCCGAATGAAGGAATTACTTCTTTAAAAGCTATTCATTTAATCTAACTAGGCCAATTTATTTAAATGTAATCATGACATTTTCCAATACAACCTCCTTTGCTTTTTACTTCAGATGCTTCATTTTGGAATGCCCAGATTCATCAAAAATATTCCAATTTGAAGGTTTTATAAAACCCCAAGTATATAAAGTCATTGATGGCAGGGACTGGATGTTTATTATGTGTTTGTTTAATGTGTTGCACAATGGAGGCCTGATCCTTGATTGCATTCTCTTAAGTGCTACCAGTATATACAAATAAATAATGATGATAAAACAAGCGTTGTTAACTACCGAGTACGCTGTTGTTTTATGATGATACTTTTTCTTCCTGCTCAGAAAGGAAGAAAGGAAGCATTCTCGATTACTGGAGAAAATACTCTGTCTTCCCTCCAATAAAGACCATAGGCTCCGTAATACTGTGATTGTGTTAAAAATATTGGGAAGGATGTGTTGCGAAAATGAGCACAACTACATTTTTCTTTTTAAAATGGCCCCTTTTTTTTTATCCCAGTGCCTGATCTTTGTATTGAATCACATAAAATAGCTGAAGCGATTGAACAGTTTGCCGGCAGTGAAAGAGGCAAATCAACACCTTCCCCTTCCTGCGAGCATGCGAGCAGGACGCTGCCCTTACACTGGGGCTGGTACTCGTATGACCCCTTCGCAAGCTGATTCAGCTCCCTGCGCCAGCAAAAACTTGAAGTTGTTCTTTTTTCTTTTTTTTTTTCCCCTGGGTTGCCTGAGCGAGCTGAGTTAGCTCACAGAGGAATCAGATGAGCACTAATGTCAGCAACGGGGTCAAGCAGATCCGTCCAATGCCACTGCTGAGGTGGGGGGGACAACCCCCTCCCTTTCAGCAGGAGCAGGCGCGCAGACCGGCCCAGCAGTCTCATCTGACTCTACTTATCACTGGAGTCATGCGGCGAAAGGAAAGGGTATCTGAAGATCGTGGTACGGCATCTCGGCAGTCAGGAATGTTTGAGATGTTCCCCTACATCAGCATGCTTCGCTGAATGACACTAATTCTTAAAGTGAAAGAAAACCCGTGACTGTTTGGTCATTTTTTTTTATGGACCATGCTCATAGCCCTTTTTTGACATAAATGTCCATGATTTCATTACACGGACATAAGTGGTGGCAGAAAATACATGTTCCAAGTTCTCCATTCAAACAGCCACACCGCAAGTGCTTGGAGCACGCACAGTACCCCATGACTTACCTGCCCATTCGCATCTCTTCCAACAAGTAGAGAATTCTATCTGGTCCACAGATAAAAAGTAATGGTTAAATATTTTGTTCTATAATTTTGTCCAGTGAGTAAATTCAGGGAAGACCCTGCATTCTCAAGAACTTTCAGTGACCAGGGAAGAAAATAGTGTAATAACTTACTAGTTCAGGATGTGTAACTGCAGATAAAATGTTGTATTAACTACAATTGTATGATCATATCGTCATAAACAGTGACTGTGTGAGCTACCAAATCACCCAGCTGTATACATTCGATTTGTATCAGGCCTGAGCACTGAATCACATTTCTACTAACTTGGCTAGACCCCGCGATACGCAGTTTGTGCTACTGTTATGCCAGGTGGGAAAGGGCAGACGATACTTGATTGCGGGCTAAGTTAAATGGTGTGGAGAGACAGTACCCGATCCAGTGGGAATCCTGCCAACTGTCGAACAACCGACACCATGAGAATGATCAGCGTTTTGTGTCACGTAGCTGTGACATTTTTGATCTGGTAGTAGCGCCTCTAACCCCAGATTTACTACAATGTCAAGCCACAGCCTGGGTACATTGTGCAGGTCTCGAAGGCCGGTGGAGCAGGAGCCGACTGCGTCCTTTTTACGGGAAAGGGTTGTTAAAGTAGGAAACAGCTTCCTTGTGCTCACTGGAGGAATCAGGACTCCGTGCTTGTAAACCATCTTCATCCGGCCACGCTGTATTCTTTGAGCTTTAACAAATATTAAATACTTTATGTCTTACTGAATATATTATAAAGCAACTGGAGAATGTATGGCTGATGTAATTACTTAATACCAAAATGCTTAAAGAAGCTAATTTCCAAGGTGATGGAAAAGCCGGTTTAATTTATAGGCATAGTGAAAGGATTTTGCTTATATCTTCATGACAAAAGCTGCAAATCTTTTCTCATGCCACGTGTAGGGGAAAGATCTGACTTAAACAGAAGCAAAAAATTCAATACAAAGTTTCTTCTAAATCAAAGATGTCAGATAGCTTTTCCAACGCGTGACTTAAATCAGCCCTTCCTGCAGCCAAGGGAGAAAAGCTGGCCACAGCGCTTTACAGATAATTAGCTGAAGAGGACATGACTGACATTGAGAATCCTATGCCACTTCCAACCAAAGATGCCTGACCGACCTGATAACCACAGAGTAGCAAATGGCAGTCGATATAATTAGAGCCCCTCTAATTTGCCTGGTGTCAAAAATGCCAAACCCCAAATTCCACGGTTTCTTCTCTAAGCATACAGTAGGACTAGTCAAAACAGCTATAAATACATTTCCCCTGTATCTGCACATTCCATAAATAGTACAAATATAATTTTATAGCAATAACTGAGACTTGAATAGCGGGATTATCTGCTCGGGTTCTACCGTTAGAATCTGAACTTGGAAAAGATTGTGGAGTATAAATCAACTCTGGCTTTTACAACAAATCCATGTGCAACAGGGTGCTTGCTTATTCATGAACAGGCTGACGTACGCTAGCAGCAAACAAAACTTTTCAAGAGCAGAGATCATGCTGCAGCCACTGAAATCAGTGAGAATGTTGTCACTGCCTTTGAGGAAAGGGTGGCAGCACCCTCTTTTATATACTTTTAAAGGGACTTTCTTTTTTTCTGCTTTTGTTGTACTTTTCTTGAGAAATTATTTCATATTATTGTTTGTGTTTACTCCTTTGTAAGTAGTTCCACCAGGTTAGGTCTTTTCAGGTACTGAGAAACCAGAGAAATTAATTTTACATCAGATTGTGTCCTGTGTGATTGCACAAGCATGTGCTGATCGGAAGGGGACAGTAAATCCTGGGTGCCCAAAGAGCGAGCAGATGCCACAGAGTTGCCAGACCTTCCTGACGGAATAAAGGGGAGACAATCGCGGCAGAGGGAGCCGCAGATCTTTCATTCCCTTTGGGGAATCCTCGAAATCCCAGTGATCTCTGAGGCTGCGGAGCACCGGCACATTTCAGTGACCAAAGGGAATCAGAGCAATTGTCCGGCCGTTCGCTGACCGGGCATTGACTCCAGGGTGGTAGCTTGTGGAGAAGGACAGTGGCTAGATGCAGAGTAGCCCGTCCATTGTGGATCTGCTTACTTTATGTCAGGATGAGGTATGCGTAGCTTACTTGGCCAGCTTCCATACTTACGACTTGTTGATTTTCCTCTGAAGTCATCAATCACTTTTCTGTTCACTACCGTAGGAGCTGGATAGAGTTTTTTCTGGCAGTTTATAACATCCATTTTATCTATCTTCTGTCGACACTTAGTTAGTGCTAAATTGAAATTGAATAGATGAGGACAAAATTTGCTGTGTAAGAGAAACTCAGTTTTTTCAGCGACTTAGTGATTAGACCACCAGTCCAGATGCTGGGAGACTGGGGTCGGGTTTGTGTACAAGGGCTGGGACTGATGTCATCTGTTTCTGAGCTGGTTTAAGATCCTTCAGTATCAAAGGCAAATTAAATTTTAGTGGAGACAGTGGACCACAGGTGGAGCTAGCTGAAACAGAGAGCCGGGATGAGAAACCAGGGGAGTTGGGTTTTGGTCCTACAGAGCAAACAGTGGGGAAAGAGCTGTTGGCACTGCGCCAAGCAGCTTCTCCTGCCCAAGGCACTCATTGCAGCTTTGTTTTGTACTGGATGTCTGACTATAAAATGTAAGAACTGTAGATGTGCATATTATACAACTTCAGTCCTCTCTGAGGACGGATTCATGTACCAACAGTTGAAGTATCTTCATACCCCGTTTTCATTCTTTAATGTGGATACTTTGTCTTCGACGGCTTACTGCCAGCAAGAAGCCAGCGGTGCTTTATCGACCTCAGCAGGTTTTGTCCAGGCTACCCCTTGTTCAACTGTCTTTTGTTATCAGTGCGGTATGGCAAGGTCCGGTGAGTACGACATAAGGAATGGGGACCAGTAAAGCCAACAATGCTTGTCGTAGATTACTGTACTCAGTGCAGAGAACCATAGAATCATAGGATGGGTTGGGTTGGAAGGGACCTTTAAAAGCCGTCTTGTCCAACCCCCTGCAATGAGCCCGGACATCTTCAACTCGATCAGGTTGCTCAGAGCCCCGGCCAAAGTTTCTCTATTGCTTATAGCGGACTGCCAGATGTAAGAGAGCCCACAAGGACAGCACGTAAAGAAATAATGCTATTGTAGAGTCTTAAAACAATGCACTTTTTTTTTTTCCTGGCGAAAAAATGCAAAAATACAGAAAATACTTTGTGGCATAACAAAAGCATGCCCTAATGTTATCCTTCAGATAGATCACCTATTATGACATAAAATTCTTTTCTGAGATACTGCCAGAGCTAAAATGACACACACCTTTGAAAGACAAAGCAGTGTATTAACTCCTTTTGCCATTGAGAAAACACTTAAGGACTAAGCTGAAATGGCAAATTGCTTTCTTGTTAATTATACCCTAAATTCTGGAAATAGTAAACTGTTTCTAAGAGTTTGTTACAAACAATTGAAAACTGTTCTGGGTACCACTGTTTGGTTATTTTAGCTCTGTATAACTGCGTTGAGAGTTACTTAATCCGAATTACCCACTTTTTCTCAGGTAGAAAAAAGGTTTGCATTGCAGGAAACTAATCAGCGTTGACGAGCTGAACCTAATAAAAAGTTGGGTATGGATTATTTGTATGAGAAATACTGTATCCACAGGGAGGAGGTGTATGCGTATGTGAGCGTACACTTCAGCAGCCTGGTACTAGGGAATGTTCTAACGCCCTGTGTTCAAGTTCAACGCCTTTTGGTGAGTTAAACTTGTGGGGAATGTTACATCCATTGAAGTAACAGGTAAAGCAGGCAAAGTGCTTCTATAGAAAGGTTGGGTAGGTTGCAGAAACCCACTAAATATTGATTCTCTTCAGGTTGTTTTGAAATCTGAGAATTTCAGCAGAACCTGGGGAAAGCTCTGTGAATTGATTTAGAAAACAGAAAATTGTGTTTCAGTTTTTTCAAAGTGTAGTAATTATCGCTTAAATAATTAAGTTCATTTTCATTAGTTGTGCGTGTGAGGGAAGTTAAGAACATATTTGTGAGAAAAACACATGATAAGGGAACAGGTGTTTCCCTGGAATCCGTTAAAGTTCTGTTCCCTGTTTTTCATGTGGTTGTCCCTTATTTCTGTTCATAAAAGTGGTCACCTTAGGAGTAAGATCAAAGGTGATTTTGTATTAAAAGTCCTTACAGTCCAAATCCAGCAGTGATGCAGCCACTGGGGTTTTTTTGGCTTAACCCATGCATGGGGTTTTTTTTGCCACTCGTGTGCTTGTATGGTAACAGCAAACTTTCCGCGTGGGCAGGACAAAGCTCTCCCTGCCAGCCGAAGGAGGGTGCGCTCCCAAGGAAGGCCCTCTCTCCCCGGCATCCCACACGGCCACTCTGGTTTCTCAGTGTCAAAACCGGAGAAACATTAATAACTGGTAGGGAAGTGTGAGGCAGTTAACGCAGTTTGAAAAAAAAAATTAGAGAAACTTAAATGTCTCTTTTCTTCTTGTCTTAATGTGGCTGTTGTGTGGAGTTATAAACCCATATTAAATACCTTACCACCAAAAATGTGTATTTCTTGGTAACTTCTGCCACTTTATTGGATTGCCGAGTGGCAATAATAAACACAATTCGTTTGGGATTTAAAATAATTTTGAAATTACGCAGATAAAATAGGAAAACAACAATCACAGTAATAAATCATTATTCCTTATATAGGATTATTTTTTTTTCCAAATGCAGCTCCACAATAAAAAGTAAGGGCGAGTTTTAAGCGCTACTTTCTCCGCAGCTGCAATGCGGCTCTCTGGGAAGCGGATGAGCTTGCTAAATATTGGCACGTTGCAAATCACACGAGAACGCATGGCAAATGAAAAATCAGGACACCCAGTTGTAAACGCAGGGCAGGTTAGGCAAGAAAAAAAAGATTGAATCTGAATTTCTCTAGAATAATAGAAGCTACATCCCACCTCACAGCAAACCATCTGTAGGGTCTGTGAAGACCGTGGGCAAGGACTTGGTGTATTTCTTACCCAAAGGACAGACACAAACGAACTGGGAGGGTTTGACGCGGCGTTTTCAGTCCCACAACCCGCACCTCAGGATCGTGGCCGGAGCCTCCCACCGAACAAGATGGAAGGAGAGACCCCTCCCGCAGCTTCCCGCTCAGCGGGGGGGTGCTGGCAGGGCTCCCGTGGGGTTATTCCTGGTTATGGGGCGGATGAGACAAGGCTTTACCGACAGCCACGGTCTCTATTTCCCGCCAACCGCGCTCTCCCCCGGCATACGCCGACGCCGCGTCCCCGGCGTCCCTCCTCCAGCAGCAGCCAGGGCAGCCCTCCCCCGCATCGCAGAGCCGCACCGGCACCGCTGGGGCCTGGGAAGCTGCAAGGGACGAGCTGCAGGGAAGGACGGGCGAGACGGAGGCGGCAGCGCGGCGGGACGGCGGCGGGACAACCCCCGCGCCGCGCCGCGCCGCCCCGGGAGCGCCCGCGCCGCTGATTGGCTAGTCGGGCGGGCGGCGCANCCGTCACCGCACCGCACCGCACCGCACCGCACCGCACCGCACCGCACCGCACCGCGCCGGGCGGTACCGAGGAGCCTCGCTCCGCGCAACGCTGCGGAACCCGCGCTACAGAGCAGCGCAATCCTGCGAGGCCGCTTGTTTGCGTGCTGGAGGTCAAACTCTGCCTTTTCCAGCGCGCGCCTGCCATGAGGTCATTTTTTTGGTGCTGATTGAAATCATCTGTTTTCGGTTCTCTGACAAATTAATTGAACTTTCCTCTGACTCAGGGGCCTTCTGACTTTTGAAGCAGATTTTGTCTACATGCCGTCTCCCAGACGAACACAATTTAATTTTCTGGGCTTTGAATGAACTTCACATTTCCAGAAAGCCAATGAAAGAGGCATTTGTTCTGGTGATAGCGTTTCAGCTTTTACAAATATGGCACAAGAATAGAAGCTTATAAAATGTTGATTTTACTGCAACTGATAACCAACTCCAAAACGTGTTAGATCCTGAGATGCACAGTACCGATAATGTTGCAGGCTATGAGTTGCTTTCTTTCAAGTATATTAAAAGAATGCTCCTTAAATAACTGTGAGAGCTCTTACAGAACTGAGCTGGAACAGTGTCGAGCCTGTGCCCATTTGCTGTGCTGATAAAATAAGTACTGATCAGGGCCACGTTCCAGTTCAATTTCATTTCATATGGCTAAGCAGGAATTGCAAAGTTCAGCTAAAGTCCAAATCCCCCCTCCCCCAAGTCCTGCATCCAGGGTTATGATTCAGGCTCCCTTCTGGCGTGGCTTGTTCCACCATTCTCTTCATCTACCCTCGAGGACTTTTAAAACTTGCCTTTCAAACATCATGAGAAAAATTCTGCTTTCAGGAACCTTCTGTGCATACGCAGTATTTGCAGAGTGACTCAGTGCAGTAAAGACAAGGCTGAGCCAGGACTGGAGGCTGATGGAGCACTGAAGGTGCAGACGGTTGGCCACTCTTAGCAAAATCTGTATGTATACTCTGCGTTTTTCAATTTTACCTGTTCGTTTTCCGCATTCAGAAAAGCACCGAAGCACATAATTAACTCTGTGGGCTTCTGCTCATGTTTACTGGGGTAGATTTAAGCACATTCTCAAAGTTAAGCACATGCTTATGTAGTTGGCTGAACTGGGAATGAAGACAATCTGCTGTTTTTCTTAGCCCATCTGAGTGTTTCTTCCATTTTCTCCTCCCCTTCCATCCAATCTAAAATCCAAATGATTTGTAAACATTAATTAATTTATCTTTGAAACTCTTCTGGGAAATAAGCGTGTTATTTTTGATCCTTTATTTACATAAAATGCAATTGATACTGAAGGAATTTTATGAGGCCATCAGGAGTCAAACCCAAATTCTGTCCAGTGCTTTAGCAGAGGTGACCACGGCTCAGAGGGTCAGAACCTCAACCAGCTCTGATTGACTGCAGAATTTTTATCATGGGCTGACCCTCACACCATTTCTAGTTCTTTATCTTCTAATTTACAGTTGCTACTTTGAAAAATCAAGTACAGAGCATGGAGTGAGTTGAAAGCCTGTGTTCCACAGAAGTGTTAGAAAAGAATTAAAACAAAGATACAAAAATCATAATAATAGGTAGCTGAAATTTCAACACAAAACCTCAGACCCAAACATTCCCAAATGCCAGGGAAATATATAAGTGAATCCAGACTTGCACATTATGATTTACCTCTTTCTGTGAATTGGTCAAACCAGCCCCCCCCCCCCCCCC
>VZSZ01010025.1:182465-280520 GCA_013398815.1 Ibidorhyncha struthersii
CCAAACCACCCCCCCCCCCCCCTTCTGGGTGCGTCTGAACCTTTCAGTCAACATCTTCAATTTCACTAAAGTTTTCAACCTGTTGGCAAATCTGAGCTCTGCAACCTGCACCTATTTTTAATTCAATAATATTAACATTTCTAGGACTGTCACTTGGAAGAAATCATCCTTTGATTTCTAAACGGGCCAAAGTCAGCAAAAGACTTTCAGCAAAGCTTTATTTAAGTACTGGTAACGAGTGAATTTAGAGATGTTCCATGTCACTTTTGCACAACCTGAGACCTGAGTACCACCGCAGCTTTCAGGACTGTACACGCCCTTAGGATCGCCGGTGCTCTCTAGGGAACAGAACAAAAAATGGCAGGAAAATGTCTAAGTCAAATGACGCTTTTTAGGATGCTGAGTGGTTTGCAATCTGCTCGCGTAATAATGTTGGTAATGATATTCAGTGTCTTTGCTTCAGCTTTTCTGTATTTATTATGCAAGCCTAAGAGGTCTGTCAAAAACGTAGCTAGAGATTGGACATGGAATCTGCAGCTGTTCAAACTTTTTACTATCCGTCCACAATAGTTACTAAGGCACATTGAAAACTTTCTGTTGTGAGTGTGCTATTAGCACTTCAGGGTTGTGAAGCAACATGAAAAACAGTCGCTGTTTCAGGCTTTTTCAGCAATATCGTGGAAAGGGATGGCTATATTCATCTGGACCACCCATTCCCATCCAGTATTTTCATTTTATGCAGTGTTGTGAGATAAAAGTGCACTGGGTCCATGTAACCCAGCTAAGAATTTTCAGACTTCCGCTCTATTGTGGCAAATGCCAGGTAAAGGAAATATTGTGTCTTTTTCAATCAAAACTTCCACTGACTTTAAAATTCTCCTTGTAGTTTTACTTGAATAGGAAAGACGCACAAAGTGTAAAGGCAAGGCCATCAAGTTCCTTTGCAGTTCTGGGATAATGATGGGGAATCATTCTTGTGCCCTAGATGAAGGCTGCTGCTGCATGATCTTGAAGGTTTAAATGTGTATCTTTATAATGTTTTAGGTCAATATCAAGTTACAATGTGTGTGAAAGTACATTGAAATAGAGAAGACTTGTTTGTGTTGGTCTGTGATAATCCTTTAGTCCTTCATCAGATTTCTTTTGCTGATGTTTAAGAATGTCTCGGTTTACTTCTAAAAGTTCCCTATTTTTTGTTACATGTTCATACAAATTATGTGTATTTTATGCAACTCTACAACAACAGAGCATACCATGCAATTCTGTTTTACCACAGAATTATAGTTTAATGTCCCAGCTTTTAATATAGTGAAAAAGTATAGGTATGCAATAAATGCTTAGGTAGCCACAAGATAGGACCCAAATATCACCCAGTAGTGTCAACTCGGAACAGTACAAAATGTGAAACAAAAGGAATTTGACCTTTCCTGTTTATATGAGTGAGTGATGAAGGGTGCTTTTTTCTTTTTCTTTTCTTTTTTTTTTTCTTTTCTGTAAGAAGACAGAGAATGTAAAGCTTTTGTCAGAAGTTTTACTCCTGCCTGGCTTCTGACAGTTCCTTTTGCTCATCTTTCTGCGATGCCAGGATCTACCCGAATTTGCCTCTCATTTTCTTCCTTTCCCTGTAGCAGGAGGTAATTAGATTTGACCTGTCTCCCTCACCGAGATCGAGCGCAGAACTGTGGGATACTGTGTCAGGATCAATTTGCAGGTAGGGAGAAACGAGAGGGGAGTAGGCTGGTGACCTGACTGCATGTGCCATACCACATGCCTGGGGAGGCAGGAAGGAAAAGCAGTGAAGCTGGCTGCAAACTGCCTTCTTCCTTGGCACAAAGCGGGGAGAGAAATCTGTGCTGGGCGACTCTGGCAAAAGCACAGGAGCAGACATCTGGGAGTGGAGCCACGCCATCTGAAGAGTGCAACAGCGAAGTCCTTGATGATAACCAAGGTATTTTACAACAATGATGACTTTGAACTGTGAACTATGCTTCAGAATATCTATGCAGTTGCGAGGGTGTGAGGAATTAAACAAATTTTGTAACCATAAAAGAAATTTTTTCCGTCATGCTTGAACAGATTGGTCGATGCAGAATTTGGTCCCATTTTACTACCGAGCATATGGGACAGAGTATTACAGTTTTTTTCTTCTATCGGTATGTGCCTTTAGCTTTCCAAAACAGCAGCAGAAAAACAGCCTTCTTGGGCCAAATCTATCATCTTTATCATTATGGAGTAGTCCCCTCAATTATTCATGAGTGAGGCAAGTATCCTATGGTGCTTGCAAAAAAAACGGAATTGAAAGCACCCGTGATTATTCCTTATGACATTGACATATCTGCAGCATAACTTTGTGTTTCCAATCTAAACTGAGCAAAGTGCTCTTAGGTTGACAGTCAGATAATAACAAACTCAGGGAATCTTGTCCTGGCTTTTAACTTGAATTTCTTTCCGTCTGCGTTCATTCCCCTTTTAATTCGGTTTGTTTGCAAATGGAGCTTGTTTCAGGAAAGCAAAGTGTTGATTAGCAGCCAACACTTATTTAATAATGGAACAAAATTAGTTTTGCACTGAAGGAGAATTCACTTCAGGAAGAAACAGGAGTAACTTGTAAAGATTACATCAACCAAACAGGAAATGGAAACAGTCCCATATGGTTTAGGTAGTTTTGATTGCAATGCCAAGGGTGTAAATTGCGGAACAGCTTTTGCTGGCTGGAGCTGTTGTTGGCTTTCCCCTTCCTCCTAGCTGCTCCTAGGTGTCCACTCCTGCCTGAGCCGTTCCCCTTCCATCTGGATCAAGCCCCTGAGCTGCCTTACTGTGCCTTCAGGGCAAACATGGCTGGGGGAGAATTGCTAGCAGCTGCTTATGCTGCTTAGTCATTACTGCCACCAAGAACCACTGTCTGAGATAGATGGAAAAGTATTTGCAATGTGTATTTACAAACAATTGCTAGACAGATTTGTCTGCACAAAGGATTTGTCAAACAATTTTGAGCAGGAAATAAATTCAGATAAATAGATGCCCTTTTGACCAAGGAAAGCATATGCACAGATTTGTATATTGTCTGATATGGCTGCCTTAATATTAAATAAAGGCAGTGCAACTATGAGATGTAGCAAGATGGGTTTTTTTTTGCTTGGGCCTATTCTGATGATGGACTATGTCAGTTAAACGTTTTAGGAAACAGAAGTCACTTCTCTATAGGAACTTACCAGCAGTACTCACAGCTAAACCACAGATAGTCGATGTTTGAATGCGTACTGATGCCAGCCTTGAGCGAATGACTTCTAAAAGCAGCATCACGTAAATGTGTCTGAGTAAAATAAGAGCGGTTCGGAAGCAGCTCCTGAGAGTTAAGTGAATGACCTTTCTTGCTGTTGTCGTTTCCAAGTGTTTGGCAGACTCTCCTCTGACCACTATATTTCATTTCCATGCACCCCTGTACTTCCCAGTTCCGGCCAGGAGCAGAAGCAGAAGTAATAAAATACCACAAGAAAAGCTATTCTTGTGATATTTCCGGTGCTACTGGATGCAGAACCAACAGGAAATCTCATGAGAGAGACTGATCTTTCACAGTTTCCAGGCCCGCTTTAGAAGCCCAAGTGGCTTGGTTGAACAAAACAGCAAATAAGCATCAGCCAGCTTTGGTGAATAAAACTCCTTCTCCCAGCGTTTCTGGTCCAGTCCCCCCTGCTCCCGAGATGCAGAAACCTCGTGGCAGATGGTGGTCACACAGAAGATGGTTCTTCATGGATGGCTCGAAATAGTCTGAACCTGCATTTCCAGCCCGTTTTCTAATGTGAGATGAAGAGAGCTGCAGACATAGAGCCCTCTCTCTTCTAAACTGCACCAGTCTTACCTGAGAGCCCACCGTGCTTCAGGATTGCAGCCTCGCTACCTCCATGCGTAAAGGTCTGCTGCTGCTTATCTGCGGCAAGGAGGCTGTCCCCCTCTCGCTTCAGCCTGCACACGCGTGCTCCAGGAGGACTCCCAGTCTCCCAAGGGGTGAAGGTGGTGGAGAGGGAAAAGAGCTCAGAAAAAAAGGGGAAAATCTGGCAGTCTCACAGCCAGCTGATGCAGGAGCAGCCCACAGAAACCGTCACAACATACACAATAAAAAACCCACTAGTCTTAGCAGCATTCATATGATTCTCATCTTTCCTTTCCTGCGGTTCCCCCCACCCCTCGTTGCTTTTGTGCATTATGTACTGTAAGCAGGATGGGGAAGGAGCTGTGCCTGTTCATTCAGTTTGCCTCAAATGTCAGGTTTCGGGTGATAATTCAGTCAGTTTGGCCACGTGCTTGAAATTTTTAATACCATTTCTAAGTCCAGGAATTACCATCTAGGGATCAGTCCTCAGCCCACAGAGAGGGGACCTTTCCTTTGACTTCACAGGGTAGCGAATCAGGTCCACGGCGATCTGCAGATCTTAAAACCTCCCTGAAATGTTTTGCAGAAGCTCTGCCGTTCAGCTTGTTGGTGGACGGACACACACGCTGTCAAAGATGATGACTCAGATGTAAACCCTTCCTGAAGTGTCGCTCTCAAGAACAAATGCCTTCCCTCTTGGTAACTGATACAATATTTCTGGCTCTCCAGCTGCAATGCCAGATTGCATTTGCCGTGTCATTTTGGCAGTTAAAAATCCTTGTCATAGTCATCTGCTTCAACACGAAGCGTCTAGTCCAACTGACTGTGGGCCTCTTTGCTTTCCTCACATGCAGCCAGGATGCAGGTTTCTAGTGATGTTTGATACTCGGGACATTTGGAGATGGAATGTAACCACTTAAAACTGTTTGGTTTGTCACTTTTGGATTTGCTACATAAGGCTCTGTTAATACAAATGGGCCTGTTTATAATATTCATCAGACAGTGGAAGAAATTCCTCTGATGTCTGTATAATGCAGCGAGCAGACTCCTTGATTATTAACATACTGATTGTGTACTCTTATTTCAGATGTTAGCTCAGCACTGGGGAAAGAGAGCTGGGGGAATAAAAAATGTAAGACGCCTGACATGCTTGGGATTTGGTCTGTGAAACTGGAAAAAATATTTACACGCTTAGATCGTGTTTTTATGTCATTCTTTCCTTTTATGTAATATTTGGAGAAGCCGCTGAAGTTTCAGTTCTTACCCAAATCAAGCCACACCTCTGAGCACTGGAGCAATCATTGCAGGAGAGGGAATGGGAGCAACATGTCCCCATCCTTTCTTAATCCTTTCATTGATGTACTCATTAGTGTTGGCACAGCGATCATCTGATGCATCTCATCCCTCCCCCGGCACTTCCTTAAGCTCAGCATTTACATACATGCTTAACTTCCAGCCCAGCCGCTGGGACGCTCCAACGTTACGCCTGTGTGCTTCCCCAGCCCCTGCTTCTGTTTGTGGTCGCTAGATCCAGCAATCCAGCAACCTCTCCCACCGCGTGGAGCCAACCAGATCTTCATTGCCAGCCCTCGACAAAAGCTGCAGAGTAAGGAATCCTGCATGGCTTGATCGTGCGTGAAAGTAGTCCCTCAAATATTAGTCACAGCAGTCGATGGGCTTAATATTCTCTGGCCAGCAATAACTTTGGTGGGTATCGGCTGCTGCATCCTGTCACCTTTACTTACCCATTTACAATACTTTCATTTATTAATAAGGCCTTTTTGAAGCCTTAGTCATAGAAAATACAGCAGATACTTTTTGCATTACTCAGTGTTTTCATCCCTTGGGTATTATATCTTCTTTAAATTTACTGTTTGTTATTTTTGTGAGGGAACTTTCACTTTTGCTTAGTTTCAGAGCCCACCCTGGATATCCCCTGGATGGGCTGAAGTACATTAGATATGACATTAACTAGCATTAATGTGGAAATTCAGAATCCAAATAGAACTTGTCCTGTTGCCCAACAATGAGTCATTGTCCTTTTTCTCTTTTTAGCCAACAGCAGATTCAGAAGCTGTGAGACAGTTTCCTGCAGATAAGAGATAAATCGAAGGGAAACCTGGCAAAAAGATGATGGTCAAGCTGCAAGATATCATTTCCTCCAAAGCCCCTACATACTAATTAACCATTCCAAGCATATTTTCAACAGCATTTAGGGATTTCCTCATCAAAATAAACTTCCTCCCATGTTATCTTCATTTTTGACATCCGGTGGTATAGTCTGATATAAGAATCAGGGTTAAAAATTCCTAATATTGGGGCGTGTGTGTGTGCGTGTATGCACAAGGGCGCGCGCGCACACACACTCACACGATTGAAGCTTTGCCAATATTACTCTGGAATTTTAATGCCTGATCCAAAGTCCTCTGTAGTCAGCAAGAGATTTTCTGTTAACTTCAATAGTAGCAGGATCGAGCCTCTCTCCTTCCGCATCCAGATTTTTTCATTTATGCCTTATGACTTGTTTATAACAAACTGCAGATGGGCTTGAGTCATAAAGTTCGGAGTATTCGGTTTAGAGGCTTTGCTTTGGGCCCATCCCTTTAATGGACTGCTTATTCCAGACCTGCCTTTTAAAAGGAAAATATTGTCAGAATGAAAGTGTATGTGCAATAAACAAAGTTCTCATTTCCTTCCCCTTAAGTTTTTTCCTCTTTTGAAGCTGATTTCTTAACTGGACAATTAGTTTTAGGACTGCCATCGAATGCAAACTTGTCATACCTGATTTGCAGTCTTTTCTGTTTCAAGTGCTATCAATTATTTTCTAACTAGATGCTCCTGTGGGATCAGCTGTCACTAAGAGCAAATTTGAACACAATGGGTTGCTTCCTATTTCCAAAAGAATCTGAAGATTGTCAAAGCTTGACAGGCAGCTCCAGTTTTAAGATGAAACAGATAAGTTAGGTTTCCCTGTTAGGTGCTTTTGAACACAAGTAGATAAAGGAAGTATTGTTTCTAAAGAGGGGATGCCATTTATAGTGCAAATTCACTCTTATTAAGAACAAACTGCAGTTGCTTTAAACACATGGTCAAATACATTTACACTTACGAGTCTTTGCAAATATTTCTGCGCTTAAAAATTTGGCTCTTCTTTTCTTAATGAGAGACTAAGTAAACTATTAAAAAATTGAGTAGATGGTATAATGGAACTATTGTGTAGATCAAATACATAAGGTGTTGATTTTATGACCCACTTCACCGACAGTCAGCCAGAAGTTAGATTTATGTAGCCCCTGTTTTTGAAGATGCTTCGTGTTTGTATGCCTGGGTAATTACTTATGTATGTTGCACATGAAGATCGAGTGCATGTTATTTTAGGCATATCATAAGTGAGACGTGTTACAGCTTTTAGGTCTAAGGTAGCAGTAACTTTATTTTGTGCCGTGTCACTTGTTTTGGGGTGGAAATGTGCCTGTGAATCGTTCCTTTGTGCAAAGAAATGTGAGTATGTCATTGAATATGCACTTAAAAAAAAAAAAAAGATTATTCTGAGAGATGACACTAGATTAATGGTCCCAAGGTCTGAAGTGTTCCAGTTGCCCACCAAAGAGACTGACTACGTGTACTGGAAACACTCATCACCTGCTTCAGGAAAAAGAGTAGTCTTTCCAGTCCTTTTCTGTTTGCAGTCATGGGCGTTTGGTTGGCTACTGGGTGTGTTAACAAAGATACCGTCTGGTGTCTTTTTTTGGCTGGGTCTGTTGTGTGTCCTCACCCACTATGAAGAGGGTAAAGAACTTCTTTGCAACGCGAGGCAAAAACCTTAATTATTCAGGTGACTGATCAAACGCCCGGTGGCTTCAAGGATTAGTCACATGCTAATACGTCTGCTTTTGTTCTAAGTGCCTTGCTGAATGAAAGACTTGCTACGGTACATAGGAGGTCCTGAGTTTTCAGGTGCACGTCTAAGAACTGTCTGAGAGATAGTATTCTTCTTCGTCCCTCTAAAATCTGAAGCAATCATAACAGGAAGAACAAAGGAGAATGTGACCACTTGGGTTTGCCATTTGTAGTCAGGGTGATATTTTGAAGATTTTCAATTAACACCAGCATCAAGGAAGAGAAAATTTCATTCACAATGATTACACTTGGGAAAACACCGAGCAATGGTAAATATCCTCAGACAGAGAAGTATTGTACAACCTGAGTATAGCTGCCACCACATTGATGGATTGTCCCCAGAGCAGATCAAAAGGAGGAATTTCAGCCACGAGGGCAATTCATGCGATCTACCAATGGAGAGAAGCAATGTTATTTCCACTTGCAAAATCATAGGACTCCATTGCCACACTTTCACAATCGCCAAATTAGAATCAGGTGTTAATTAGCACTTGTGTTTGGCAAGCTCAGTTTATTGAGAACATTTGCCTTGGTCAGACTTTTGATTATTTTGGCTCTGAAACCTGGTTTACATTGATTTAATCATTAGAATACCCTCTTCTAAAGCTTTCAAATGATGCAATTAAGTGCAAATACCACATCTCCTGCACAGCAACAGGGATCTGAACAGTTATGACAAATACAGTAGACAGAGTAAGTGCAATTTTTTACTGTTTAACAGGGTCTGATTCTGTAGTAGAGCATGTGTCAGGTATTAAAATAATATATCTTTTGCTTGCCCGTTACTTTACTTCTATTGCATCTACTTTACTTACCATTGCATATTGTTGTATAATACTAGGTGTCTTTACCGAGTTTCTAAATGGAGAATATAGTGTTTATATTATGGGGGAATGACAGTCCATATCCAATTTATAACTCCATCCATTTACAAAAAAAAATAACAATCTCAGTCTTACGATTGTATCCAGAGAGCAAATAGAGGCTGTGGCACAATCTGTAAGAATTATGCACCCTTTCTTAAGACATCTATTCATAAATAAGATATTTAGGTTATTTCCTTTAAGAAGCTGTTCAGCTGCTTAACCATGTATATTCTTCTACTTTGCAACAGCTTTGTGGCAGCTCAAGTATTTCAGAGAACGTGTTTACACATTTTTGTCACATGCATTGTTGTGCCATTTGGAACAATTTGCTAACAATTGAAAACTTCATAATTTAGTTAACTTTTTTGCATTTCTAATGATCAGTATGAAGGTAGAAAAGTAAATCAACAATGATGCTTTATCTGCCATTAAAAAAGTTTTCTCGTGCTGGATGTGGTAGCGGGTAACAATTTAGTATAGTCAAGTTTTTGCTATGAGTTGGATCGAACAGCAAATACTGTACTAAACTTAATAACATTTTTACTTCTAAAACTAGGCATTCATATAGTATTCATTTTTACACTTCTCTGATGCTTTTGACTCGGCCAGGAAGAGCTTTCGTAACCTTCCTCGCCTTGAGTAGTACCGTGCTCAGTAAGCATCGCTAGAGCTTCTAATGGACCTATTGAGAGTACTGTCCCACCGGAGCTGAGGTGTCAGGATCCGGCACTCTGTATTTGTTTATAATTTCATTCCCATATGACTGAAGAAAAACACCCTGACAAAAGGAAGTAATCTCTCTAAGGAAGGCTACATCTTTCCACCCTCCCCCCTCCCTTACTCCTTGAATAGCTTTACAATGGTGATTTTAATCAGATGAGTCATCTGCCAGGTTTTATGAATCGGTGCTCATGTTGTGGATCCATTAGGGGTTTGTACTTCTCTCCACGACAATGAAGTTGGAGGGAGTAATGAGGAGGCAGCTGCTTAGATCAAGTGGCAGTGTCTGTCCACTGCTAAGCCTGTAGCCAAAATCAACAGTGTGTCTTTACAGTTGATCTAGGGAACGATGTTACAAAAATGGGATGTTTGCAGTAATGACTTAGTCAAATACATCTGGAGCCTTTTTCCCCAAAGAAATGAAACTGATGTAATAACACAACACAGTCTCCTTATTATGTAAATCACGAGGCAGAAAGCTGAGGACGTTATTTAAAGAAAACTGAGGAAAGCTGAAGATTTGCTCAAGTAATTTCCCGTTTTTACCCCATATGAGATCTTGCAGATGGCAGGAAGGAATAGAAAAAGCTGCAAGGCTCCTAGCTTCCAAATGTGAGACAATTCTCTTCTCACAATAAGATTTTAAGCCACTGAAAACCTGGAGCTTTCTACCACAGAAGCATGTGGACACATGGTGAGCAAGAAAATCAAGCCACACTTTATCTACCCACCCATTATGTTGAAAATAAAGGAATAATTTAGGTTGCCACTTGTGATTGGATTTTGGAGGCATGAACCTGAGAAAGTGCTTAAAGACACACTCTGGTTTTGAGCCCAGGAAATCTCTCCAGCTTGCAAATAGAAATTTCCTTCTTTATACTGAAACTTAACTGAAACATGGATGCGGTGGAAAAGTGGGAAAGAACAAACTAGAATGTTTTCTGTAATTTTTGGCTGATCGTGCAGGATTCATCTTTACTTCATCTAAAGTTTGTGGTCAAAGTTTTGGCTTATTTTATTCAAGTTCTTTGGGATCATGATGTATTTTTGGAATTTTTTTCTCCCACAATTTGATTTTTCTATGCTATTCAAAATGTAGCATCTACATATGAATGTAAAGCTTCATGGGCTGCTGCCTGTGGATGAAGAAAAATGAACCTTCAGCACTCGGCAAAGGCAGGCCCATACCCTGCCACAAAAAAAACCCAACCTCAATAGCTGTACTTTTCTGGCCTAACAGGGTTTTCCTAAATAGATGAAGCAGATCTATGCGAGAGACAGCGTTTCTGATGGCGAGACTCAGGCATTACATTCACTGGGGAGTGCCGTCTATCACAGAGCTCACCATCCTCTGCTTGACTGTCAAGGCCCATCTTTTTACATTTCATGTTCTGAAGAGAAAGAGACGTAGCGGGTCTTAGTGCGTCACTGCTTGGTGCACTACTGAAAGAGCTCAAATACTTTAGAGATGAGTGCATATGAGGATTTAGATAAATGAGAACAGAGAATAGTTACTTTAAGTCTTCGAAGTTTAGTATGAGTTTAGTATGATGGTGCAGACAACCCGTTATACTGCTCTGTGACACTTACTGCCCCACTGAATTTGCAGAGGACGTTCTGTGACTCGTCATTCGTGGTTTAGGTATCGGTCAAGACATTGACAACTTTCACCAGCTTCAAACCAGTGTGACATTTCTCATGGAAGAACATAATTTTGCACCTTAAAAATCTGCTTCTTTCCCTATTTCTGATTTGTTTTCATTCTTTCTTTAATTTTCTTTCTCCTGATTAGCACTGTGAATCTCTTCTTTGGGGTCCTGGAAATTCCAACATATATAATAAAACTGTTAATATGAAAGAAAGCTCTGGTTAGAAATCAAGAACCACGACTACATCTAATTAAACATTCCGGTGTAGCAAAGAAGCAGGAATTTTGGTTCTGCACTTAAAAATCCAAAGACTTCACTTACCTTATCAAAGGCAGGAAATCATTAGGTCTTCTCGCTTTCACTGCCCTCGCCCTAGTGATAGGCTTAGGGCTCCAGGTGACAACCCCTGCGGAATCTCACTGGGGCAGCAGAGGAAGTTACTTATGCCTCTAGGAAAGCACAAGGATCAAATCTGTCTCAGATCCTCTGGTACTGTGGCTTATAGCACAGTGTTTTCAAACAAAATTGATGAAAGCTGAAGAGGCATGACAAGGAGATCATGGTGATACCCTCTAGCACAGGGATGGAGCAGATAGCTAGCAGCGATAATGCCTTAAACCCTAACTGTTAGCTGCAGCAGGATTCATCTGCCAGAGCCTTCAGTTTCTATAATATTGCACCTTTTTCAGTATTTGCCAGCTCTTATTTCTCGTTAAGTGGCGTCTGTGTCCCTAACAGCTGTAGGCTGCACTGTGTATAATATTCCACTGACTAAACATGGTTCAATATAAAACACAAAACAGCATTTTCACAGGTTTACAGGCATCCGTATAATTACACAGTAGAGAGGCTCCAGTATCACTGTAGTTGAAGGCTATGAGATGTATGTATGTCTTTCACCTTCTAATCCTACAACCTTCATTTAATAGTAGGACATTCGTTCTAAGACTATATGAAAATTTTCTCCCAGGCTATGTGAAGATTCACCTGCATAAACAGAGTGTTTGTGTACTCAAAGGCACCGTCACCTGCAGATACGTGGTACTTCTTTCATAAACCTTATTGCTGGACCTTGCTCTTAGGGTATTTTAATCTTTTCACCTCTCGTGAGCCTGATCAACACTTACGGAGTTTCTGCTTACGGAGATCTTCATTCTTGAATGTTTGTGTGGATTGCAATTGAAGTGTAAGTCAAGGAGGGCATTGGGGCTTTCTGGTATAGAGCCGGGGCTTCTCAGACATTACTTGATTGGCTATAACGTAGACAAGGGTAGCAACCTTAATGAAATAACGTTCTGCTAAAGACAGCAATGTCCTACTTCCCGTGGATGCAAAATCCTTTCTCAGCATTGGTGAGACCTGGGTTCAAGCAAGAACTTATTATTTCTGAAATATGGAATGCATTTGCTCTTGGAACACATGTCCTTTTTATGCCCCCTGGTTCATGAGCTGGTTGCAAAGCTACAAATTTGCTATAAAATTCCTTTTAAGGTGCAGCGCTGCTAGAAATTTGTAGAATAATAGAGGTCCTTTCATCCTTTGTATTTAAACATGCAATTTGCTTTAACGGGGTCTGATCAACCATTAAAACCCACTCTGTGTTTTATGCGTTTAACAAAAAACATACTTGCACAAGTAAAATAGACTGCATGCGAGGCTACAATATACCTATTTATGTTTAACATATAACAAGGTCTTGCAGAACTCCTTTCGTCCTGAGGGGTTTAACAGTTCTGTCTCAACAGCGCTGGTGGAAGGTCAAGCCCTTTGGAAGGAAAGCTGCAACACAACACACTGATAGCATAACGCGTGCGTTTATTAGGGCATTGGGTTGGCAGTCCCAAAGTGGGGGTTCAGCTTCTGCAAGAGGGATGCTCCATCGCAGTACTGAAGTCTGTGATGTATCTGTGATGCATTGCAGTCATGACCAATCCAAGAATGCCAGCATTTTGCAACAGTAACTGGTTTGTCAGATAATGGCTACTCAAGTGGTCAGTTCAGGGGGTATCACCCTTAGCTGAAATGCTTAGGGGTATGAATCTTAACCATGAGGGAAGTTTTAAGGTCTAGGAGAGGATGCTACCTTGTCAGAAACATTCACGTGGAGTCTGTAATGTTGAATGTCTTTAATGTTGCTAATGGCGACGCTCGGAAGAAAGAAGTTCTCAGTGTTCAAGGTTTCATCTGAAAGAAATGCAATAAAATTGAAGATTGACTCTTTCCTTTTTAAAATTGATGGATTAGCTGTAGGGTTACTGGGTTTGCCACTTTTTTCAACTAAGAGGAAAACGCAATTTTTCATATAGTCCTCTTTGTTTACTTAGATACGCAAAGTTTTGTTTTCTTGAAGGCATCATCAAGCAGGCATCAAGCAACAAGGCAGAATATTTTGGCGTGTAGTTCAAAGGCCTTTTCACAGGTAGCACTTTGCTCAAAAGCTCGGTCACTTAGCTTTCCTCAAGATCATTTTTTCCAGTGTTCCTTCTGGCTTTCTGTTCAGCTTTTTTTGTCCTTAATTCTTGATTGTTTTCTCTTGTCTTTTTTTTTTTTTTTCCTTTTTTTCCAAAGTCACAAAAACCCAATAACAACTAAATCTACTCAACTAACCAGTCTGTATGTATGGATTGGAGGCCCCATGGTTTCAACTGTCAGGTCTTGTGAAGTTATTTACAGAGTACCAGGAGGACATCATATACATAAGCATTAGTGGAAAACCAAGAAATGAATTGAAGGAGAGACTTCAAAGACATTTTCAGACTTTGAACTAAAAACTGATAGCTTATTTGCTATCTTGTCCTTTGTATTTCTCGAAGAATTTTGTTTTCCTTGCTGTCATTAACATTCTAGAATGAAAACAATAAAATGGATTTTTAGTTTGGAAATACATGGATCCAAAACCCAATTTTTATTTTGAGGATTCTTCTATGCAATGCATTTATAGTATCAGAGCTGAAGGTGAAAGTTAAAAAGACTTATCAAAACGAAGAGTTACATTTTGATATCCATCCATCTTTAAGTCATGGATGTTGTTAACTAGAGGTTTCATGCATTCTTTCAAGGAAAAGCGGAGTTTAATTATTTTTTCTCTTTGAAATATTTTGTGGCCATGAAGACACCAACTTTTCCTGTCAGTTCAATGGACAAAGCCAGGGCTGCAACTCATTCAGTCGCTGCAATTTTTAAGATAATAGTAAAAAATATTCCTCTTGTTTTTCACATGTATATATTCTTAGTGCTAAGGATTACATGTGTGTAACTAGTTTTAAGAGAATATTTTACCATGCTTGTCATGAAAAATAGCACATACCATGTTTGTTGTCTTGTTCTTTTTCAAAGCCCAAATCTTTTGGCTGACCAAACGATCCCAAGACCTCTAAAATATTCTGTGATCTTCCTAATTGGATACACTGATGTCTGCTGGAAACCAGATGTGATCAACTGCAGTCATCTGTGAGGCCGAAACAAAATGCAGCATGTTTTTCAGGAAAGCTTTATCAGTAACTCTACCTCCTTCCAAGGCATAGATGTAATCCATAAATAAAGGAGTTGCCATTTGATGAGAAGGAGGAAATTCTATCTTAGTCAATGACAGGGAAAGTGAAATGTGGTCACCCAGAGTTCCTGCAATTCAAAGCCAACTCATGCCCACTTTAATTATTATGATGTATGTTCCCGTTCAACTTTAACAGGACTGCTTGTACGGGTAAAGGATTTCAATTGCAAGGGTCACATTTGCTTTGCTTTTTTCATCTCTGGTTTAGAGTTAGGAAACCTGCAGAAAGGACAAGGATCCTTTGAGGGAGCCATCTGTTCATCTGACTGCCTCCCCCAGGAAAGATTAGAGCAAACCCAGGGTGGTCAGTTTGGATAGACCCCTGGACAGTGACTGAATGGAAGGGAGAGTAGAGTGGCCTCATACTGTCTGAAGAAGCTATAGGACTCAGAGCCAAAGCACAAGGTGTTTTTGGAGAGGACTGGATTAGTGTAAGACCGGATGGCAGAAACCACCACATACCCCCAGGAAACCAGTGACGCCAGATAGATCAGTCACAGAGGTGACTGCAAAAATTGTTACGCTTTCATGTATTTTATTACTTGTAATTTTAGCTTTAATTTCACCACAGCTTTTTCAATCTCAGTGGAAAATTAGAAAGCAAAAATTTCACATAGCAAGGGAAGGTGGAACAGGAACACAGATCTACGCAGGCCTGGGAAGCAGGTTCATGGTCGAGTAACTTGTTTGTGGGAACTGCAGGATTCGTGAGGATGGAGATTGCAAATGCCAATTATTTTGATTAGTGGAGGGTTTGGTACTCTCAAGAGTTTTAAAGAGTTTTGGTTTTGTTCCAAGCTCTTTAGACTCTAGATGGGTTGAGATAGTCTGAGGCTTTGGCAGTCCATGATGGAGCTGCACTTGAGCCTCACCTCTGCTTTATATGTAAATAGTGAAGTTATCCACACGAAAGCTATCTTCTGTGTTGACTTCACTTTGGAAAACACTGTGTTTCAATCAACTGCTCTTTATCTTTGGGCAGGGTGACGTCTGTCTGGGAGAGCTCAGCCCCGCAGCAGCGAGAGGAAGGCCACGCTGGTGACTCCTGCGGGGACTCCTCCTGGGGACACTGACATTGGGACCACCGCGCTGCCTCTGTTCCCAGGCAGGATTTCAGCCCACTAAAAGGACTGGCCCAGCTTGAAAACTCAGATGTCTATAAAACCATTAAGGTAGGTAGCATCTTCAGGCATTATTTACCTGTAAGGATTAAGGCACGTCTTGCTTTTACGTGAAAATCAGACTCCTGACGCCAGCATGTGGCTTTGGGAGCTGTGATTATAGCGAGGGACCTATAATAAGTGTGCTTTTGTCTTGATACTTTTTCGTACAAAGGTCTTGCAGTTATCGAGCATACATAGATACAAGGTCTTAGCACAAATTTATAATTAATTTTATTCCCAGTAGTAATGTCCATAATCAAACTGAAATCAAAGACCAGTAAGAATTTGACTTTAGGCTGTCATTCTCAGCTATCTCATAGCTCATTCAGAATAAATTAAAAATTATAACAATAAATTAATGAAATAATATTGTAGCTTTTCAGAGGACACAGGCTCGCAGTTTCTATGAAAACTGCTCTGCAGCCAGCTGCTTCTGCAGCTGACATTTGCTTATTGAGCCAAATCCGTATCTCAGGGCAGACCAGAGGGAATGTGTCTATTCTGGTTCCTGAGAAACAAAGCAGACGAGGGCTATTTCTAGTGGCCTTTCAGGTCCAGTGTGGGTGGCTGAGAACTTTGAATCAAAGTCCTCCCTTTCAAAACTGAACCCAGTGATATGAGTTTTGAACAGGACTCACAGACTTAAACGCAGTAAAGGAGGAGACTGAGACGGTTTGTGATGAAACAAGCAACTTGTCTGCCTCTTGGAATGAGAATATTATCTTCAAGAAAGGAGAAAAGCAATAAATAAGAAATAAACTCAGAAGAATGAATTTAAATATTAGAGGGCACTAAAATCTAGGAAAAATGTCCTGGCTCGTTTTCGTCAAAACATTTTGATAGACTTCTGATAAACTAGGAAACACAAAAAAAGATGTTAGCTTGGGCCAACAAACAAAAAAAAATGCTGGCAGATGTGTGGAACGCTCACTCTTTTTTTTCCTTTACAAAGTTATACAATAGAATCTAGCTACTGTATGTGACTGTGTTATGGGGGACGAGGGAAGGAGGGAAGTCAAGGAAGAAGGTTAAAGGCTTTCAAACCTGGATGCTTAATTCTAGGTCTCTAAATCTGTATTTCTTATAGAAATTATTTTGAAAGTTGCTTATAAATCTCAAAACTTCCCCCCAAATCATTTAAGGTTGAATTTGTCTTCGTAAAATGGTGTGATTCAGTGTTCTTTATTCAGTGAAGGGAAGCATCTATAAACCATTTCTTTTTTGAATGGCTTTATTTCTGAATCCTTGCTTACCCTAAATAAGATCTGAAATGGTTTCTCCTGAACATTAGAGGATGAAGGAGTAGAGCATACATCGTGTTTCTAAACGGTAGTCTAATGATAAACAGTGATATATATTTTTAATGCTAAAAGTGGTACTGTGTTCCAGTTTTAAAGCTTTTAAAAAATAAATACAGGCTGCAAAGGAAGAGGGGGAAACTGGGAGATACTTCATTTTTTTATCAAAGACTAGCCATTCATAAATTGCTGAACAATGGAAACTGCATGCAGGGCTAGCGCCTGGACTTAGAGTGAACCATAGCATTTCATAAACTAGTAGAGCTAGGCATAAAGTGCTACTATTGGGAGTCTGCATCACCGAGTATTTGCTCACTTAAACCCCAGGGTAGAGGAGAAATTTTCATGGAGCTTATAGTGATTTATAATGGGAAGCATAGGCTTTTTCATAGACATTGTTCTCAGTGACAGTGTAAAGAAAGAGAGCACTAAATCTCTTCTCATCATAACTAATGATTAAGTCAGCAGCTTTTTTGGCGAATACAGAATGCCCTTCTACAAAAACAAAGTATTCTATTGTGATGTATTACATTTAAAAAACCCATAAGTATCCCATAAGGCTATTGCAATATTTTTAACTAGATCTTCCCTCTTTGTCACCATATTGAAATAAATGGAATGTGTCAGACTGAGTAATGCTCTTTCAATAAGTTTTTAGGAGCTCACTTAGAAGTTTGGCAAAATATAAAGAAACGAGGAAAACTTTCTCAGGATCCTCTATGGCCTGAATGAAAGATCGGTCCATTAAGGAGAAAAGCTTATGCTGATGCTGACACTAATAAATGGGACAGAGAAGGATATTTCTGCTTAGTTTGGGCTACCTTGCTCCAAGTTTGCTGCCTCAAGTTGCCCTGTGAAACAAATCAGCCGGCTGAAGATGATTCATTGCATTACAAAGTTCCCATCAATATAATGGGGAAATCAGTTTTGTGTGAGTGTTCAAATGGGAACCCACCCTCAACTAACAGGAGTCAAAGGGCCAGCAGTCGCTGAAAAATTAACTCCCCTGCATCCGCCGTTCAGAGCTGGGTTTGAACTATGGCACTAGGAATGCCTCTTCCTTCAGAGAGTGTTTCTGTTATTCGGTCTGGATACTGAACTAGCTTGAGCATCTTACATTATTTGAAGAAAATACTGGGATTTTGTTAGGCTGTTCTTTGTCCAGTGCTTTCATTTCAGATGCGATCTCAGCCCTGTTGAAGTCAGTGATAACACTCCTACAGCCGTTGCCAAGGCCAGCTTTTACTCTTTATTTTGACCCTTGTGGCAAATTTTTGGAAGGTGTACCTTCAGAGTTAGATCTAGCTTGGACCTTGAAGGGAATGTAAATACTTTCTCTTTTATAAATATGTTCCTTAAAATATTTTATACATCAAAACTTAAAAAAATACCTCCTCAGTTCTTCTCAAATGGAAAAATTTGCAGTAAAATGACAACAGAAAAAAAATGCGTTTAATCATTATCCCTCAGTAATGGTCAGACTTTAGGACTCCATTGATCTCCATGTTGCAAGTGCCGTTTTTTAATTTTTTTCTTTCATTTTTTAGAAAAACAATAGATTAATGTGAATCCATTTTCAAGAATCTTCTTTTGTGATAGGGATCCTACAGTGTGTTCTTATATTAGGTAGTTTAAACATTTCTGAAATGTTTGGAAATCTTGCCTAGTACGTCCTTTTTTACATCTCTGTAATACAGCCTTTCCTGAGTATCGTGTCAGGAATCCTAGCCACAATTCAAAAAATTACCGTTGGGTAAAGTGAGCCCTCCTGACTTAAGAATCCTCCTCCCCCCGCCCCCCCATCCCTTTTGCCTCACAAAGGTCCTAGTCAAGAGTGGGATAGAAGGAAATCCCATTAGAGCCTAATAATGCTGCTTCTTTCCAGAGGGAGTCACTAGAAAGTAATTTATTTCTTCAGCATGCAACTGGAGGTACTCATTTGTCAAAGGCATGTGCGTGCTGGTGCTATGGCCTTCGTTATCCCAGGAACAAGGGACTGAGGTTGTGACCCAAGAAGCCTATTCCTACTGCCAGGCTAGCCCGACCTGTTCCTTACTTACTCAAACATCACGTACGAGTCCACAGGACGTACAAGGCTATGCTTATAGCTGGAATTTGTATAGTATGTATACGGTATGAAAAGCCACAGTTCTGCTGCCTTCCTGTATTAGCACCAATAAGAGGCTACAGGCAAGAGTACCGCTATCAGCTGCATTCCTTCATCTCCGGAGCCATGGGCAGCTCTCATTTTCAGACATGCTTTCCTTCCCCCCCACACCCCGCTTTTCTCTATTGTTATGTCTTTCCCATCAAGGGAATTTGCCCTCGAGTTCAGATCACACACACTTAGGAGATGCGGTGGAGAATCGGCCCTTTGTGAGCGTGTGAAGGATGCTTTCCTTGACCTGTCAGAGAACATATTTTACTTGATGAGAAAGTATGCTGGGCCAAATTCCTCCCTACTGTAAGCTGGCTGCTAGAAGTGGACTTACACTAGAGATGAGCATGGCCTACTTCGGCTGGTGGAAGGTCTCCTAAGCAGATGACACTGTTTGCAATGTATTGGCTGCTTTTACTGCTCTTTTAAGTCATGGTGGGTGTTTATGCCAAACAATGCAAATAGGAAGTCATTTGTTTGTGAGGGCCTAATCCTGAAGCCCTTATTTGGTGTTTACTGAAGTTAAATTCAGCCTTTACCCAGATAAACTCCAGTTGAATTCATAGGGAGTGTGCCACAGTGAGGACAAGGAGAGGACTGTGGGAGTGTGCTGCTTGTTTTTGGCCAAAGCACAAAGATACTTTACGCTGAAAACGCATACTGAAGAAAATAGAGGCCCACACAATTACTGCCTATATGCATGCGGCACTATACGTGTGCACACGAACACAATTGCACACTAATCTAATCAATACATTCATTTCTTATTAGAACATAATTACACATCCCAGGAGGCTGGAACAGAAAAGTCCCATTAACCCCTCATGCCCTTTTCAGCTTTCCTCTGCCTTTCCATCTAACAGACCTCTGTGTCACTCCACTCATTAGCAGTTACTGTCTATGACATTGTTACATAAATAAGGATGTCGACCTGTCAGAATGGGTCACCCAATTCAAGGGTGATGATAAATATCTGTCCCTCTGAATTAGGCCAAAGACACCAGAGTACAGGACAGCTACTGTTGATTATTGGATAGTTAATGTATAGAGGACAAAAGGTGCTGAGGGCTGGTCACTTTTTGGATCATTAATATGGATTTAGGCCTATTGTTGAAAAAAAAGCACACACACACACACAAAACTAGGTTAGCAAAAACATGCATAACTTTCAATTTGGGATAGAATGTATAGATGGCGGGTAGATTCATGGCGTTGAAGGTGTGGCTTTTGCATGAAATTGATGGTGCTTTTAGATATGCAAACAAAATATTCTGGGGTCAGGCTGAAAACGGTTTGTGTTCCCCCGTGCTTACAAATGCAATGTAAGTAAAAGGCACAGTTGATGCCTTTAAATAAGCAGAAGTGACTCCAGGAAGGGGAATATGCAGGAAAGCAGTATTCAGTTCAGAAGCAGCTAGAGACCTGCTGCTGAGGTTTATCACATGGTTTGCACTGAAAACCATTGGTAATTGCCAAGACTCTTTTCTGAAAGTCTGCTTTATTTTCAAAACACCTTTTTCTACTTAAATAATGAAAGGGCTGGAGGGTGTCTGTAACCCCAGTTCATTCCTTTAGTGATTATTATCTTCTTGCGTTAGTGACAGATTATTCCTTGCAGGTAGCACTTAGGTGTGATGCAAGACACTGCTTTGGTTTTAATGGCAGATAATGTGAAAATATCAAGGGAGTTTTACAGACAGAGGCTCTTGCCATTCCAAATAAGAATAAATTAAGACTCTTTTCCAAAAGACTCAATGCTGTAACTCACTGAAAATGTTAAGTGCTGGGCAGGAACATCCCTTGGGATTTGTTTATCTAAAAGTCTAATCGCAGCACCCACAACTTTCCCCGAATTCAACATCCCACAGGATCAGACTGTTGTATCACTGTCTGGAATTTATTACAGCAGTTTGCTCTGCATGGAAGAGCCGGACTGGTAGGGAGCTAAATGTCCTGTAAAGAAGTCGGCGTTAAGTACAGCATGTCTTTGCAGAGTCAGGCTCCTCAGTTAGTTTTACTCCACTCGTCCCTGTCTCCGTGCATTGGTATCTCCTTTACAGTCCTGCCAGTGAGCTGCAGGAGATGTGGCTACAGCGTTTTTCTAGAGCAAGGCTCTGCCAGATGTTGATACCAACACATGTGCCAATTCGGTAGTGCGAGGTAGCTGTTATTTGCTCCGTGTTTCCCTCTTCCTAATTTCCTTCACCCTCAGGGAAGCAACTGTCGCAAGGAGTATCCCTGTTTTCCTGGCCCACTGGAAAAGTTCTGCCAATTATTGTAGTCAGAAATCTCAGTCTCACTGGTGGTGCCAGACAGCAATTTTTTGAGCACAGGAAGATCAACAAATCAACTCGAGTTTGCTGAGACACCCCACCAGTCCTGAAGTGCTGATTTGAGTAGAGACTGTGAGTTCTGGCTTACTGGAGTACATTTGCATTTTTATCCAGGTGCAGCTATGCAGATCCGGAAAAAGAAAATGCAGGGTGATCAGAAATAGGGATGCCTACAGCTCCTGAACTTCCCTTGCTGGGGTAAGACCCAAGGGACTTAAGGGACAAATTCTGGAGTTGGTCTGCGGTGGCAGATTTCTGTCCTCAGTGGATGAGACCCACAAGGGAATGTCTAAAGTATCCTGCACATGAATTGTGTATCAGCAAAAGATATCAAAAAGATTTAGAAACATACTGTTCCCAAATCATTTTTTTCCCATTCAAACTGCAGTCACACATACTATTTTATTTAACTGCACTAGATGCTACTATTTTGTGATTATTACTGGTAAGATTCATGCTCCTCCATGAAATCAATTTTTAGAATTAAATTTCCAGAACAGATTTTTCTGTGCATGAACCTGCAGATGGGTTTCTGCTGGAGTATACAACATTTTCTCTTCAGACTGAAGCCTTTGGGGTCTGAAAGTTGTAAAAAAAGAAAAAGTCAACCTTTTTGTAGCATTATAACTAAAATTTGAAGGTATTTTGATCTGGGATTTCCTCAATGTATTTTCTCTAACAAGCATTGAAGATGATGTTTTAAAAAAGACAAGGCTTGGAAGTGCAGAGTGTTGTAAGGCTGCTTGCCAATGCCTCTGTTTCTGAAAGGGATAGACCTGTCAGTGTTCTGACTGATATCGTCGGACATCCTCAGATATCATCCCCTATTCCATTATAATGACAGATCTGATAGTCTGTGGGAAATCTGTAAAAAACATGATTCAGAAAAATACACCAAATTACATTATTTCTTTGTATTTGGTTATTTCCTGACTATTTCACAGGAAAGGCATGGCTGTATTACCTTGATGCCTATCAGAAACCAGGAGGAACCATGTCGAAATATGTTAAAAAATGAAAATATATTTCTTTCCTTTTTAAGGTTGATTGTAAAAAGCCTTGCGCATGCACACATGCTACATTTATAAAAATAATTCCTAACACCCTCTAAAAAAGTCTAATCATAATATCTCAAATATGTGGCCAATATACATCGGATTATTTTGCAGCAGTGGGTTAAGCATATTGCTGGCAAAGAGCTCCAGCACACGATGATATAAATTCACAGAAACAGCGCTTGCTAATGCAGTAAATGACGACAGCTGCTGTAACTGCTAACTAAAAGGGAGCTCTATCCAAGAATAATGAATATTTCCCATTGCATTTCAGAAGTGCATGCTCTGCACATGTGAGTTTGGGTCATAACTATGTCAGCCCTATGTATCCCTCCGTTTACTGCACGGTAACATTTAGATGAATTAATTAAAGGTCTGAAGTTAATTCTGCACATACTCGGCGTGAGAATTCCAGCAAGGCAGCCGCTGGTAGCCAAGTCCTCGCCGCAGTCATGGCCCAGGTACCGCCTGGTCGGCGCAGAGCCCCTTGCAGTGCCTGGCTCACCCCAGCCTGCGGAAGGCAATGGCACTCCTGCCGTAAACTGCCAGGGCGAGAAAGCCGTTCGGCTTCCTATTGCAGCCCGGTAACAATCTGCTCGTTTGTGCTGGTGGTTTTTGTGCTGTGACTACCTTTCCAACAGGAACTGGACTGAGATCACTGGCTTATTCCAGTCTAGCCACTGAAAGGCTGCCTGTTTATTAAAACCATACTCTCTGTGAAATGCATCTTTGTCTATGAAATGGCATGGCCATTACATAATGAGTTTGTGATTTATGGTCGTCAGATAGTGTATTTGCAGTAGGCAAAGCAGTAAGCCTTGAGGGATCAGGATTTGAGAGCCCAAGGCTGTCCATCTCCAGGTGCTTTCATGCTTTCTTGCTTCACTGAAACATAATAATTGATGGGACTTAACTTCTTGAAGAGTGAACGGTGCTATCGCTACCATCGGATGAGGCAAACCCAAACCAGCAGCTATAGCGTGAAACGTATCGGAAGCATCTGAAGCACCTGGACAGCCATCAGCGTGAAACGTATCGGAAGCATCTGAAGCACCTGGACACCCATCAGGGTGACATGGAAGGCTGCCTGGGTTATCTCTAGAGCGCGGGTATTGGTAGCAGTCTAGCCGTGGTGGGATGGAGCACCATGAACGTTAATTTACCCGAGAAGTGCTTGGGGCTGTGGTTCCACAAACATTTTTCTCTGTGGCAATTTTGGCTCCAGCAGGTCATGCTGCCACCGCCCAGGGCTGTTTGCAGTGGTCCCTACACTGCCCTCTTTGTTCTGCGCAGAGGGGTGGCAGGAGCATGGGAGCAGGCAGCAGCGAGCCACAGTGGGCATCGCCTGCTGACGCTGACTCTGTGTCCCGGAGAAATGTGTGTGTAACCACAACCCGAGGGGCAGGATGAATAAGCTTATGTGGAAGTCTGTGACTAAATCATTCTGGAAAATAGGCTCTAGGCTCTTTTGAAAACGTTACCCGTTGCTAATAGGGACTAGATGTCTTAAAGGAAAGGTGAAAGGCCATTTAGTCTATTCCTTTAAGTGCGTAGCATCTTGTATAAAGGAAATCACCAGCACAGCTGCTGTTAGCGGGAAGATGTGAACTTTTTCAGCAAGTAATTGATGGCCATAAAGATTACACTGCCCTCTCTAAAGTGGTTCCTGGTGTTAATCTAATCAGTGCCAAGTACAGTAGCTGTTGATCTGTGCCAAGAACCTCACTCTTCTATTACGTGGGTTAAGCCCGTTCCCTGGATGCAAAAGTAACATTTCATGAGTATTGAAGCTGAAGCAAAATACGAAAAAGTGAGTGTCTGTTACAGGGAGTTAGGAAAGAGGTCTGTTGTGTCTGTTGTACCAGTTTATCTGAAAATCCTGGCGGTGAAGTGTTCCTCGTTTGATTGCGTGTTGTCAAAGGGTGTGTGCAAGAGCAGCAAATGAAGCTAAATTCCTGTGAGTAAATTATCTACCCTGAATTACTCAACAGCTCCATACCAATCAAGTTACAAATATTAGTATATATTATATATTAGCATGCATGTTACCAGCGTGGTATCAGCTGATCTTGTTAAGGTGTAATGCAATAAATTGCCTAAATGACTTCATGTACAATTAGATGGTAAGTGTGAAAGACCCTCTGCCTCCTACAGGTGCCCACACAGTTCCATGTGTTGTGCCTTGAAAACGTTCATTTGCACGTTTGCCCCTAAGTGGAACAACACAAAAACTTCCACTCTTGCACTAAATCCTGGAAATTAGGTACTGAAGAAAGCAATGACCTCCTGCCTCCTCCAGTCGGTTTGGCAAAGGCAGGTGGCAGGAGGCTGACACTTTTTAGCCTTTTTACAGTACTAAACCTGCCATTCATCGCAGTCCCTCTGACAAGAAGGTTATTTGTCCGCCTGGCTGACCTAACTCCAGGACCGCACGAACAAACGTGTCTTGAGCCGATATGGCCATGTGCTGCGGGGGTTATCCTGGCTGGCCTTGAACAGGACCAGCAGCGTCAGTCAGGAGTTACTTCACAAGCTCTCTTTTACCAAAAAAAGGCAAGCCACGCTGTTGACAGAGAGATGCCGAAGCCTTTGTAATGCCTGCAGCCAAGCGTGCCCCATGCTGTGAGCTCATCAGATGTCATGTGCTAACTCGGTACTTCATGGAGGGCTTTTATAGTGTATGGGAGGCACTGTTGGTGAATAAGTGGAGTGCTTTCTTCTGAGTCTGGCTTAAACTCAATATTAGTGGACATTGTAGGTGCCTACTGCAGTAACAGTCTTGCTGTCAAGCTCTTCTGTTGCTGTGGCCATTTTTCCATCATTTTTGCAGAAGTGCATGCGATAATGTAATTAATGACTATGCTTCTTATGGTAGTGGAAGCAGACAAGTGCTGTGGGGTGGATCTCACACCTAACCGTAGAGGACAGGTGTGCAGTCAGGAAACGGGGACATGGCATTCCCCAGCATCTGGCAGTCCCCGTTTTTGGCTGAGGGTATGGGAAGTGTGACCTCAAAGGGGCAAAGACCACGAGAGAAGAAAGTAGGAGCAACAGGCATGTCCTGAAGCTGTGGTGGAGACAGGGTGAAGACAGAATGACTGATTCTTGCTGTAGAAAATGCATATGATAGAAGCAAAGTGGATCAGCGATTAGAAAATAAGCAAAACCAGAATCTGAGAAATTACTCTTTTCCAGGCTATACAGCCAAGTTCAGATTCGGCCAGGAACTGATGCCATTCACATCAATGAGAGGAGAAAATATCTGCTCACACTGAAATATGTGATTTCCATTGCTGAATTACAGTTTTGTGCACTCAAACATATGGCCCGTGTCCCCCTGACCCCACCAGGAGCAAAGTTGCACAGCTTCTGTGTCATAGCTGGCTTGCCATGTTGGGTTGGCAGGATTTCCAGATTTGGGATAGAAAGTTTCTGCTCCATGACCCCACCTTTTTGCAGCCCTTCTGGTACATACAGAAGGACTTGCAGAGTGTGCGCGTTCGTTGCCTACATGGGCTTGTATCCTGTTGTATGAACTTGGCTAAACAGCAGCGGTTTAGATTTAGCTTAACTCTCAGTAACACCTTTAGCTCAACTCTTTTGTTGAGTGGTGTACAGCTCCGTCCGTTAGCATCCTTCTGAATTCCCGCGGAAATCTTTGAAACAAAAGATGTTTTTAAAATAAGTGAAGAATCATACACAGTTATTCAAAAAATAGCATCATGAATTCAAACTTTATTAATATTTTGCTCTACTTTAATTTTGGTATACTTCCTGTGTAGACCCAGATATGTACACATACACACACACACGCACAGATTTATATACATGTGTGTGTAAATGTATGTACACACATGTGTGTGTTCCATATATATACACATATGTATGTTTGCCTGGAATATATATGAAATGTCAGCGTGTTTGTAGAATGGTCTCTGAGATGTTTGGGAATTCACCAGTGCCGTGTCATTATTGATGATTTATTCGGATTACAGAAGGGCCTACAGTACCTAACCAAACCAGGGAACAGATTGTGTTAAGCAGTCCTCAAATGGTTCCTGCTTTAATGCAAATAGTTTAGAGAGGAGGTGAAGAGAAAGAAAGATGTAAGAACTACAAAGCAGACTAGTGGTTTAGCTGCAAATAAATTTTGATGTCCTGATTAATACCTTTCAATTCTCACTGGCTTCATGTATTGTGGTGTGATGAATCGTGTACCAGCAACAGAATTTGTCTGAATGAATACCGTCACAGATTGTTCTGGTGCTCAGTCCTGCAGGGCTCCGGCCACTTGATGGCAACCCTCAGAAAGTCCTCCTGCTCTACTGGATTTCAGAGTCCTGACACTGAATTCACTCTGCTCGTGCTGTGATCAGATCTGGCTAGGACCGTGCTCTGCCCTCAGCGCTCAGTCCAAGGTCCCTCTGAAGTTCCAAAGATGTGAGCTGCGTTTTATTCCCAGTATTCCTCATTTTCACGTGTTTGTTCCCATCCAGGTTCCAGAAGAAGCTTCAAGAGGAAGTGCCAGAATCTTATTAGGGAAAGATTGTTGTGCTTTTACTCCCCGAGGAGGCCTGGCAAGATTTTAAAGACAGCAGCATGCTCCTGCAGAAGGCTGAGAGGTGAAGGAAGCAGACAAGATGGAAAAGTTAATAGGAAGAAGGAAAAGTGTAAAAGAGGTACAGTGCATGGGAACATAAAGAGAAAGGAAGTGACTGATGAGGGAGAGTATGAGTCTTCTCTGGTTCACAGTGTTACGATACCACCGTCTGCATTTGTCACATCATTTAACAGTGACCTGCAAATGATTATTTTTATTGCATTTATGCTTTTCATCGCTTCTTGATGATTTACAATGAAAGCTTGAAAGAGTTCACAGCTTGATTTTTTTTAATATACTCGTTGTTGTTGTTCTGTATCTCAAGTTTTTTGTATACACAAAATTCTTGCCAGCACAACTAAATTAATTTAGATTAATTTTGATACGTTAATGTACAATACTCCTACAGACACCCAAACCCTCATCAGCATCTGGGGGACACACTTTGGTTGCTGCGGTCCTTTTTAATAGCTCTAGTTTCTCTCCATAAGAAATGCTCAAACTGGCAAAGCTTTTGCTGGCAGACAGGCTTTCAAAATGTCAGGAAGATAGAGGTGAGAGGAGGGGGAGAGACTGGAATTTTATGGGCAATACTTGCATGTGCTAAAAAAAAAATGGAGGGAGGATTTATTTTCCTGCCTCAATTCCCTTTGCAGTTCACCTTTAAAGGAAAATATTTTTTTAATGCACATGTATTAAATGTGCTCATGTTCAGTTATGATTGTTGTTTAATGAATAGGATATTCATTACATTTAAGCATATTGAGCTCACAGAAACAGCTGGAAAAATATTATAAGTGTTCATTACACACAAGTGAAGAAACAAGCATGTATGCGTACGTGTTTACGTGTACGTGCACATGTGTATTAAACACCACACAGCACCTTATCTGAAAGAGGGCCCTCACAAGGACATGGATGGCATACATGCATGATGGATTTAAAATGACAGAGTAAGAGGTGAAAATAAATCCAAAGATCAAACAGAAACAGAAGAGAAAATAGGGAACAAACTGAGAGGAAGCTGTGCTAAAAACTGGCTGTATTCCATATTAGTTATTCAGATCTCCAGATTAAGACAGAGCAATTTTGTTATTTCTTTTTTTTTCTCTTTCATTGAAAACAGATACACCCCAGTTCAAGGAGATGTTCGAACATGTGCTTAACTTTAAGCATATAAGTAATCCCAGTGAAGCTGTTTTACCGAGTATTCAGAAAAGCCACGGTTAATAAAGATGTTCACTGTAGTTAAAAAGATCAACAAGTTCTAGGTTCGTGGAGAGGGGAAAATAACTATTACATTATATATATGTAATTATATATGTGAAGAAGAGGAAGCTTGTAGCAACACATATGAGTGAGAAGCTTAAAACTGCAGAAGAATAATAAGGGAAACATAAGGAAAGCAGGCAGATCTCTGTCCACCACGGTCATTTTTTTAATATATTAGGAAGAAAACCTGAACTATACTAACTTTTTTCACTGTCTTAAGGTAGTAGAACAATAACGTGAAGGGGATAGAACTGGTTTGATTTCAGAAAAAAATCTGTATCACGTAACGAGTATAGGGATCATTAAATGTTTTCCTTTCCAACAGTAATTTTAGTAAGTTCTAACAGGAGCTTATTAAACACGAACTGCTGAAACCAGAGTTAAGATCAAAATATCCATATATCCGTACCCAGGAATTTTAAAGGAGCTCAGTGGTTTTCTGGAGTGCCAGTGCATGCGATAGATATCAGCTGGGTGTAAGCTCCCAGAAACACTAAGCAATAAATACCGTCTATGAAAAGGAAGCTGTCAAATAGGGATGTAAAAGGTGAATAAGATGGTGAAGATTAAGGTGGGTTCTACGCTGATGCAACTTTTGAAATCAGGATACAGATATTCTGAAATATGTGGTCTAGTGTGTCTAAGAGCCCATTTAGGAAACCCTATAGAATACATTATATTGGGAGTAGAACTACGGGATAAACGTACACACACTTATGTCTAACTTTCTGTTCTCGAAACCTGACTATGTGAAGTGGCTTTGTGCTCAATGTGCTGAACTTCCTATGTCCTAACCCGTATTTCTAAACATGTCCGTTAGACATGTATTTCCTTAGGCCTTGCATTGCAAAGCCAAGATCCTAACTCAGGGCTTTCGCTGCACCTCCAGCAGCACACCGCAGTGTCACCGAGTCACAGGCTGTAACTTGAGCTGAAGCCTCCTTTGTAAATTTTGTCTTGGAGGAGCCAAATGCAATCACCTGTATGAACCTATAAAGTTCAGCATATCATCTTTGATCTAAAACCAATACAAGTTCAGTAATGAGAAACAATGTGGCAATCTGTATCATGGTGGAGTCATAGAATGCTTTAGCTTGGAAGGGACCTTAAAGGTCATCTAGTTCTATCCCCCTGCCCCTGGCAGGGACACCTCCTACCAGACAGGGTTGCTCAAAGCCCCGTCCAGCCTGGTCTTGAACACCTCCAGGGATGGGACGTCCACTGCTTCTCTGGGCAACCTGCGCCAGTGTCTCACCACCCTCACAGTAAAGAATTTCTTCCTGGTATCTAAATCTAAACCTACCGTCTTTCAGTCTGAAGCCACCACCCCTCATCCTATCACTACGTGCCCTTGTCAGAAGTCCCTCTCCAGCTTTCTTGTAGTCCCCCTTCAGATACTGGAAAGCTGCTATAAGGTCTCCCCAGAGTCTTCTCCCTGGAGAATAGATGCCGGGTGCTCATTTAGTCTGTTCCCTGTTTTGATGCAACACTAATGTATCTATTATTTTATTAAAAATTCACGTCAAACCAGGACAACCACAAAACCTAGCTGTCTGTGAAGCACTTGCTGATGGCCCATGGGTAATGATTATCAAGCAGTATTTTTCACATGTATATACGATATTACTTTCTTACCCCAGTAGCTTCTGATTTTTAAGTAACTATCGTTATCCTGGCAACAGCACAGCGAGAGGAGGTTTTGTTACAGAACTTTTAGATCCTGATAGCAAGGTTCTTACTGGAGATAATTAGCAAAACCTCCTTGAGTCCCAGACATCACCATTTGTAATGAATAATCAAAAGGCTGTTGCATCCAGAGGACGCCGTGCTTGAACTTATGTGGAGTATCAAAGCTGAGGCTGATACTGAGCTGATCTTTATGTACCAGTGCAGGCAGCTACCAGGAGAAAACCATTTAATTGCTCTTTTGTTTCTTCTCAACTGCACCATCACTCATTCATGCTAAAAATCATTATACGTAGACCACTGATATTCCTTCACTTGCAAACGTCGGTGAAGCTGAAGGTATTAACGCTTGGTCAGACCTTCAGGAGCTAAAATATTTTTCTGCTTTGTGTTAAAAGGGAGATGAGTGAGCCAAAAGCTGAAGGTATCATGATTCTTTGGTCCTTCCCAAAATCTGATAATCTAAACAGGGAATAATTAATGTTTCTCAGCTCCTTGCTCAGTCCCTTAAATTAAATGGAATTGCTTTATAAGCTGCTAAAATATAGAAGTATTATAGGAAGACACCAGAGAAATGGGGATCAGTCTGTGGAGGTAGAGAGCTATATAACATGGATGTTATTGGTTTAATTGCATGAATTAAGGTTTCTAAACAGGCTTCTGTTATCTTCTGGAGAAAGGGAGAAAGAAAAGCGAAAATACTATTACAAGGAGATAAATTTAAAGGTGCAACAGCAGAGAAAATAAGTGTTCTTGTTTATTTAGTGTCATCTTCATTGATTATATGCATTTGTGTTCAGAAGAGAATGTTTATAAGATTAGAGCTTTTCCTTTGTATCTGCACTGTCAGACTGGCTCTAGGTTGCCAGAGAAATTTAGTGGCTCTCAAAAAAGCTTTCTGTGCATGTAGACAGCTCACAGCAAGTCGATCCTTAATTTTTTTCAGAACCTACTGTCTGTCAAAAACTCGTAGGAGTTAAAAAACACCACAACTAACCCAAAGATTCAGTGTTAGAGTCAGTTGTTTGAGCCACTAATTGCCTAGTGTCCTTGGCAAGAACAAACACAGAGCCATATCATTTGATATCTTGAACCATAACCTGCAATAATCCATACTCTTTAATCCTTCATATAGCTGTCGCTATGTCATCACAATTTATTTTAAAATGGTATTCTTTAGTACTAATCTCATTCCTAATCATTCATACTAATGTTAGCATTAGAGTGAATTAGGGCATTATTTGCCTAATATGTGCCATATGTGACACTTAAGTACTTGTAATTACATATCAGAGAAGACAGCATTGGATGTGAATGGCACATACAGTATGAAAAATGGAAGAGCCCTACATTAAACTTTTAATAGAAATAACTTCAGCAAAACTTTCCCACAGGCAACAGAACTCTGATATTTTTAGCTGGTTGAGGCCAATGTATGTTAAGAATAGCATTCACTGCAGTGGGAAAATACACAATTTCTATTATGGGGCAGTCAGAATAACAACATACTGATGATACGCTGGTATAAAATATGTAATTATCCAGCATGCAAAAGAATAAATCACATAAACTGTTTACAGTAGGAATTGTGAAAGGACAATGACACATTGTTGTCTTCTTTGTGTAGCAAGGATAAAGTTTGGCTTATAAAATTGCAAAATCTAATTCATGGTGTTTATGTGATGCTTCCTGCAAGAAGACTCTGATAAGATTTTTTTTATTTCTAATAAATTAGGTTAGATATTAGCTTGATTAAAATGGCAGATAGAACTGAATAAAATTAGAAAGATAGTAGCTTGCATAACATCTTGTGTTTCTTCACATTGTACCATTAGTCTAAAATTATATAGAATAGTCCCGTGCAGCTGCAGCTAACTGCAGTTTTGCTTCTAGAACCATTACTGTATTGTAATTCGTTGGGTGCAAAGTCTGTAACTGTACCAGAAGTGAAGTCAGACTCTCTGAGAGCTATGCTTGGAGTGATTATTCTTATTACAGAAGTACTAGTCCATCATATTAATAATTATTAATAATGCAGAGAACAAAGGCATTGTGTGTCCTCCTCTATCATCATATATAAAAATAGTTTTAATTGATAAGCCCCGTCTGTTCTGGGTGCTATTATTGTATCACTATAAGTTGTAAAAATAGGGTGAAATCAATATTTTTTATCTGCCCTCCTTGGTAGCAAAGAAGGACCTAAGCTTCAGGATTAGTGGGCAGATATGAGGAGGATTTCTTTCTTTGTGATACAAATCTGTATTAATTGATTTTTCTTGATGTGGATTAATTGCAGCTCTTTATTAGGAATAATATCACAAATAAACTATAGACAAGTATAGATTGCTAAGCCTAGATTTCAACTGAATGAGGCTAATCAATATCTAAGTCTGTAATTTAAAGCAATTCATTAAGGCCTCAGGAAAAGCTAAATAATATACGTGAGAAATGTCTCATCTGGAGCCTTCAAGGAGTTTCTCCCTAAACAGAATAAATACATTTGTAATATATAATTATTGCAGATTAAGCTTGCTCAAATGCTTTTCATTTGCCAGCTATTGCACTAAGGGTGCGGAGGGACACCTCTGCAGCTCAGGCTGTGGTAGCAACGTCCTGATGGGCCGGAGCCCCTCGCCGTGTTTATCATCGGCCTTTCAGTTCAGGAGAGGACAACGGCTGTCATATGCATTGCAATACCTCAAGTTTCTGTTCAGCTTCTTGGTAAGGAATCGTAGAATCATAGAATGGTTAGAGTTTGGAAGGGACCTTAAAGGTCATCTAGTTCCAACCTCCCCTGCCATGGGCAGGGGCACCTTCCACTAGACCAGGTTGCTCAAAGTCCTGTCCAAAGAATATGAAAATGTTCATATTCTCATTTAAGGAAGCATAATGTGTTGTATACTCACTCTGGTTTCTGACGGTCTACACTAGACAAGAGAAGTATGCGTCAGTTTTGGCCAAAGCATTGAAGCACAAATGATAGCCACCAAGCACAGCCCACAAACTACTGCTGCGCCAACAGGTAGGCAGGAGTGTTTCCCGTGGGGATGCCACTCGCTGGTCCCAGCCTGAAGGCTTGCCCAGCCAGGGCCGCTCTGCGACCAGCTGGCCATGCCTCTGCTGGGGCCGGGCTCACTGCCTTCGGGTGCTGGTTCTTCGCCATCACCCCTGTACCTGTGTGCTGTGCGTTGGAGGTACCCAGCACACAGCTGGGACTCTCAGTCACTTGTGCCTAAAAAGTAGACCCACGTAGGATTAATTTTCATCAGTATTGTAGATACACTTTGTGTCTTATAGGTCATTAAGAACTTTCCTTGGCTATTTTATATGTTGTGTGATTTCAGATAGACAGTAATTAGACAGTAGATCACATACGATTTGAGGCTGAAGTTATCCAGCAGTTACAAAAAAAAAAAAACCCAGGAGGGTTTAGTGCTTCTGTTCATTTACATTCTTCATATACAGCCACACAACATGTGTAGCAATGTCTGCATTATCATTGCTTTAGACAACATTTTGGGTATCTGTAACAGCTTTGACACTGTTCAGTCTCTGCTTGGACTGGTGCCTCATTCTTGCTCTCAGTTCAGCCAAATGTACAGTTCATTTCTAATCGTAAGCATCCATTTAAACTTAAACACATGAGCAAACATTATTAAAATTGCTATTTCAGGAAATTACTTTAGTGACTTTTGGTGAGCGTGTATTATGCAAGGTGAATTTCAGGTTTCTGTGGCTTAAGAGCTTTTAGAATATAAACTGCATCATAAAAGGAGGGAAGTGAATGCAGCACTTGATTAATATGATTGCTGTCATACTTGAGACAGATCCTAGGTTTAGAAGCACTAAATGTAAAACCTAGGATGAAACACCTACATCAGTGCCACAACAATGAACAAAAAAAGATAAATTACAAAATAATGTTGTAATAAGTATATTTTGAAAATATTCTTACATATTGGAATATAATCTTCCTGAACATGTGTGTTGGTAAGATAGAAACAGACTTCAAGCATATACTAGTAGTTCTGACTCGTTCAAATTTTAGCACTTACCAAATTAAGGAACTTCTTTGAGGTTGCAAAGGAGATATATTTGCCTTAGCAGTTCCACAAGTGCTACGCTTAACAAGAATTTTCCTTTGTGTTCCTTAAAAAACTTGGGTTTAGAGCTAGAAATCCCAAATTCTTAGTATAAGTCCTAGATTTCAGAGGGGCTACAGCAGGGCTAGATGCAAACCATTTCTGCCGGGAAAACCATGAACACAACTTTCTCTACAGTGGAATAAGCCAGGCAAGGCATTCTGTCAACTCTCCAATGCGCATATGCCCTTAACCAAAGCTGTTATTGCTCTAAGCCTTGTCCCTTTCTTGCTTTGCCTAGGCTAGCATCTGTCCTCTTGATACCACCTTGACCTCCAGTGCTGGAGCCTGTATTTTCCTCCAGTGGAAGTGAGTTTGACTCTCACTGTGAAGATACCATAGGCTATTAACTCACGTGCAGTGAAGACAAGCTAACCAGGTATTTAATGTGGTTAAATGACTTGACTTTGACTTCTGGTTCCCATATACACTAGTTTGTCCTTGTCCTTTAATTAAGTATTGTTTCGACAGCTGAATTATCTAATTCAAAGTAGCTAGTACCTAAACTAGCTAACTACTTCATGCAGGAAAGACTTAGCATGGTTTGGGACTGATTTTCTGCCTACTATGGTTCCTTTACACTACTGTATGGGAAATATTTATGCTAAATATATTTAATTGCTATAGAAATAATGCCCTACATAATTACATCATGAAAGATGTCAGAGGGCAGAAATTTCTTGCTTTTTCTTATTCGTTTCTATTTCTTAGATCCTTTCTCAATTCCATATTGCTTCGACGGCAGCACCATAAATCAAAGCCTAAATCTGAAGATGTGTGGAAATGGCAGGGCATGAATACATCCAGGATAGACTGCTCTTGCGTTTGACAGCTAACAAAGACAAGAGAATAAACATCGTAATAAGTTGGTGTGCCCTCTATCTGGCTTAGATTGTCTGGAGGCCATCTGAATAAACTCTCAGTTGAAACAGGAAGCCCTGGGACTAGATCTTTCACCTTCCTTTGATTGTCATTTTCCAATTGTTTTCATTTTTCAGTGACGCCAGCCCACTTTTTCATTGATGTTCCATTTTGGCCTTGACTGTGTCAGATCCACCCAGAGAAGTCAGAAGCCAAGAACAAATTGGGCCTAAATTAAGCGTGGGCTTTCCTTGAGGCATCCTTATACATAAGGTCCTGAAGTACGATGCAGACAATGCTGAAGTTTTGTATAAGTGGTGTTAAGACAGGGCGCTTCAAGTTCATTACACTTCTTGACTAGGTGGAAATAAATAGCGTGTGTGCACGTGCACACATACTCAAAATCAAGGATACTAACAACAGAAATATTACTGTGAAAATACACTAAAATGTGTCCATTTTTTTTTTCCAAACTAGAAAACTGCCACAGGTGACTAGATAGGGAGTGATTTTGCTCGTTTTCTAGTCTCTGATGTTAGCCTGGTAGTGTAAAGGAAACATAGTACAACAAAAGGTGGCATGGTGTAGCAATACAGAAAGTTCACCTCCTCTCCTCTCCTCTCCTCTCCACTCATGGTTTATAAGCATNNNCCTCTCCTCTCATGGTTTATAAGCATTTATGGTTTATGGGATATATTGCCCAGGTATAGCTGTGTATCATCAACCAAAGACATAACGTGCTAGCAAGTTCATCACAGTGATTTCCCATCTATTCTGTTTTGGTTTGGTTCACTGCAAACCACAAGACTAAGCACTACGCTGTCTTGGTGAGAGTGGTTTCCTCATGTGTGACAAAGGAGAGAGAGATCTGGGTCGTATATGCACATTGCTCATATTTATGAAGTCCTTGTCATCTGACCAAACCCCGTTATTCTTTGGGAATAAGAGAGGGAGTTGGCATGAGTGTTGAGAAGGCTGGACTTTCTTTTTCTTACATGAGGCCTTCCCATTTTAGGCTTGGGACTGGTTGGCAAGGAAAGCAAACCAACGTCCATGCACCTATTTTTCTTGTGCAAAAGATTTCAGTTGCACATGGGTTGTCAGTTCGGCACTCATCATTAACGTTAAAGTTTACAGGGAAAGGCTGTTCTGGAATGGTCAAAGAGAGAAAGTCATCCATGTATTTGCATTTTAGTGCTATTAGTGGTGCCTCATTCAGGGCAGCTCTCTGGTCTGAGGATGGATTTGCGGGGTAACAGCATTTTTGTAGGTTTCCTTTGAAACAGAAACAAAACAAAAAAAGAAGCACCAAACCACAATTTAAAAAATAGGATGCTTTAAGATGCCCCCTGAAAGTCACGGGCTGTCCTTATATCGTTCGATTTTTTGAATTCTTCAGGAGTGAGAACAGACTCGGTTGTCAACAGAGTGCTGTTCACAGAAACTAGGCAGGAAAATGAAAGAAGGCTCGCTATTGTTCGGCGATGTGGTGTAGGCTGCAAGAATGCGTTGGGAATGCAGCGCCTGCATGTCAGGCAGAGAGAGGGGTCTTTGTGTGAAAACACTGAAGCAGAATGTCAATCATATAAATATCTATTATCTCATTATTTTTGTTATCTTGATCATTGCTATCACCCTTCTTCAGCTGGAGTCCATAAGGATAGTTATCAATTTCCTGGAACGTACTGGTGTCTAATCAAAGTTGTCCAGATACCTCGTGCAGGGGAGCTGACCTACTGTGAAGTGGGGAACAGCGTTGGAAGTGTCGTACCTCTCCTGTGTCCTCTGCTTTGTACCACTTTCTGACATAGTCTTGATCATAATTTATGGATAGGTAACACACAACCACCCGGCTCTGGTGTCGCTTCGAAGCAGCATTGTTTTTCCTCAAATACAGATGTCTTTATCCTTCCCCAGAAGAATGTGCATGATTTGAAATATTCATAATTGAAAAAGGAAAATGTTGGCTAACAGAAAGGAAAGCTACGCACTTAGGCAGATGTAAAAAACATGCTTTATCTCACAATGGTTAACATTGTGTCTGGGTGCAATGATGTAAGAGCACTGTTATGAAATTCCTCAAAATCCTGAACAAAATAGAGGCAACGTGCCTGCAAAGGGTGCATTTGTGCTTAAAATAATTGTACTCTTTAAGCACGTTAACGCTTGAAACAGAAGCTTGCAGCGCTGGGAACAATGTACTGTTATGACCTGAATTAAACTGACCTCCTCTGAAGTCTCGCTTCTCCTGGGTTGGTGTTACTTTGTGATGCTTAAGGCAGATCCGCCTTTAAGGTAATGCATCACTGTTTTGCTTGCCAGTAATGGGAGGAGATCACATACTGAAAAAATCCAGCCCCCTGGGAGAGGTTGAGCCAGTATTTCGTTAGCCTACACCCCGTGCTGTGTAGCAGTCATAAGGGATCTGTTTCAGCAGAGTCACGGAGGGCCAGGAGGAGCTGCTTTGAACATCCGTATGGATGTGGCATTCAGAGGTGAGAGCTGCCGGGTGAATAAGCTCAAGGTAAGCGGCCCTGAGCAGCTCGGGGGACCCAGTTCTGCACCACCAAAATCAGGGATAAATTTGCCAAAATGTTACCTTTAATGACAGTGTTGTTGAGCACTGGCCATATTATTATTCCTGTGTACCGAGGCCCAGCTGGGATGGCTTTATCTCACAAACACTTCTTCCTGACGTGGTAAGTGACTGATCTAGAGAACAAGGAGTAGAGCGGGAAAGCTAGTAACAAATACCTCTTAAGTCCCGCTTCCTTCGGCTCCTAGGATACTCCGTTCCATTTTATCCTGAGTATTGACAAGCAAGAGAGTTTGACCAGAGGACATGGGATTTCCTCTTCCTCAGATATAACTTTTGGAAACTCTTTAAGTCAGTATTGCTGGTGTTCCCACCAAGAGAAGCTATCCTAGGTACCACCACACCACCCCTAACCCTTTGCCAGCAGAGATATGAACTGAGTCAGGAAGCTGACCTGTATTAAACCCACCTCATCTTCTACCAAATTAGTTTTAACCCTATGCAGGGGTTTTGGGGCCAGAAGACCATCTAGCTGCCCAAACCGTTATATTAACGAGAGAGAAGGCAGCGTGGACAGGAGGAGGCAATGAGCAGTGAGGAGCTAGGAGAGAACAGGACAGCTTGTGCTTCCATTTCAGGTTGGAACTCAACTGGGGAGCCTTGGTAACTGCTCTAGCACGTGGTGGCTTAGATTTCTACTGATTCACAACTGTCTTCTCTGCTGCAGCCTTTAGCCACCATACCTTCCACCGTTTTCCACACTGTACCTCATGCCTGAGAAGGCCTTCTTGCGGAAAGCCTTAAGAGCACGGATTTCAGGGCAAATCACGTTACTTCACCAGCCTATGCCACAGTTTATTCGGTATAGTGAATAAACTATAGGCCATATCAACATCTCAGTTCTTTTAAACCAGTGTGGCTCTCTTCAGTTCAGTAGGGCTGTGCTCATTTGTACCAGCTGAAGATTTACTTCACTGCCTCAGATTTCTTCTTCGTTTTTATAGCAACTGTAGCTGTATAGCACTTAATAACAGCACATTATTATGGTAGAGTTTTTCATGATTCATTTCAGGAATTCAAAGTACACATAACCATTTGTACTTACTGCTTAAATGCTTTGCAGAAAATCATCTTGATTGTAGAAGCAAGTCTTATTTGTGTGCAAAAATACTGTTTACGTGGCCAAAACTGGCAATTGCCAAAGTGACCAGCACACAGAAATATACAGGATGGATGTACCATTGTGAATGGCCAATAACAGAAGAAAGCCATGTATTGTTTCACAAAATTTTAAAATGTTTTTCAGACTAACCCATGAAAAATATTCAGTTTCATTCTAGTGGGTAAAAACCTTCTGGGAAAGACTTTACATCTGTTCTATTTTTGTTACAAAAATCATAATTTATTTTTTCCCCATTAAAACACAATTCAGAATATATTTTAACATGAAATCCTCCAAAATATTACTGAAAAAATGTTGTTACAGTTCCTTGGGGAAAAGGGAAGGGTTGTTTCTTTTGCATTTGTCTTGTGTTGTGAGGGCGTAAAAAGGAAAATTTCTTCTAATAGCAATAGTTTAGTCAAAAGCTGTTTAAAAAGCTGATTTGACTGAGATAGTGGCCAATTCTTGATTTAGATTTTTTAGCTTTTATTAGCACTGTACAAAGCAAACACTCCACTTGGGGTTCCAAACTACAACTACCAAAAATCTCTGATGACTAATACTTCCTGGCTGTACTTCATGCTGGCTTGAAAAGAACAAGACTACTTTTTGTCTAAGCCTGTACTAATGTTGTATGAAAGGATGTGAAAACGGTTGTGTAGGTCCATCCACAAACGTCCATCTTTTGCGTATGCTTGTGGTGTTTTTTTGCTAGTGGCTTTGGGGAGAGTTAACCTAGTGTTTAATTAAATCATTTAGCTTTATTCAAAGCATCCTTTTTTTTTTTTTTTTTCTAGCTGACAGTATGTTTCGTGCAGGGATTTNTCCTATTTTGACCGCAGAGTGATCAGATCATGCATGCTGTCAGTGGACATCGCTACTGACTGGCTTCCAGGGAGAAAAAACATCCGTCGTCCACCCTGTCCCAGCCACAAGGTCATGTGGTGGCAGGGTGTCCTGCTGGTGGGCAGAGCATGTGATGGTGAGTTGGGATTCCTGGATTCTTTCCTTGCCCTGATGCTGAGTCAGGCTGTGACTCTGGATGAATTAGGTAGCCATTAAGTAAAACGAAGGTGGTAATAGCCACATCTCCAAAACATTATGAAGGTCATTTCTGCGTACCTAGGAGGCTCTTTGACCCTCAAATGTAACTGTCGAATGACCACAGATCAAAAATAACAGCTCAGAGTAGATGCAGGTCTGAGCACACGTCTGATTTTCAGTAGGAATCTGCGCCCACCAATGCACAGATTCAGAAGCATCATATAAACTCCTCAAGAAATAAAGACCGAGGACAATCTACATGAAAATCCTCTTTTCACTCAGAAGATACTCTGTCTTCCCGTTCCTGCTCCCTCCCCTCCATCAAATAAGGACCTTTCACCTAGCTGCTTAATCCCTGCTAGCACCCACCCTCATACCTTGTTCCTCCCTCGCTCTTCATTAAGCCTTACAAAATGTATTTCCAGTCAACACCGACTGGAAGTTTAATACTCCCAAGTGCGCTGCCAGCAAAACTCCCAGTCCTTTCCTCTGCTGGCCTCAGCTGCTCTTACGGTCCAGCTCTCCCAGTTACTTTTCCACACTGGAGAAAGGCTAGAACTGGCGGGAGGCTCCAGCAAGACTGGGAACGCCCAGGGTTCAGGAGAAGGCTGGAAGAGGAGGCTGGAGGGAGTGGGCTGGGTCAGAGCTTGCGCCCTCTCTAATTGTCTCAGTGTCCTGTGACGAAACTCTCTCCCTCCTCCCTGCCACAGCACCCTCCCGTGGATGCTCTCAAATACAGAATTATTACCCACTCTTCTATGGGGAATTGCACTTTGTAAGAAACTCACTGGCCAGAAGAGCTCAACTTCCAGTTGGGCACCTTATAATGACCAGATTTTCAGATGTGTTCAGCATTTTACATTTATTTGCCAGATACTCTCTGGAAAAGTATGGTTATAGTAGCCAGAAAGACAAAACTTTATGAAAGGAATAAATAACTGTAGAAAGAACTTGTTCAAAAAATCAACATCCTGTCCAAAGGTCTAATTCTTATGTGCACTTCAAGATCCTGTGAAACTTTTTCTTAACATTCATATAAATTTTACATAGCTATTTTTCTTTATTGTAGTCTGTCCCTTGTTTGCTATTTGTACATTAAAACATACTATCTGCATTTGAAGAGATCGTCTTTGATCCTTGCACTGTTTTCATCTAGCAGTTTCGTGGTTATCTTCATTCTTCTACTTCGGATAACTGACAGTTTCTGCAGGCTCCCTTCTTAATTCTCCCTCAATTTTCATTCTCTTCTCGGGTTGGACTTTTGTTTAGACAGGTTATTCTCAAAGCAGAAACTTAACAGAGTCGTATTAGCCTAACACACGTTAAATTTCTGCTTCCTCAGGCTGTATCGCTTGGGCAGGGCTGCACCGAGGCTCACCAGGAGGAACAGTCCTGCGAACAGTCATGGCCGCTGGGATTCAAGACAGCGATTCAGCCTCACAGGACCTGACAGCGCTGCCTCTCAACCACAGATCGCCTAGGTCAGGGAAACCTTCGGACATACGTCCCGGGGCTATCTTAATCCTTTGGCACCCCAGAACACGGTAAGGATGCTCTAGCGACGGGTTATGCTACATCTTAGATACAGCTGCGTAGTGTGTATACACTTCTTGACACAAAGATGTTGCTATAAAATGACTGCTCTGTTCGAAAATATTGCTGGCAAATTGTCGTGAACATGGGAAAGAAACAAGAGTGTTGAGAGCTCTGAGTATCATTGAAATATTTAAATATTATGTATGGTGACGCCTGTAATTCAACATTTGCTGTGGTAAACACAGCAGAAATGACTGTAGCATAATGTTATTCCATATTCTAAGCCAGATTCTTGAGGTTTGTTTTATTTATATCACATGTGGCTGGGAGAAATAATTCTAGGAAGGCTCATACCATATTTTTTTCTTTTCAAGTTGCCAAAATATTTTAGAGAAATCAATGGCTGCGGACTCTTCTGTGTGGCTAAAGATTTATTTTTAACCTCTCGGTGTGCCAAAATGAGGAACAATTATTAATCTGTCCTGAAACTGCCGATACAACCTGCTAGCAACAGATGGTGTGAATGAAAAGCCAGAAGTGACTATTTTTAATATTCAATAGATTAAAAAAAAACCTTAGTTCTTTAATCTTACCTAACCTCTTGTGACCGAGGGTCTAAGTTATTGACTTAAAGACAATATCAATAGCCTTGATTTGAACCTGAATCCATCAGGGAACGGGATCTTCTGAGATACTTTGTACCTCTGAATGATGCTGTGTGTTCCTAGGCTCTGTTGACCTCGGGGCGGGAGATGAGCACTAAGGGTTGCTCTTCAGCAGCTGAAAAGATGAGGCCCCGTCAGAGCACCCGGTGCTGCAGGTACTGTGTGGCTGCTCTCCGGGGGTTCTTGCATAGGCCTGAACTTGTACGGTAGTTAAGAACCAAGTCCTGTCGATGCCTTGGGATGGAAAACTATTACATTACTAGATATTATCTGTCTTGCTGGATTTATACATCTCAATTACAAAATCAGGAAGTATTGCCAGATATCGTTTGGATACAGCTGGCATAAACACACAGACACACACGCACACACACAGAGAACAAACCAAAAAAATCCCAAACTGCAAGTCTGCTTTATTTTTCAATCAGTTAAGGAACATGGAAATCTGACTCTTGCAACCTTGCGTGGTGTCTGGTGTCTGGTTCAGGTAACACGCGGACGGCTGGGTGCAAGTTCAACTGGCCAGCCTTCCCCAAAAACCTAATCCCGGTTACCAGGCGGGGTGATGCTATGCTTCTGGTCAGACTGGGGTTTGCCCTGTGTGCCACTGCTGGGGGGAGCGGGGGCAGACTGTCAGCAGCAGAACACAGAATTTCACACCGTCCCATGAGAGATGGATCCCAACCACAGATTCAAACTTACCTGACCTATGGCAGAGGCTGTATCTGAATTTCAGGTTTGGGACTGCTCCTTACGTTCCGTAACATCTCTGCAGCCCAGATTTATTTGGGAGAAACAAGGTGGGGAGGGGCGATCAAAACGACGACAGCAGCTCGTATCTAAAGGCAGTGCTCTTAACACGGTGCAGGTGAGAAATAGCCTGATTTTTTTGCACAAATAATTTCCCAGGTCAGGTATCCTGTCCCTTGCCAAGCAACTGCAGCAGATGCGGCCGGATGACAAACTTTGCATGCCTGTCTCTGGGACAGACAAAACCAAGGGCTGCAATTTGAGAAGCCATTACATTCTCTATTTTTAATGTCTTTATTGATACTTGTCTGCATAGACCCCATATCCCGGCAGACCAGCAGCTCCTCACCCACAAATCCCCGTTCTGGTCCAGGCCTCCCTCCTGCAGTTGTTCTGCTCTCCTCGAGTGTGGCCCCTCTGCCCCTTTCCGCCTACGTGTCCGCACACAGAAACCACTGACCACGGTCAGGCAGTCCCCTGACAATACAGCATGTGGGAAAGCTCTTCCAGGGCGAACGGCAGCCTTTCAAGAGCTCGGGCCAGAGAGTAAAGGGCGATGCGCCATGGGAGAGCACTGAAAGGACATTTAAGTTTTCTGATGAAGGGAAAATGAGCCCTCCCCTGTGGATTTTCCTCTGGAGGCTACAAGAGTGAGATTTCTGAATTGGAGGAGTGGAAGAAATAGAAAAAAAAACATGAAAAAGTAGTCAGCTGGAAAGATGTAACTTTAATTTAGCACGCTATCATAATGATGCTAGGTACTGCTATGAAACGGAAGATGCTGGGAGATGCTGGGAAAGATCCACTTAAATGTCAGTTGATCTTGGACAGCAAAAATCTAGTGTGCCCAACACAGTGAAACAAACACCTAATGAATGAGGGCACAATTAAAGACTGACTTACACGTTACGTCCGCCTAAGCTGTTGCCAAAAGCGGTGGCCCCAGCATACCCTGCCCCAGGGCGTCCGTTGCTGCAGCTCTCTCGGAGGGTCCTGCAGGGAGCCTGATGGGGCACCGATCCAGCCATGAACACGCGTTGCTCTGCTGCCGATATCATTTTCAGGGAGAGCAGTGGTCTGCTCTCGCCACGTGGTAATTAACACAAGAAAGAGCGACTCGCCATGCGGAGGGAGTTTGTGGGGAAGCAGGGAGGGGTGACAGGGCTATGCATTTTGCTGGCACTGTGGATTTCTGCTGGAACGAAGCATCTGTGTAACCATGGCCTGGGAGGTCTCATCTAGTGGTCTGAGCAGAAATCAGCAAAGTATTCTTCATTTCCACTTATGGATGAGAGACAGATTTCCTTCTCAGCTTTCGATAGGTTTTGCACTTAGAATGTATTCACTGGTCTGAAGATGGGGTTGTGAAGTGAATATTTGGGTTTGTGACATTTGTTTTGTCTTTCTGGTAACTCCATTTGTGACAGAAAAATATTACAATGTCTGCATGTGAAAGCAACTTTCTACCAGGCTCTGAGGTGCATTCTGAAATGTTTGCACTGTAGACTACCTTAGTAATTCTAGATGCCCAGTGTATATCTTGCCACGCAGGACGTACAGAGTTGAAGGATGCTGAACACTGAGAATTCTTCCACTGTATGACAATTGCAGAAACATCCGTCCTCAGTAACCCTCTGCTGATCACCTGTAAAAATTAAGTTTTAAATAGTCCCCAATATTTCCCGTTTTTAACAGACATGAATCTGAACAGTCTGAACTTAAAAGGAGTTTTCCTTGCAAACTGCTCTCCTTGCATAGACCTGAAATGTATGTCTGTATGTACAGCCCCCGCCTTTGTATCAAAGCTTTACGAATTCTCATGGTGTTTTGGAGCATTCAACTCCTTATCTGAACTTGGAGTTTTGGAGTGTTTCATATTTCGTGGTCTGAATTTTAAGATTTGATTTTATCTCGGACTTCTAACCTGTAGTGAGAAGACCAGACTACAGCATGAAAGCGGCGCTGACTGGAAAACACATTGCACTCACTGTCAAAGTCTCTTTCATGAAGATGTTTTGTTTTGAAGTTCCATTAACAAAGTCAGAACAAAACACTCATGAGCACATGCAATGACGTCTACAGAATTTCTTACTATCAAGACATACTTTTTCTCAGGATTGTGTTGCAAGTCTCTCTCTCCCTGGCTTCTAGTAGAATTTCTGCACTATCACCAGTGAATGAAGTCTGAATATCAGAAATGTATCTCTGAATGTGCCCACAAAACATAGATTTCCTTAACATGAAAATATTCTGCATCCATGCAGAAAATAGTTTCAGCACTTCTGTGAATGATATAGTCTCCAAAGTACAACCAGCTTATAATCACAAGGCAATTCAGAAAAATAAATGAGGGGTCAAAGACTTGATATGAGAGTGCGCAGATCTTTGTAGAAGTGGAACTAGCATTATCTTTCTTTTTTTTTCACTTTGCGTGTGTCTGTATTATAGTTCTCATTCGCATTTCTCTTACGCGTGGTGGAAAACTGTTAACTATTAAGCTTCATAAAATCACTGCAAATATCCCAGGTCTCTGCTCTGTCTGCTAGACCTTGTAGCCTCACTTAAAGTTTTTATTTTCTTGGTTTGTTCTCAGAGAAGACAGCTTTCCATTCGAAATTAGCATTCTAAAAGGGAAAAGTCCCACACTGAAGAAACCCTTAATGCTCAAGGGGAACCTCTCCAGTACTATCTGCAGAGGAAACAGGAAAGTCACCGCATGGTTGCAGGTGCTGGCCCAGCTTTCCCATGCCTAGTCCCGCTGCAAACACGAGCGGTCAGTGCCAGTAAATAGCTCTGACTGCAACGCAGCATGGCACCCAACACTGGGAATGAGCTCGCGCCGACCTTGGCGCAAGTAATTCCGATATGAGCTTAGCAGAGATGAAAGGTACTTGAAGCGATGGGTGATGACTTATGAGCGCCATGGGAGGAACTCAGCCCTCCACAAGCAAATTTTTCTGCTGTCTAGATGTACCAAGGAAACGCTGCAAAAACAGAGAAAAAGCCAGAGAATTGGAAATTGTATCTTGGGGTTTTTTCAAATCATGTTTCAGTCCACTATTTTTTGGTTTTGTTATTAAAAAAAAACCCCAAACACCAAAACATTTTCCTGTTTCTTTCAGTCTCTATATTGAATCATGCAAAGCATGCGTTATACAAAATAGCCCAGCCCCAGTTTGGAGTAAAAGGAGAGAAAGTTCAGCATTGTATGGGACGGAATCCTAAGTAATGCTGGAGTGCCTGACATCAGGTAAACTGAAGAAAAGTCTGCAATAACTTAACTTCTTTTTTTGAATGAGTGCCTGGTGCTGGAAGGTATCTAGAGCCATTGACAAGAAAGGCATCTGAGGACACTCAGCATTAGCTAGGCAACATTCAATGTCTTCCAAGATTCAGTGCCTCGGCAGGCAGCAGCAGAGATGTAGATTTTTTAGCATCCAAAAAAAGAAAGGTGAAGGGTTCATCCCAGTTCTAGGTGGTATTTTAAAGCTCGCATCGTTAAGGCATGCCCAGTGCTGCTGCCAGCAGCTTGCAAACCGTTGAATTTTGACTTTTCCTGTCTGAAGACCAGATTGGAGTTGGCATTGGATTTTAGCATGAGTGTAGAGCAAGCTTCAAGCTTACACCTCATTTGTCTCATCATCAGGCTATTCGTATTTTCTACATATCTTGAAAACAAATTCTTTCGTACTTCAGCTGATGTAAATTGCTCTGTAGTCCTCATGATACATGTGAGTGATGACTGACATCAGTTGATGATCTGTTCTTCCCTTTGTAACTCTGAGCTTTAACCTTTTTGCAACAAAATCACAGCGAATTAAGCCACTTGTGGCAATGACTGTAGTCAAAGACCATGAAATAAAACTGGGAGCATATATAAAATAAAAGTATCCATGGTATGATCATGTATATATATATATTTGCAAAAATTTTAGCAGCCCACTTACCAGACTTCTAAAACTGGTGATGAGATGACAGACAGGAGAGAAATATGAAACTTTCAAATTAGAGACATTTTTCTGTTTATGGTTCATGTGATTTTATTTGAAAAAGATTTCTATGATAATGAAGAAAGTTGGGTCACTCTCGATTCACCTCCCCAAAAAGATACATATGTATATATGCATGTACATATCTAGGAGTGGTATGTATGTAGAGAGATATAAAAAAGATACGAAGAAATAATGTTAGGGAAGAAAAATTATATGTGTGACTGATGAGTCCAATGACCATTAGCACTGAACCCCATAATCTCTTGGAGGATTCAGATAGAGCTAATCCTAAATAACAATAAATCTAATTTTTGTCGGAACTTCAAAACAACTTTGTTATTTTCTCTGCTATGTTGGTCGAAAATTACAATCTGTTTTCACTGGTCTGCCTTCAACAGGGTCTAGTTGCCATTTAAGTGACGTGATTTCCTCTCCATTAATTTGAACTTTTCTGGTAGAATAATGCCCAGAAAAATAGAGCGTGATATTCTGGCATTATTTTATTCTGTCTGTATTGAAGCCAGGGAATAATTTAAATTCCAAGCGCTGAGCTGGTAGCAATTGTTTTAGCTGCAGGAGTTAAAACTAAAGATAGTATTAAACCTGCATTTCTAAAACAGAAGTCTTCTGCGCACACAAACCCCCATTTGCATGTGTCATGTAAGTTGATCCTTGCTCAGGTAATATTTTGCCAGTGTAAGCACGCAAGAATACTGGGTCAGTTGTTAAAATGGTGCATGCGGGTAACTGGCAAATTCTATTTGATCTATTGTGTACGAATACGCGAATCTGAACACACAGTGGCAAACAACTTCAAATCATGAGATGGAGGTAGAGAAGCAAACTACAATAATGAAGTATCTCTTGCTTAATCGTTTTTCAATTCCCAAAAGTCTGAGGCAGTTTTGGATCTGTTGCACACCTTTCTGTAGTAACAAAGCATCTTAATGGGAATTCACATCTGTGGAATGACCTTTCTATTTCCCCGTTCATTTTTATACATTGTTAATATACTAAAATTGTATGGACTAATAGAATATTTATTTTAGAATCTAGACTAAGCATGCCCTAAAGGTAGAATACAAGCTGGTTTATTTATGTTTTGCAGCGTATGAGAAAACGTTCATGTGCAACACCTCGCCCATTGCAGATCCCAGCGCAGCCACGATACCGCTATGAACGCTACGGATGCTATGGTCAGTAAATGCACTCTCTTGCCAAGAAAAGAGATGACTGTTTCTTGCTGCTGTATAATATTGAGGAAATACAGTTGGCAACTGAGAATTCAGTTGGTTCTGCTGTAGTAAAAGACCGGCGTAGACTCAGACCTTCCATTAGATAGAAAAGCATTGCACTGTAGCTGAAACACTTTGTTTTTAATGACTAGTGAAATAGTAGAGTGGCTGGCTAGTAAGCCCTATCACACGGGCACTTACCTGGAAAAATCCACTGTATTCTTAGTAGGACACCCTCCACCATTAAGCTGCTGTCTGCCCTGAGGCAGGTTCCTTAGTTTTCCCTGTATGTAAAGTGAGAAAAATGATCTTTACTGTCCTTTGCGGGATGCTTGTTTATTTATTACAGCAATATGTATTACTCTAAGTATTAAGAAGCCTATTTCCAACTGACAAAAAAATTACTTCTTTAGTTTTTATCGGTGAAATATGGTCAGTCATCCAACAATTTGCTTCTTTGGCATACCGTCCACTTACTGTAATGAGGAATAAACCAAGAGAGTATCTCAAGAAATATATGGTTAGAAACAATGCTTTTAAGTTTTCCATATTTTGTTATTTTTGCCTCAAATCACAGTTCAGTTCAGCATGATCTGACATGGCTGAAATACTGAAACCCCCACTCCTCTGAAGCAGTGTTTATTATAGAAACCCACAAACTTAACCTAACCTAGAGCAGCTTTTCCAGCAGTGATATAATTACAGTAGTTATTGTTGCAATAAACCAGATGTTCCTGAAGTGGAATGAAAGCACTTCCCCCCGCATTACATTTGTTACGTTGCCTCTTTTCAAGTTTCGCATCAGCTGTTCAGAAAGCTCTTTCTCGGTTGAGTGTCACTTACAGATTCTTGCTGCATGAGTCTTTTAGCGTAAAAGAATGAAATACTGGCAGGCTTCAAAGTTTCACTGCTTTCCTTAAAACCTCAAACATGACAGTTATCAATGTCACTAATTCTTGCCCTGGTTTAAAGACATTTTTTGTCCTTTAAGACACTTTTACTTGGCTAAAGAAACACTTCGAAAAACCTACTTTCAGATTGAATGAGTACATTGTTCTGTACAAAAAGAAATGTTCCACTCCTACAAAATCGATGAAGTTTGCCACAGACTTCAGTGGAGCCATCCTTTTACCCCACCATTTTGAGTAACTTATTTCTTAGGCAATATCGATGGCTTTGGAGATCACCATCTTTTTCTAATCGCTGTGTCAGCTGTGGTTGCAACTGTGAACCATGAACAACCATTCAACCTGTACCATGAATATCTATCATTATATAAACATTACACGTCTTATATTTTTAACAGTGCGTTAGTCAACACAGTTCTAATATTTCCCAACCCAATCAAGTCCTAACTGTAAGAGTGTGTTGCCAATAAAGAAACGGACTGTGTTTAAACTACTAGGACCTTAGACATGAAAGTTGTTGTATGTATTTTATGTGTGCAAGAAAACCTGTCTAGGAATAACGAATAGGAAAAGTCAAGGAGAAGTCAACAGATTGTTTTATTACATTTACTGGGCCATATAATAATACAATAAAGAAACATAAACTAGGCTTCAGATTTTGTTTGCTTATAGTTAAGTTCTCATGAAAATATGGGAACAGAAGAATGAATTATCTTATCAACTATCTGAACACGTCACGGCAATCCTGGAAGAAACCTTTGTCATGTTCAGTTACACGTGCTGCTCATTTTTCTGTTCGCTAAGGGTAAACTATTAGTCAACCCATCCCCGTGACAACTCGAATGTAACAAGGGAGACGAACCAGGGACGAACTCACCCCATGAAGTGGTCTGCTAAATTTACACTTTGTAAAATGTAAATGTTTCTTAGAGAAGGAACTTACATGACTCTGAAACACGGTCCAATTTTTCACTGATGTGGTAGGGGATGCAGACATTGTTGGCCTGATTTTACAGAAAACTTTGAAAATGGGCCATAAAATAGCTGAGGAAACCCAAGAGGCACCCACACGTTTGGAAGCAGATTATAAGACAGCTCTGTTGCTCAGCCACAATCAGCTCCCTGCTTTCAAAAGGAACGGTATCGATTTCACATTTTTTGCTTTCCTAATGAGAATGTGTCAGAGCCGAAATAAATAAATAACCCGGACCCATGTCCAGGGAGCCTTGACGTCTTTCCCATCACGGCGGCCGGGAGGCCCCTGTGCTTCCTCCCCTGGCTGTGACATGCCCGGTGAATATTTCCACCACCCACACTTTATTCATTCTTAACTCTCCTCACCCACTCATCATTACAGCTGTGCGAAGCATCCGTTACAAACCCTGGAGCCATGTGAAACCTACCTTTCTCACTTTGTTATGTGCTAAACACGCAGCTGGGATTGGTCGGACTTTTGGTAACTTAGCTTTTGAGAAAATCGACCCCCAGTTTCATGCAAATTTGGACCCAGGTTAAGGTGAATGATTTATGGGTTGCATATTTTGAAAATCGCTGAGAGGGTTTCACATCACTGCATCATCCTTCACTGCGTAGATCTCTGTCATATTCGTGGAAATCAAAAAAGACGTATGTAGTACACTGCAAAAGGGAATAATAATAGCAGTCGGATCCCAAATGTGCTCGGTGCATTGCAAATAGTCCCTGGCCTGAAGGACCTGGGAAAAAAAAAGAAAAAAGAGCTCTTTTTAACTCTTTAACACGTTATTGCTTCAAAGTGTAACTAACTCATAAATTTTTTATTACATTCCTTCGTTTAGCACATATGCATGCCACTAGCGTTTCAATTAGATAGGAACTCGTGCAAGGAGTTGCCGCAACGATGCTCTCAGCCAGAAAGCAGAGGGAAACCCGGACTACAAAATTCAGACTCAGAGCTACATTTTCTGTCGTCAAAATGGGAGATTTATTTCATTGGTGATAAAAGTTTGAATTTGCAAAATTTGGATTTGGATCCTCACTGAGATTTTGGCCAGCCCCGTTAGCAAAATGTAGCAGCGTATTGCTAAATGGAGAGTAGATTACGCCAGCCCTACCGAGAGCCATCTTGGCAGTTTTGAGAACTGTGAGGCATTTTGGTCTCAAAACATTGACCTGAATGACAGATAAACAAGTTTTTTAAAAAGAGTGATTCGAAGGACAGGATTCAATATAAGAGGCTCTGTGGCTTCTTAGTCAGACAGTATCTAATAAGCTAATTTTGCATTTTAATTTTTAAAGGAAGCCCAGACTGTTTAAGGCAGAAGTACCAAATGTCACTTAACATCTTAACTCATAACAAAAGAACTTCCTTGCTTTCAGTTTGTAGCGTGACAATTTTTTATCTGCAAAACAATCCTTTTCTTTTTTATTGTGAATGAGTGCACCCAGAAGATTGTAAACACCTCACCAGAGCCCGATTGTGGAGCACCGCTTCCTGCTGACACCAAAATATTAATGTGAGTGAAAGCCAGAGGGACGGTCTTTAGTGTGGTGAGTGTTGCTTTGTCATCAGGTGACTTCAGTTATTTTTTTTAAATCCTGTAATGCGCCAGTTTATCAAAGTGCTTTCAGGATAAACAGGGAAAAGGCTTGAAAAGTTTGTATAAATCCCGAAAATGGCTTGAGGTGGAGTTATCTTGGACTTAAGGTCATATTAAGAAAAGCATCAAGGCATGGGATTCTCACTACAAGAAAGACATTGAGGTGCTGGAGCGTGTCCAGAGAAGGGCAACGAAGCTGGTGAGGGGTCTGGGGGGCAAGTCTGATGAGGAACGACTGAGGGAAGTGGGGCTGTTTAGCCTGGAGAAGGGGAGGCTGAGACCTTATCACTCTCTACAAGTACCTGAAAGGAGGTTGTAGAGAGATGGGGACTGACCTCTTCTCCCTAGTGACAAGTGATAGGATGAGAGGAAATGGGTTCAAGTTAAGCCAGGCGAGGTTTAGGTTGGATATTAGGAAAAAATTTTTCACTGAAAGGGTTATCCAACATTGGAATGGGCTGCCCAGGGAGGTGGTGGATTCGCCATCCCTGGAGGTGTTTAAAAAAGGGTAGACGTGGTACTTGGGGATATGGTTTAGAAGTGGTTTTGTCAGGTTAGGTTAATGGTTGGACTCGATGATCTTAAAGGTCCCTTCCAACCTCAACAATTCTATGATTCTATATTCAGCTGAGCAAAGGTAGATAGGCACAGTGTAAGCAACGGTACCCAAACTAGTCACCGTGGCGTAGGCACCGTTGGGTCTCAATTCACATTCTTCTGAATGTCTAAGGTAGGTAAGATGCATCATGGCCTACAGGTGTTTGTTTCTTCCCATCAGCGATGAGGGGAACGTTAGTGACCAGCTGACGTGTAGCTAAATGTCCATCTACCTCCGTGTTAGGTGAGGTGAGCTCCATTCCTGGTGTCTGCTGAGGGCCCTCCGCAATGTGAAATTTGGTGGAGGAGGAAGGGAGTGAGAACAAACATGCAGCACTGTAGAGGTCAGTGCTCTGTCCTGTGCCGCTAAAACCAGAATTCTTCCCTTGGTCAAGAATCATTAAGTAAAAATAGTATGTAAAGGATCATCATGGAAACATTAACAATAAATGACAAGAGTATCAGAAGTACTCTGTGACGAGATGAGCCACAAAAATAAAATAGAAGCAGATTGCAACATCAGAGCCCCAAAGTGTATATATAACAGTCTTTAATCACCACCTTCACCATGTCCATTTGTTACTCGCACTTGTCGAAACATAACGTTCGCCTTTTGCTTAGGGCCTGGTTTTGTGAAGTGCTGAGCATCCTCATCTCACATCAACATCAACACGTTGTAGACTTATACCCAGGGAGAGATAAAATATGGCATGTAACGTTTCATATCGCGTATGTGTGGATAGCTGTGAATCAAGGAAACAATTGCTTTTAAATAAATGATGTGAGACTAGAAAAGTGATAACATCATGCATGATTTCAGAGCAAAAACCCGGCCCCTTTGAATTCATTTCAATAACCATAAAGAGCGAGGCCACTAACAGTGCTGTTCTGAGGAGTCAATTGGCATTTCTACTGCATAATCTTGATTCTCGGAGTTGGCATCTCCGTCGTTTCAAGTCATGCTGAGCTGTGACTTAGTGTGAGGAAAAAAAAAAACTAAATTGCTGAAAGGATGGTATTTCTCTCTCCCCCTTTCTCTGCATCACCAAAAAATAAGACAGAATTTCCATTTTATGAACTATTTGCCAAACCTCACATCATAAACACCTTCCTTTTAAATGAGTGCATAATAAAAAAGACAAAGGAGATAAGCGAGTTCAATATTTAAAAGATTTGCTCAACATAGACAGTCCTTCCTTTCCACAAGTTTTTTTGTTAAAAAATGAGAAATACATTACTAGTTTCATTTAACAATAATACGAACAAAAAAATGCAGGCAATTAGTAACGTATGCTCAAGTAAATGTATCTGTTCCAAAAAGAGGTGTCATAAAAAATGTTAGAACTGAAATTTACTACCACTGAAGTCAGCAATAGCATTTCCATTGCCTCCAGCTGGGGGAGGACTTGGTTCCTAGGAAGTTCACTTCAAAGATGATTATCTTTATATCAGCAAGTCTAGGAGCGAGGGCTCCGTGGCCTTCTACATGAACGCTAAAGGGAATAAAGTGCTATAAATCCCTCTTTCAGCAATGATAAGGGCTCTGGCCCCAGTTGAAATATAGAGAAATAAAGTACAGTTATACGAGTTTAAAAAATCCTACCAAAATCTCTGAGTAACCACATCTGCAGTCCTACCCCAGGTAAATCTCCCATGGCTCTTGTTACAACTGTGGCTTAAACAAGCAGTCCAGGGCCTGTTTCAGTGTTTGTTATCAGATTGTTCAAATATTTTACTTAGGTTTGTTAACTAAAGAAGGTCTCGGGCTCTTCGTTTTCGCTGTATACAGAATTTACCAAATTCACTCTTCATAATTTACAGGTAGAGACTGAATTATCTGGGAAATTTCAGATAATTTTGTTCAGATTGTGACTTTCAATTAATATAAAAATAGACCTGTAAGGACTTCCTTAAGTTGATACTGTTTTGGTCTAATAAATAACCAGTCTTTACAAATTCTCCAAAGGTTAAAGGTAGTGGCAAGGTATTTGGGGCATGCATTTCAAAAATATAGGGAAACCAATCTCTTCTTGATTCTTCTTCCTCTTTTGTGTGTTTCATTCACAATTTGTTGTCACTTGGGATGACTATAATTGTGTAGAGCTTTGAACGGGACCGAATATACGGCTGCCCACTTTTGAACTGCTGCTGAATCACATACCCTGACTCACGTAATGGGAGAAGGATTCCTTGTTTGCATTCCCAAGGTCTTTCCAGCAAACCCCGGGACTGATATCCCTGTCTCCAGGCTCCTCCCAAAGCTGTGCACCACAGCTCCTGCCGACTGCTCACCTCTCCTCTCAGTCTGCTTCTCAGCTCCGTCCCTGCTGCTCAAGCTGCTCTGTCTCTTTTCCACACGCATCCCTGCCCAAAACAAACTCAACGAGGCTCCCCACCCAGATCTTTTAAATTCCTGGGCAACCTTACGGTTGCCTTTGTTTTGGGCAGAAACATGTGCTGAACTGTCTCCTGTAGCTCAGAAGAGAAGGGCGGTGATTAAACCTACCATTTTCAAGAAAGCTTAACCCAACCTATAACAAAACCCTCAGTAAAGACGTAACCACAACCCCACGTGTATGTGTGTGCGTGTGCGGTACGTAGAAAGGAATTTGCAGAAGAAATGGCCATCTTTCCCTGAATTGCCAGCTGGACAGGAGCCACAATCAGGACCAGGGCTCAGGCATTTCCGTTCATTTGAGAGCTGCACATAGGAAAAATGTTTAATTCTTAGCATTTTGTTTCTGTTGGGAGTAGAGCCCTTGTGGTTTCTACTTCAGACATCAGGGGACTAGACAGATGCGCAGGCTGGCACAGCTTTTTTGTTCTCAGCTGACTTGATCGGAGAGCAGCTTGGGAGCCAGGGTGGCCACACTCGCTGTGAAGTTTGGGCACTCCACAGCTCTTGTGGGCTGGGACCAGCCTCCACCAGACCAGCTCAGAGGGTGAAGAAGAAGAGCCTCGTGTGGGCTGCCCTTGTCCAAGGTCACAAGCCCATCTGTGTTAGCAAGCCCTTGCCTTCCTGCACCCATGGGATTCAGGATGGTTGAATCTCCTGTGGTGGGGGTCTCTCCACCGATGCTTTGCTACAAAAAACTCAATAATGCATAAAGCATTGCTTATTGAACTCGTGCGTGTCACATCTGTCAGTCCCAAATAACACTACTGTTGACGGTCTTAATAAGACAGAGTATTTTTATACCCCGAGTAGGCTCATCCGTAGGATATTCAGTTGTCGCTTGGCGGCAGGAGGACTCCTCCAAAGCAGCGTAGGGGCCATTGGCAGGGAAAGGGAACCGGCGAGAGGCATTCCATAACTTGGCATCTTCTCAGACAGAGTTTATGTTAAGGTGGGTTATCACACATAACCAACCTTAATCCCTTTTAAATGAAGGTTCTGTTTATAGCATATCAAGGTCAGGATTATAAATCCCAAAACAAATCACCAGGTATAATTAAAAGGAATAATGCCAATTACATTTTCCAGTCATTTTCAGTACTTGAAACGTGGTCTCTGTACTCCTTGGACTTCTCACAGATAAGTGCAGATGGTATCTTTGTGAGCTAATAGTAACCTGTTTATTATAGTTCCTTTGTTTTACCACTAGCTTGAAATACATACCAGTATTAAACACTGTATATGGCATAACAAGCTAGTTCATTCTTTCAGTTATTCAGCGGTATATTCAACAGAGCTTCAGAAGTATTTCCAAATAAATTTCCAACCTTTATTTACCCTTTGTAGATAAATTCACTTTGTTTTTTTCATGCTCTTTTTGTGGTCAATTTCTAGCAGTCACCCCCGGTTCACCAATGAGAATTTCACAGGAACAGAGGGTTTTCGCTACATGTCACAGAATATTTCGAAAACCAGAATGCCTTTAATCTTTATCACATAACTTTGCAACACAAAGCCGATTCTGAGAGGTAAAGTACTTCCATCAGGTAAAGACAACAAAACAAAATGTGGTACAAAAGCAGCACATGAGCTAAGCTTTCTCTTAAAGGGGTAACGTCTTCATATTAAATTGAATACTTGAATTAACTTTCTAAATATTTTTTTTTAAATAACTAAGTTAAACAAAAAAAATGCAAAAGTTTAATGACAAGAGGAAAAAAAAGTTGTGGTTTTAGCATGGAGAAAAAAAAAAAAGTTGTGGTTTTAGCATGGATAACTAGAATATATGTATTCTATCAGTACAAGCAATTATTGTAGTTAGTACAGCCAGCGGTGCTTAACTAGCAGAAATTCTGCATAGTTAAAGTGTTGGCTTTGTGACAGAACATGTATAAAGCACAGTAAATAGTAATAATATGTACAGAAATGTTTAATTCTTTCAATTACAGAGGTTTATCAAGCCCAGTATATAACCCTGGGCTGCAACAATGATAAAGGTACTTTGTAGGTAGAGAACTTTTTCCTGACAGGATCCCAACTCATATTAATAAATTGGGATAGGGGTTTTTTTCCTATTTTCCACTGAAGGTGTAGGGGAAAAAACAACAGAGAGTTGTTTTTTTCCTCATTATTTGGTGGTCCTTCCTTGAAACTTTCCAAACCAAAGCCATTTCTCACATCTGGTTGGAACACAGATCTTTAAGACATTCAAGTAATTCAAATCAGATGTAAAAATCTAAGCTACACTATATGAAATTCAAGAACAATATAGTTACAGGGCTAGAAAAGTCTGCAATATGGCACCTCTTTTAATCAATAACAGCCTCGGTTTCAGTTTGTCTGTAAATACAAGACTATAATTAAGAATGATCTACTGCATTAATTATTTCAATACCCCGTGTAGCAAGTTACCAGACTAGTGACACTTTACATCTATAATATTATTAACAATTTCTTATCCCTGTGCTCTAGATGGAGTCCACAGCAATATGGTCTGTATTAGATTATAGTTCCAATGGAAAATATTGAAGATCACTAATATCAATAAGTACTTCCTTATCTCAACCATTTGGGACTGCTTGTATTGACTTTCATTACATTCCAGCAGTTCTGCTTATACCCAAACGGTAGTCATTAATTTCCATTAACTAAGTCACAACTATACATAATTTAAATTATTTCCAATAAACGTTCAATTAATGCCTGTTATCTGCATTTCATTTCCATTGATTCCGAAAAGCTACTGTTGAGCTTAATTGCCGCCATAAGCAAACCAGTTCACCATAGGCGTCATTGGGTCTCCATTAATACCAGTGGACAGCTCCAGGGACCGCTCGCTCTCTCGCTGCCGAGCAGGAGGGAGCCGCGCTCCACGGAGATTGCGATGCAAATCAATGGCTAAAAATGCAAACAGCTGCAGCCGGAGTTGACCAGAGAACAGTACCTATCCCATCAGCCAACGCGTGCTCTTCTAGGATACCATTTCAGCTGGCCAGAAAGTATTTTAGAGGTTCCCTTAGACTTAGCACGTGAAAATAAAAGTAAGCTACAACAGACTGTCGAAAGTAATGCACTATTCTGGCTTATTCCACTTATGTTAAAACATGGCATCGGATAAAGAGAAGTTCTAGACAAAGAGAAAAATAAATGCGACTTGTTTCATCCTTTTCTTTTCCTTATTATAATTTCATCCATACAAATACTCTGGCTGACCAAGAGAAAAAACTGAAATCCTTATCTGTAGTACAGCTTCAGAGATTTTTGGATACTATAGGTTCTCAGCAACACTTTAAACTCATTGAGATTAGATCACCATTTTAACATACCATTAAGTATTTTACATACAAGGCAGTTACATTTAGACTCTCAGAAACTGCTAATTCATTAAAACAAAACATCTGCCTAAGAGTGATGATCTTGACTAATGTTCCTTTTGAAGAGAAAAGCAAAAGAATCAGTGTGCTGAAAATTAAATGTTACTACATTTTCAGAATGACATTTTCAATTTTGCATCACTTTTTTTTTTTCCTATTTTCCACACTGGTTCAAGTTGAGATCTAAATGAAATTTTTTGCTTTTATTCAAACAAATCACTTGATTGACCAACAATTATTTTATTCATAATCATGCTTTGTAATAGCTTTCTGGATTGCTTTACTGCTTTCATTAGGAGTGGGCATAAAACTCAACCATAAGACATTCCCTGAGAAGGGAAAATCTGGATCTCACTGGGCTTTGGTTAGAGCATTTTTTCATTAGCTTCACTTTCTGAATGTGTTCAATGTCTTATGCAGAAAGTCCCTCCAAGCTAGTCCTGTACAAAAGCTGCCACACATCCCACATTGTAGTACAGTCAAACCTCATGTCCATTATGAAATGACAGTGGGATATGGCTTTTCCGAGGGTTTTACAGCCTGCTGTTCTTCAACAGTTCTGCATTCACACAGCAAATGTAACACATGTTGGTTATCTACATTTGGGGCTGGAGAGGCATAAATTACCATTGGACCTAAGAATTCCAAAATCTGAAGACGGTCGGGTAGCTATTATTCCATCTGCATTGGCCAACGCATTCTACAGAAGGTTCAGCTCTGCCCTGGCTTAGAGCGCATCACTGCAGCCAAATCTCAAGGTGACAGAGTCTTGGGTAATAGTTACAAACTTTGCATCTGAAAGAAAAGTGACATCTATAAGAACCAAACCCAGAAGTTGAGGGTTATGGGCTACAGGTTAGGAGACAGAGCTGAGCCTCTGGGGCAACCCTGCCAGGCGAACCTGCATAACAAGGCGCTGATGCACACACCCTGTAGAGGTCTGATGCTGTCAAGAGCTGATGTAAAGAACTGAACAAAGGAAACCATTTGCAAGTGCACAAAAAGAAGGAATTTTATTGGTCTTAGAGAACTTATCTCCTGAAACCTTTATCTATTAACTGTTTACACAGACATCAGTGGTGATAGATATTATCTGCACTTCCTTTTGATTGCTTCCCTTTTATGCCAAAACTACCTCCGCCTGGTCAGGCCTGAGCCTCTCCAGCTCGCCCTCGCTCAAGACCCTGTCTCAGCAAGGCTCCTGTAAAACATCCTCCAGCAATTTAGCGCAGAAGACAGGGGCAGGGTGGTTCCTGGGACGTCAGTGTTTACACCTGCTCTCTAATCATCCAGGTATTCCTGAGCACATTTAGCAGGAGATCTCACAGCTGACAGTACTGTAAAGGACTCAGTTCTTAGAGAAGGTGTTCCCCATTTCACTCCAGGATGTCTCAGAAAGAAAGGAACAGAGGCACTTCTTAGCAGTGGCATTTATCCCAAGTAACAGGTTGAAAATGTGCCATCCATATGTCATGCAAATCCTATGTAATAATCAGGGAACACATAAAGCAAGTAAAGCTTAATTTATTGCTAGTTCTTCTAGGGCCTTCTTATTTCCTCTTTTTTGTTTGGGTTTTTGTTTTCTTCTTTTTTTCTTTGGTGGAACAGAGGTACTCTCACCGCATAGCCATATTTCAACCCAAGCTTCTCAATGGAAACCTCTCATCATATTCTTGAGTCCTAACCTTCTTCTCTTGTACGAGTACGATTCACAGAGTTCCTGTTCAGCATCCTTCACATGCAACAGAGATGAGATTACAGTCTCTTTTTTTCCCTGACAGTACAACTGAGTCTGGCCTTATCCACAAAAGCATGGGCAAGAGCATGTTACAGACAAGCAGAACAAAATGAAAGCAAAATATGACAGATATTAAAAGAAAGTCAGCTTGATGTCACAGTTACCACTTGCTCCAGTTGGTGAAACTGGAGCCGCACTCTGACATGGCATGAAAGCACCTGTCATAAGATCCCCTTCTTTATGCACAGTCCCAAGGTTAGAAAGCTGCACGCTATTCAGTTTGCTGCTTCCCAACTGTGGTAGCAACACAGAGAGCTGTTGCTCCGAAGAGACAGAATTGTATTCACCTTCAGACATTTTTTTGCCTAATTCAAACAAAAGCAAAGTTCTACCAGGCTGGAAGTAGGTCATATAAGGAATGAACTGGCAGACTCTGAAGACAGCTGCACAGCCGTTCATCCATCCTCAGAATAATGCTGGTGAATAGCTACATGTAGACATCCACAGCGAGTGTGAACAGCAGCTCCTGACTCCAAGTTAAGGATGATACAGCATGCGTAGCATCTCCTACTAGTACTTGTATGTCTCGAGCCCATTTTCCCAAATAATTTACCTTTGAAATCACAGACGATGACCAATGTTTTGTTACACAGCACCAGATAAGGACACAAACGTTTTTCTCTTAATTCCCTTTTCAGAGTTTCTCAGCTCCTCTGAATATTCAGATTGCCCTTATAAAAAAAAACAATTTTGCTCTGCAACCTCTGGAGGTTTTACCCTCAACAATTTGACCCTCAGCTATAAAATCTGCAGTTTTCCAGGCTCTGCAACCCCGAAGCAAAGACTGAGGATTAGTTAAGTTGGTTAAGACTGGCTCATGAACAGCTGCTAGTTCTTGCAATGCCACAGCTTATACAATTTTCCTTTCACACTCGAATTACCCTGGAAGCCCTGCCCAGCAAAGCGGGTGCTCTCAGGAGATAAGCAGCAGTGTGAAAAGTTTGGGAACTTATCCCACTGTACAATAAACATGACATCTAATCTACTACTTAGGTTTGTAACACACCCAGTAGAGTTAAACTAATCAACCACTGCGGTCCCTGCATCCCTCCCAACGCTTTTCAGTGGTATTCTAGGCAGCCACAATGTACTGTGACTGAAGATGCTCTATCTACATGGTTTTCAGTTTTGCACATGCAGACATTCACTCAGCCCCGGACAATAAACTCAGATGACAACAGTCTGGAGGATTCCTTTCCCAGCTGGATTCTTCCAGCAAGGGAACTCCTGGTGTACAGCTCTTGCAGGGATTTGGTCATACACGTGGTATCTCGCCACTGAGCTTTATCAAGTCTCAGGTGCCTCTGAGCATGTGCAGGACTTCAAAACTTGAATACTTCAAAGCTGGTAAAAAAAAAGCTTGTATGACGTTTAAGTACCTTTGGAGCTAGGCATCAGTTGAGCAAGGGTTTTCAGGATTTAGTTTTAGTTTAAAGAAATAGCACTTGAATTTGACTTCTGTTCCAATTTAGATTCCTAAATCTGCTTTCTAACCTAGCCCTTAGTGACTAAGGCATGTGAATGAGTGGCAGAGATTAAAATAACCACCTTTGATAATTCTCTAAATTCCTAAATTAAAAGCACTCCTCTGAGATATATAAATGGTTTGCCTGTTTCACATAGACCAGAAAATCAGGACCAAAGTCCAAGAAAAAAATGACATATCAAAACATCAGCTGAAACAGAAGGTTCCAGCTGTTTCAAATGCCACTAAACCACAATGATTATTGCTAACATAAATAAAGCAAAATCTTAATCCAGCTTTATCAAGGAGTTACTAACCATATTTCTCTGTTCTTCCAGTAGTTTTATGAGAGAGAGCACATGTTTCATAAGCGAGGAGAAGGATGGTATAATAGCGACCACTTTCTCTTGTACTGTAAAAAACTCCAAACACCTCCAAATGCATCTAACAAACAACTGAACTTGGTCAATTCATACAGACCAGAAAAAAAAGATGTCAAATCAATGTCTAAATTATGTCCTTGCTAAGTGGCTTGACCTGTGTTTTTTTTAATTGAACAATGTCACTTCCTTGTGATGACTACAAGTGATAACAGTTGCAAGAGCTGTAGGGTGGCTAAACCAAAGGAATGGCTGGAATTTTTTGAAAAACCTTACAGCTTCAATACTCCGTTCAGGCTGACAGTTTGTACTTTAAGAGCTATCTTTAAGCAACTAAATAGGTGACAAAGCACTCCAGAATCTGGCAAGACAAAGGAAAAAAAAAAATCAAAGCCTGGAAATGCCAACCCATTGCACTTTTGCTGCACTCCATGATTGTGGTGAAGGGTTTGGCTTGTTTCATTTGCAGACTCGTGGCTCCCTTCATTCCAGTCACAAAAATGCCAACAGTATTTCTAAATTAAACCCAGCACCTTGTTCCTTCTATTTAGGGCAGCTTTTTCTCTGCCCCACCACATCTCCAAGCACAGTGCCAGTTCTCTCATGCCATCTGTGTAAACTTCCCTCCACTGTTTCCAAAATTGCCTTTTTACCACTGCTGGGATCCTCCACTCATGGAGAAAATTTTCAAGACGAGTTCAGTAATTTTTTTGCTAGCCAAGTTAAAGTCGTCACACAAAGTTCCCCCCCCTTTTTTTTTTTTTTTTCTTTTNCATTTCCCCACCATTATGTTAATGTCCAAAATATTCTCTGGGAACCCTAATTCTAGCTCTTTAGAATACAAGGTGGGGGTGAGTGGGGAGACTACTGAAGTTTCATGCTGATTTAAGTGTTACTGCAATTCCTTAGCATTCCAAAAGACTCATTACAAATGACTAAAGAAAAATATTTTTAAGGACACCAAAGAAAAGCCTGCAGCAGGACATGGCACAGGGAAAACTCAGCTATGAGTTCACTTTCACTGGAGCAGCAGAGCCACAAAGCAGGGCTGTTCGGGTCCTCTACTGTGCTGCCTGTAAAGACATTCTGCTTTTGGGATCCAGTGTAGTATCTCTCCACGGCAGTTAATGAATGGTGTTTTGAATCACAGTAATTTTCACCAGGACTTGTGCTTCTACACCTTCTAGATTTTAATCTCTTGCCTCTAGTTGTTTATCCTGGCATTTCTCTGTAGAGTCTGTATTGCTCTAGTAGCTACCAGGAACTCCTTGGAACTGGCATGGGAATAAGTTAACAGGGTGCAAAGATCTGAAAAAACAAAAATGGACCTGCAGAGGGATTTAGGGTTACATGTTTCTACTTGAGAAGTGAGAATGACACAGCGCTGGCACAGATTGCCCAGAGAGGTTGTGGAATCTCCATCCTTGGAGATACTCACAAGTTGTCTGTACATATCCCGGGCAATCTGCGCTAGATGACCCTGCTTGAGCAGGGAGGTCAGACAAAATGACCTCCAGAGGTTCCTTCCAGCCTCATCCTTTCTGTGAATCTGTAAGAAATACCAAAGCTGGACTATTTATAAAAAAAAAGACCAGATAGATTCCTGGGGTGGGAAGAGACATCGACTGGGTTCTCTGGAATGAGGGGATGCACCACTGGTAGTTCTAGATCTAAAAATCAAGTTCCTATATGCTCAGGTAGCGATAGACAAGGCGCTCGGGTACCAGAGTGATGAGCATGACAGGACTGAATTGAAGTGAAGAATAAAGAAGAGGTTCCAGTAGCTCTGTCACCACTTGTCCAATATAAAATTGTTCCTTTGGGCTCCCATGCTAATTCATCTTTCCCCTAATATCAAGTACCTGGTAGATTCACTGTTAAAGTGCATGAAAGGCTGGGTGAACCATTGGAACACACTATCTCCATTTCGCCTTGGTAAAATAGAATCTCTTGACCGTAGTTAATAAGTGTATTTCACTGTTTTCCTACTGCAACCAGCTTACATGTTTATGTTTGAATAAGGGAGCTTATAGAGAAAAATATCTCCTCTAATTGTTCTGCAAACTACATTGTTCTTTAATATGAACACAACAATGAAGTTGTGTTCATACTTACTGTTACTAATATAATAATTACAAAACCATAAAAAAATAAATGCACGCAATAACCGAAAGTATAAACCCACCACTACTAAATACCACTTCATAACTGTGGCTCTGGATTATTACTGCCTCACCAACACAGCCGCAATATCCGACTTCATAAAATCCTCCACTCTACAAATTAAATGAATTGGATAATTAAGAAAGCCTACGTTTAGTCCACAAAGTGAAACCACCATCACTATAGCACGAGAATGAAGCCACATTTTGAAAAACAGCAACATTTCCGTTCCCTGATGCACAAGATCCATACCTCCTTGCGCTCCGTCCATTCGAAGCTGCGCGCGTTGAGAAGGAAGAAGCTGGGCAGCTGCTTTGCTCTCCGTAACAGCCTCAGACGCTCTGCAACAACTTCAGGTCTCGATTAGAAAATCTTCAGGGATGGAACTTTGGCTTCCTAACTATCTGCAAGACACTTCACTCTAACAATAAATAGAAAATTATGGATTAACTGTAGAAGTCTTGGTGAAAAAAACCCAACCATGGCACACAGGCGCACACGTCTTGCACTAGGACCTGTCTGGTGGGGCTTGTTACAGAGAGGGACTAAGATGGCAGCGGCTGTCCACAACAGTTCTTTTTTACTACTGCATCTCCTGCTGCCACAGGGAGAGGAGCGGGCCTTGATGGAGCAGCACCTCTGCTTGTCCCTGCAGGTCTGGCAGAGGGGGAGATAACCAGAATTACAGGCCTGACCCCACAAAGAACAGCTGTACCCCACACCCCTCTCTGCTAGCTGAGAGAAAGGAGCCGAAGAGCAGGAATACAATTAAAATACAGGGTGTGTGACACCGATCACAGCGCAGGCTGCGCCTGCTCCCTGTTTTTGCAGGGGCTGCACGTGAGCGTTTGTAAGTCTGTGAGGTTTAAGCAGCGCTCACGCACCCCTGCGGTGGGGCAGACACAGCCCATGCGTGCACATTAAATGCTCTCCCAGAGTAAAACAGGGGTGAGGGAGGGGAAAGAGAGGACATTCCTTTTCCTTTTCTCTCTTCCAAGCCTTCCATCATCTTTCTGTTGTCAGCCTCCCTTCTCTTCTGCCCAGACTGTCCTGGGTTTTAGGTCACAGACGTGTCCTGCCAGTGCGCCGTGGGCTGGGTGGCCGAGGACTGCCATCAGCTGCCGTCTCCTCTGGGCAGCAGCGCTGCTCCCACCCCCGTAGCTGAAAGATAGATCCCTGCCTCTGTGTTTTCTTACCTCGTGCCAAGAGGTATCTATTATAACTCCTAAAATATGTTGGCTGTACAGCATTGCCTGATTACCTTCACATTGCATTAGCTCTATAAATAGGACAAAAATACACCTATATGGATGATGTAAGAGAATTACGCACGTATGTTTTATTCTGAACAGCATCTCCAGAACAGCTGCTGATATTTTGCCAGTTGCATTTTACTTGTAATGTTTTGGCATTTTCCATCAGGATTTTTTTGCCCTGTATGCGGATGGCCAGGTGTTATTATCATTCCACCCACATGTCTGAGTCCAGTAAGAATCCTGCTCCTGGCAAAATTCAATCTTTTCTCGTCTCCCGACCCATGTTCATCTTTGTATTGTTTTTTAATTAATCTACAGCTAGCTGAAGCTCCTGCCATAAATCAATGATTTCCTTTCAATTCTTGTTAAAGATTTTTCATTTTCATAAATTTGCAGCACGTTGCTCAGAAGCTGCTAACAGCACACTTTTCTCTCATTATCAAATCAGCGAGGAATGGACTCAATGAAGCAAAAAAACCCGATGCAGAGGACCTTCAGCCTTAAGGGCCTTTCTATCTGCTCCAGACACACTGCAAATGAAAACACGGTCTTTTGCCACCTTGAAAGCTACAGGCCAGATGCTCGCTCAGTGTAAAGTGCCACAGCTCCGTTTTGGGGTGCAAGCGGGATGTCCCGATTTACACCAGCTAAATATTTGACACTGTACACTGCCTCCTCTGTAGCTGAGGGAACAGCTGTCTCTGAAACTGCCCCTCAAAGAGGAATTCCTGGGGTTTTCTGTGACTATGTATTTCTAAATGCAAGTTTTCCATACCTATTTATTTTAGCAAGCAGTATACTGAGGTCCGTACTGAGTTCTTCAGGGGATGCTCGCACTGAGGATGTCTCTTTGTGCCTCCATGTGCCACTGTGCTCAGCATATCTTTGCACCATTCTAATTGTCATGGGGTTCAATTTACAAGCCATGGGCAAAGGGAAAATAGTCTTAAAAAGCCCAAGATTTGCTAATCATGTTTGTTTTAAAAAGAGAAGATGAACAAATTACACAAAAGAGAGTGATGTGAACATACCTACTTATGCTCTTAAGTGGCACGAGAGGAAAATAACTATTTAGTCAATGAAGTGTCCTTCTGTAGCTAGCTAGAACACATTTTAAGGTAGTTTATCAGGGCGGTCGGGCGCACAGCAAGATCTGTGAACCGCACACACTAGAACTATGCCCAGTTTCAGCATCCTTTATGGCTTAAGCCCATGCGCACTATGCATGTGTATTACATTAAACTTTTTCCTTCTTCTTTTCTCTAGTTACCCTTCTGTGCATTTTGGTCTAAATTTTCAGAAAATTGCATGCACAGTTCCTACGATTATGCATGTAATCAATTAGTTATTTATGTATACAACTACTGTGACCAGGTATGCAAATCTCCAAGCAGCTTTTGCCATTTTTCAATAATTTAGCCCTTTGTCATTTATACATCCACTTTTGTTCAAAACAGTAAGTTCATGGAAATTTAACTCATTTGAAACATATGTGTAGATCCATATGAACTGCCCAAAAGCATCACAAAGAGAAAGGATAACCTTGTTGTTAAGGCAGGAGAGCGCGAAATCTGGTTTCCATTCGGAGTTCTGCCACACATTTCCTGCGTAACCTTGGGCAAGTCATGAACTGTAACCTATCTTGGTGTAGCTGACCTACATGTAAAGCAGACAGAGCCATCCTTACTTCGTGAGGTTATTGAGACGATTTGTTTGTTAGTGCGCATGAAAAACATTGAAACGAGCAAGTGGAAGGTGCTACAGAAGTATAAGCTATCAGTAATGGTATTCTATTTAGCCACAGTAACAAACATGATAGATGGTCTGAACTCAATGGTAAAAGAGTAAGCAAAGGAGCAAACACAGCCATTGAGAACTAAGCAAAGAAAATGGCAAACAAATTCAAGCAAGGAGATGAATGAGAACCAAACAGTAATGGTGAGCACGAGCAGGCATGTGAGTAATTAATCCTGTATACTGCAATTTTTACTGTCCTGCTTGGTCTTGTCCTTTTAAAAGGGCCACAGTGTCAGAAGACATTTAAGAACTGGGCTGGTTAGTGTGGCACTGACCACTTCAAGGTCTGTCTGATCGGCATGAATCAGGATAATTCTGACAGTGATATTCCTGCAAAGTATTGGCCTAAAGCTGGTGGAGAACATTGTGTTATTGAACCAATTAATATAGCTGTGTTCAGTTATAGGAGAACACGCCCTCTTTGTTTCCTTATACACCAGAACAGAAATGTAAAGTGAATTCTGTTGCTGTGGTTGCTTTCTTCTTTTTGGATAAAATGCAGTTAGACTTGCACGTCACTTCACTAAATGTTTGGGGTATGGCCTTGTGGGAACCATATAAATCATGACATATTCTGAAAGAATACACGTCCTTTTAAAAATTACCTAATTTTGTAGCTGAGCTATATACGGCACTCACACTGACATCATTAGGAGTCTAGAGTAGACTGATTGCAGTATCTGGCCCAAATTTATGACTTAATACAGCAAAATGCTCAGTATCCTCAGATACAACTGAGATAAAATGTTACTGAGCTTCAGGCAAATGTTTGAAAATATGCCGATACACACCTCTAAAGGCGATTATCATCCCCTGAGCCTGTACTCACACTGCAGCTGAGGAAGCAAGCCTACCAATACTACCTTTGAATTTGCTACAGGGGACTTTGTACTTCCCATGTAAAATCTTTAGATGCCCACAGGCTGAAAAAGCCGTGAGCTGCTGTAGCATGTTGGCCTCCCGAGTTCCCTGGAATTCAACCCCTGTTTGAATTGGAGCATATCTTTTGGAAAAAGATATCATCTTGATTTAAAATGTTCCAGTGAGGGAAAATACACTATAAACTTTGGGAAATTATTTCAATGGCTAATTAAACTCAATTAAAAATCTATGATCATCTGAAGGGAGCTTCACAGGGGTCCTTATCGGCTACAGAGAAGGAGCCCAGATTTACTATTTTATATGTGAATTACACCTGTGTGATGTCGTGGGCTTTTTTAATCACCAACTGCAATACAAAAACACACTGACTATAAAAAATCTACCCAGCAGAATGATTAAAGAGTAACTATTCCCTTCCAGGCCTTGTGAAGTGTTTATTAAACCTATAATAACCTGAAAAATTGAGATAATAGGCATGTGCCATGGTAGTAGTTCCACCACAGTTTAGCTGGTCTTCATTACTCTATCTGAGCTACAGTCAGTGGAAAAACACAGGCACTTCTACAACATGATTCATTTGAACTTAGGCATACACCTACCTTACATTTAGACGGATGAATCACATTTGTAGTATGCGTGGCAGTTAAGAAAATTTGGGCCGTGGCCCTAGCTCTGAGCAACCAAGATGAAACAGGTCTCCCCGATGGAAAATGATCTGCAGGACAACAGGGTGGAGGGAGTCAATCTTCAGCTCACCTTCACGGCGCTCCCCTGCCATCGCCATCGCAGGTCCTGCAGTACTGTAGAGAAATGCCCTAAAGCTGTGTCACCACTAGTAAGTGCTGACTCCTGAAAGGAGCAGATTTGTCCAGCCAAACCGTTGGAGCCGAAGTCCAAATGTCCATGCTTCTGGCACTTTAGGGATTTTACTCTGGTCTCGATGTAGTCAAGTCCCACTGGCTGCATGTAAGTTAGGTTCACTCCTGGAGCTGGAACAGACCTCATGGTTTGGATGACTCTAAAAGGAATCGAGTCCACTTGATGTGAACCAGAGCCCAGCAAGGGGAACAACAGGGAGACTGACTTCAGAAACTAACTCCAGGTCTGTGCTACAGTGTTAGTGTAGAGACATCCAAGTAGTTTTTTGTCTTTGTGACAATAAGGTATATGGATCTGTGCTCAACATTTGAAGGCTAGATCTCTATTCATGGTCATTATCTTCTCCACCCTAGTCCATAAGCTGCTAGAAACATTCAGTTATACATTCCCAGAGCCAAAGCAGGTAGTCTGATGCTTTTTCTATCTTGGGATGTGTGGTTGCTGACTCCTGCCAAATACAGCTAGTTAGTCCAGAACTACAGCACTCACTGGCTTTGGATGAACGTGCCTAGGGAGCCAGTCTAACACCCGGTGTGTGTGCTAGTGAGGTATCTGCCTGGTTTTCAAACTACGGTTTAGATACTGCATTCTGAGCAAGCGTTTAATTGCCTGTGTTTCACTCTAATCTGAATCCCTGATGAAGCTCACAGATCAAATTGGCTTGGTCGAAACCAGATGTTCAGCGAATCCAGGCACTGTGGTCCTTTCTCTTGTTTTCATACAAATTCTCTGCTTCAGCACAGCACACCTACTTCCCTCCATGCTTGGGCTTTTGTAACTCTACAGGCTTTAAAAGCCTTTGTCACTTTGCAGTTTGATCTTGAGTAGAATTTCTTCCAGCACTACTGGAGATAGCTCTGGGAATAAAGGTCCTTAAACTGCTGGTTCCTTAAAGGAGAGGTCCATCTTTCATTTCTTCTCTAAGTTTCGTGCTCATCTACAGGCTCTATAGAGTTAATAAGAATAATGCAGTGTTACACAGGTGGAAACTTAAAACAAGAAGTCAGATGAGATACACAGCTTTCATCAATGCCTGGGGTCATCACTGGAATGCAAAGAGATCATTTCATTTGTAGAATATTCAGTAATTTTAGGAGGAGCATTGTCTACCCCCTTCTCCACTCTCCAAAGAAATTACCTAATAGTTTCCAATTGAGATGGCTTTTAAAAGAATTTGGTTTTGATCCAGTCATCATCTCAGAATAAGGAAAAGTACTTTGCTTTTAAATTGTAATTTTCATTAGTTGTCTAATGCCAGCTGAAATTCACACTGTTCCTCAACTAACACATGCTCCTTAAATTTTCTCTCACTTTGATATACATCTAATAAAGTAAATAGGTGAAAATAATAATCTGCAGTACTTCTAACACAAGATCTAAAAATTTCCTTAAGGAGCTGGATTTAATTTCCAGACAGGGAAGCTGAGGCAGAGGGAGCTCTAGGGCTTTGCCTAGGATCACAGAGCCAGCCAGTAACTGACCTGGGAATAAAATCCAGGTGCGCTGTTTAATTTCCACATGCAGTCCTCGAACCGTCCCAGTTCCTTCTCTCTACAGCTATATCTGATTTCTAGCAGCGCTGGAAAAGTATTAGTATTGTGCAAGGTTCCAAAGCAAAGCAAGTTGTCTTACCTGATCCTATTGAATTTTAAAATGCTGTATTTTGCTTTTACAGATGAGAAAATGTTTATTCCACCTGTCAGTTCCTATCACAGAAATGACACTCTGATAAATCTCAGTGCTCATGATGTCTGCTGTCAAAAGACTGGCTCACTGAAAAGATGAAGAATGTGGTTTAAAATGGGAAAAACGTTCAGCTATTTATATGACAAATACAACCGAAGGAGATTTTCTTACTGAGTCCTCTGATGAGGCTTTTAAATGTTAGTTGCTAACTAAAGAGTGGGCTGTTGGTGTACACGTGCAAAAGTAGTATTCCGAGTACTCGTCTGACCTAAGTAGGAAGGGGCTGTTCCGTTTAACGAGGGCAAGGCCCAGCTACAAAGAAGTGATAATGGAGATGCCATTGAGGACAGGGATGCATGCAGAAGCCACAGAGATTCCTCCTTTTGTCTCCAGACCGATCACCAGGACCAGGATTCTTTCACACACAGAAAGAAACAATTGCTGGGCGGCTGAAGGAAATTCGGTTGAGTCCCAGATAGTGTAAACGAATGAGCTTTTTGTTCATACATAAGAAAAATATGCCCGTGTCAAGTCTTCACATACATTGATATCAAGTTGCTAGTTTGTTTTTTTTTTTTTTAACAGAGTTAAGCAAAAGCTTTCTCTGCTTCCTCCCACAAAATGTCTTATGAACTCGCTGCAGATCCCAACTCTCAAGTTATTACCTTTTTCATTCGGCCTAAAATACATCTATGTTTTTCTTCTCCTCAATCTTTATTTTTATTTTTTTCATTCACCTCAGGTCTAGCTGCATCACTTTGACCTCTCTGTGAGGCCTGGGTAAATCCTGAAGATGCTAGGCCACAATTCTTAAGAAGGAAACTTCAAGTTCTTTCCGCTTCACTTCCCCTTCACATGTCTGAGGCAGTTAACGTTGCTGCCCCATAGTCTGCGTGGCAGGAGCTGTGTGCTAGCTGTGGCACCTATTGTCCGCATTTTTCCTCTCGTTAGTCTCCTTGACCTTTTATTGTCTTACTCCTGCAGTGTCAGGTCAGACTTAGTGTAGGTCTCCCTTCACTAAGGACCCCTTTCCTTTCGTGGATCACTAAGCAGGACAATTGCTCTATCCATCTTTTCAGGGTCTATTGTCGAGCCCCCCCTGAGCTGAGAAAGGTTTGATTCACTGGGAAACCATTTTGGTCAAAGGGAAGCCTGACTATGTGTCCTTTTAGGAACTCTGTCTTAATCACTGACTTTTTTATCTGGGATATGAAGAGGATTCAGGAGATCAAAAGGTTTGGGAGTACATGGGTTTGACCACATTTTTCCTGGAAATAATGGGAAACCTCCACTGAAAAATGAGCTCCGTTACAATGGGCAAACAAGAAGGAAAGCCACATAGTGTTCCCAGAGCATTCTGAATCATCAGACCTTCAATAGCTTCCATAGAGAAGGGAAAAAGTAAACAGAAAATGTAAATGGAATGTAATAATTAATGGACCTAAAGAAACAGACTCATTTGATTTGCGCATAATTTGTGCCTTTAAAAAAAAAGATAAGTCAAAAGAAATTGACAGAGCAGATGGAGAAGGCTGAAGACTGGAAGTTCAGTTTGGCTGAGTACGCAATGGACATGTGTGTTGTTACCCAGAATTAGTAGCTTGCCTCACCTTTACAAGTGATTATACATTCAATGGCCCCATATATTTCCCAGGACCACGGAATATTGTAGAGATCTTGCTGGAATATCACAATGGAACTATGTTGGTTTTGAAGGTCTTGACTTTGACACTAGATCTGCAGCGACATTCTTGCTAACGCCTTGAAGATTTCTTCCTGCATGGAAATCCTGACCATTATTTACAATTAATAAGACAATCATGAAACTTCATTGACTTCATATTTCCAAGGAAGTTAACCAGCAGCAACCATTCCCATTCAGGCAATTTCTTGAAACAGAGATGTAGACACCTATTTAGGTGCACACTGTTCAAAGCGTTTGGTTCAGGGACTTAATAAAAAACAGGAAGAATGAAAATGCCTTTTTCCTGCAATCTAGCTAGAACCCTTTTACCTACTGGTATGCCAAAATGCTTTTTAAAATGAACATTTCACTCTTCCTTCAACTAGCCATCACCTCTGCACAGAGTCAGCTCAAGCCTTTTTAAAACGCAAAGCTGAATATTGCTGTGTAAGCACTAAAGAGAGGAAAGGGACTGTTCTTGGGAAGGGAGGTAAGCAAAGGGAGGAACTTGGACAGAAAGTCTTGGAGAGCTGGACTCGTATTCCTGCTATCAATAAGATGAAAGAAAAAATAAGCAGAATCCAGTGCCTCAACTTTTCCCTTTGACCTAGGCAAAGCCAAGAGGAAGCCAGGCTGGTTTGCCTTTCTCCAGCAATCTACTTTTCCTAGGTATTGCCTGTGCTTTTCCTTACTTTTTTTATACTTTTAATATGAATCATTAAGGATTCTGCTTTGGAAAGTATCCCAACTTAGGCAAAAGTTTGTATTTAAACTTCAGTACATGCTGAGATCTTTACCTGAGTCAAAGAGTCAAACAGACATAGTGAGGGCCAACGTACTGGTTTTGGGATGAGAAGCTACAGGTGGCTTCAAACAAGGTCAAACTTTCAGAGTAAACATTTCTTCTCCAATAAAAAAGAGAGAAGAAAAAAGCCTTTTAAAAAATTAGAAAACTCAGATTAAAGGAAAAATTCTTTCCAGCCATGAAGAGTAAAAAGTGGCACCATCCACATCTCTCATGTTTCGGGTAAAGATAAGCATAGAATTGAATGAGGTGTGAACCGTTCCTGTTTTCTACAGTGAAACCTCTGAGTCTGACGTTTCTTGGTTGGAAAACAGACATAATCCTTGTGATATTTACATTAAGTATGACGATGAGAATTCTTTTTTTCTTTACCAGCATATATTGTCACTGAAGGAATTAAAATATCTACAGTAACTTTTGTGACACCTTAATTTGCTCCTGCCATTTGACTTCCCCGTGTCAACCAATCACTTAATGTCAGCCGTGTCACTTTCTGTCAACCTTACCAAGTAGAAGTGTCCAGGATATTTAATATGTTTGCATTTACATACAAGAGGGAAGGAAAAAGCGATCCAAGCATTTCCGGTACTATAGAAACATCTGAATATTGTTTCAGTTGAATTGTGACTGACTCACCATCAAAATTCTGCTTCAGAAGAGTCTTTAGTCCTGATCCTTAATGACACTAAATATTGATTTTCTATTAATGACTCCCAAACATATGAGGAAAAAACTTGTGAGTGAAAACCACAAGTATATCTGCAGATCTGGTGGAATCAGTACAGCTGCAGTTTCAAATTCCCAAAGACAGAGAGCAAGTACTGAGGGGCATGTTTCACCCATATCAGGGAAGCCCTTTGCGTAATGAAAGTGCAGTCTACATGATTAAGCTTATTTGGAAAACTGTTGAGTTTTATGTACCCTTTAAGTTTGATAAAGAGAGCTTTACTGAATAGGTCTAAGGATCTAACCACCCCCGACTCTGAGCATGCAGCAACGCCACCAGCTTTCACCTGGTACTGTACTATAGCAGTTGCTTTGTCTCTACCCCTTTCTGATGGTTATAAGGGAGGAATCTGATCCAGAGCTTGTAACTGTGGTGTGTCTTCAGTGCTTAAAAAAGTTAGGTCAAAAAACTTCCCAGAGGAAATACCTTTAAGAGAGAATGAGGAGTTGTTTTGCATTTTTCTGGTGATTAACATTAAGGCTATTGATAGAGGTTTCCTTCTGGATTCCTCTAGGTTGTTTGCCACCCATCTCTAATATTACTCTTTCGACTGACCTGTTGACAGAGCATTGTATGTGAGGGCTTCCTAATGTGCTTTGGGCAAAACCAGATAGACCGTTTCAATCCTAGCCTGCATTAAATGGCAGCCCCCAGGTAAATTATGGCTACATCTTCTAATGGTCCCACGTATCCCACGTTTCCTGCATTTTTTAAGCAATTTTGTATTGCTTCCTATTCTACGAGTTTCAGAGCATAGCTCAGGTGAGCTGACACAGTTCTTTATCCATGAAAGCAGCAAGTTGTCCTAGGTATCCTCACAGTTCAGTCTTTCTTGATGAGCTGACCTTGGTAAAATTTGTTATGGGCCCCAGGAGAAATTAATTCCCCTGATCAAGAATTAGATTGAGAATTTAACTTAGCACAGCTGATTTGCCCCACATAATTTGGAAATTCTCATACTGCCTTCTTCGTCAGCAGATTGATGGATGCGGGACCTCCAACAAAGTAATGGTAAAAGGAGGAGGGTCACCTCTTCCATTAGCACATCTGGATCAGGAAGAGGATGATTTACTATCTCCACCCCAAACTGCTATTGAAATGAACAATCCCGTTCCTCACAAAGGACTAGTGGCTCTGCTGCATATTTAACTGGAATGGTAATATGGTCAGTTGCATAGTTGAAGACGTAAGAATTATAATATGATTGAGCTAATTGCTTCCAGAGGGAAAGAAACAGAAAGAAGCTATAAAAAGGTATGCGATATTTAAAAATAAGATTTTTTTTTCCCCCCAAATAATATCGTTTGCAGAGCTTTAAATGTCTGGTGGAACACCAATTATTAACTATACTTTCTTGTAAGTATGTACATTTTCTGTCTGTTAAATCTTTTCTCCATCTATTGGTTCATGCTAATAGCTTCTGTAGTAACAGGCAGCACATACAGGTAGGCAAAATGACTGTGTATTCTGAGTAATTAGTTGCAGTTAGTAAGTGATGTTGTATTCAATCTTGTAATTGTCTAATCTTGAGGCACTGAGTAAGCTCAAAGCTGTATTAACTCTTCTTTTGTAATAGCTGGACCAGTAGCTGGTTAAAGTCAAAGGAAAGATTCCCATTAACTTTAGTGGTCTGTGAATCAAGCTCTTGATATATATAGAAGGCCCCTGAAAACAAAGTTTTATTTTTTAATGTATTGTCTCATTTGTTGAATAGCATGGCTTACTGCCCAGTGTTATGGCAGTTCACAATGACTATTCTTTCCACCCATTCTCATTCTCCTCCTTCCATTAATCAGTGATGGGTCGAATTCAAATGTTTTGGAAGTTCTGTCTGGTTTTGATGTGATGGTACATAAAAATATCTACAGAGTAGTTATTAGGGTGCTTGGTGTGGCTGCATTTGTCCTGGGGAAACCTCCCCATCCTCTCTGAGAGCAGCAGCACATTTTGTGGGAAGGTTGGCAGCTCTACAAGGTCTTCTTTGAGGCAGGCTCCACTCCCTCTGCCCCAGTGGTACATCCATCATTTTTGGTTTTCCTTTCCAAAATGCTTTTCACAAAAGTCACTTCCTTGTTTCACATTACTCCATGCTTTGTGAATTCAGACTGAAACATGCTGTGAACCAGATCCATATCTGGTGTAAATCAGCATCATCCTGCTGCTCTCAGTGGAGCTGCAAAATTTTGTATCCATGGAGGATCTTGCCCATGAACTTTCTACATAAAGAGGCAGTTTTGGTGGAGTGAAAAAGGGTTCATGTGTTTTGGGAAGAGATGTTAGCAGGAACAACAGATGGAAAATCCCACCTAAACAATGAGGTGTTTAACTTCACAGATATTAACATCTCAGTTCTGCCTAACGAGATAATTCTGGATGACTTTTTTATTCTGACAGCCCTCATATTGTCCATTTCTGGGTACTAGAAATTGGTGCAGAGCAAAAAAGGACTGGGCTGCTAACTGTAGAAGAGAACTCAATGAGTATCAAAAACTAACCCTATACAAATATATCCTTTGCGCTCCCATTTCCTTATATAACTGACCACCTCAATCACCTTTTAAAAAAATTGCTCAAAGTTTATTCAAGGATGCATTTGCTTAGATTTACAGTATTTGTCACTTGTTGGCCAAAAGTGACATAAGGGATTTCAATGTGCTGCTTTTAACGTGGTGACACTGCCTTTAATTTAGTGTAAGTGATTATATATGTTTGACTGTCAAATCACTGTATGCAGCTTTTGTGGTTGGGGGCTTGTTTTATCAAAGAATTCTGCTGAACCTCTTCCAAACCAGAACTCCCATGTGTATAATTATATTGTATTTTCATTATATAAACTTTATTTTTAAGACTGAAAACATATGAAATGATTATGGGAATGTGCGTTCTGTGTAACACCAACACATACTTGCGGGAAGAGAAGTTTATAACATAAACCAAATGTTGTCATTAATATACAGGTACAAGATGCATCCATGTGATCCATTAAACTAATGATGGAATAGAGGGACCTGAAAATGCGTGCAATTGCACTGCAGATTGAAAGAAATTTATATCAACCTTTATTTTGCATTAAATAGCACCTACTTGATACTCTGTGGAAGTAGATGTTAAAGATTCACAGCCAGTGGTTGAACAGTACTTGTACAGCCAAGTTAGGTGCTTCCAAAATATCTTTCAACGTGATGCTTCAAAAAAATTTTATTACTTTGTTAATTTGACTGGTGCAAACACCGCTCTGTTAGAGACCTATTTTAGACATCTACTTTGTCCTGGGACAACTATTTTGTTTTGCCCTAAAATTGTACACTGGGATTATGTCCTTAATTTAATTTCATTGTCTTCTGTCACAACCCAATTAGGACCTAGTTCCAGTTTGAATAGGTGCCACAGAGACTTTAAGAGATCTGCGACATAATATTGTTTAGGGCAGGATCCAAAACTATATCCAACATCAAGGTCTGGCCGTGAGGTATAAACTGTGTAAGTTCTGAGTAAGCTGTCATCACCATCATGTCCATAGTCCATACTCATTCGTAGATTTTTTTTTTTTTCATTAACAAGGCTGTCAAGCATTGTCCCTATGTTATAAACAGGGAACTGAATCACCATGTAGATTAAGCAATTTATCAAGAACATACTAAGCATGTCCACATAATTTGGTGCTTGAATTCAGTTCTCCTTTTGCACCCTTACTACATTGCCCTAAATAATAAGCTGCCCTTTATTTCAAATATCTTTGGTAGCTCCCTATGGAATCCAAGTTTTTTCCTCTCTGCCTCAGTAACTTTTGCTTGACTAATAGTGGCTCTTTAAAAAAAAATATCTGAAAAGAAATGAAGATTCTAAAGGGTATGTCATGAAAACAAACCACTTTTGACAGAGAGACAGACAGATGCACATACAAACATATGGCCATAGAGAGCGAGAGAGATACATTCACACACAGAGCAAACTAGAGGACACATCCATCATCAGAACAATCTATGAGTCATCTAAGATAAATGCTAACTCTTTGAAGGCAATCCTATACAATAGATCAATAAACAATATCTTCAGTTTGTGTCTGGGAGTTTAGACCCAGTCGTTTACAAGCTAAAAAATAGGTCAAAGAATAATGGTGATAACTTGCCTTATCGTCGAGCAGTGTGTGTGATCGTTGTCATCTGTAAACTACTGACAAGCATGCTCACATGGGCTCCGATTCTTCTGTTCGGGTGACAGCACAGAAGTCACTGATGTTACGGTGCCGTAAACCTGAGTGGAAAATCAGGGCCAGAGTGAAAAAACCTCTTACAATTATGCATAACTTGTAAGTTATGATATAACAAACTTTTAAAAGTACAACAAATGCGGAAAAATACCTGAGTCAAATGAACACAGGGCTTCCTAATCACCAGAGAAGTCATCTGAAGACAGTTTTGCAGGCTCAATGTAGCAAATTCCTGCACAGCGTTCTCAAAGTCCCCAGCCTGAGTCACTTTGAGCTCAACTGCTCTTGAGCAGAGAAAGCTTGGAAGGTGATGAATCGCTGTTGAGCAGTATGTATGTTTTCATAATCTTCACTTTAAGGAATGTCCATTCAACATCTCAGCTAATGACCATTGGATAAGGGTGCAGATGGAATGCAGTTTCCACATTTGGAAACACACTGTGATGAATCTGTTCTTTAAGTGTGTTTATGTTTGAGGGACTTTGCATGCAGGCTATCTCCTCAATGGCATGTTAAACTCTGCTCTCCAAAGAGAAGAGTGCAAGAGGCGAGGTAGTGGAGGGGGAAGAGAAGAATCCAAAACGATGGAAAAGCTGCAAAATGCATTTATTTAGAAGCACTGAAATTGAATTTGCAAGGTTTGCAGAGCCTTTCTCATTTAAAGGAAGAATAATAAACTCTGATAATTCATCCAAACTCACCACAAATGATTACATGTTGAGGGGTCTAGAGTTGCAAAACAAGACACCATGTTTTCCAGTATCTCCACAATGAATCTAATTTGCCAGTACATCATGTGTTTGAACACTGAAATCTCTCAAAATGTTTGCAGATGATATTTGTAGATTTTCAAAGCTCTACTAATTTTACACCATCTCCTTCCCTCTTTCCGTATCTCTGTGTGCATGCTGATGTATGCTGTCACAGTTGACAGTTAAGATTTGTCTTTTGCAATCCCAGCAATCATTTTTGGAATAAGGGACAAGTTTGCGAGTGTGCTGTATTTTTAGCATGGCATTTTTTCATTGAAGGCATCGGTTCACAATAGGTAATCTGCAGACCCAGTACTGCAGTTTCTTATAGTTTCTACAGAGCAGAGAGACTTAGAGCTAGAAACTTAACAACTGGTTTTACGACAACACAGAATTATCCTCAGTTTTTCTCCCAAACTCATGTAAACAACTTCCCCACTCCCAAAATAACTCACAAACTACCTTTCCCCCTCCTCATACTTATGTATTCCTCTGCACTTCCTGATTTTGGCAGGGAGATTTCAGAAATAGCTATTACAATGGTGTTTCCAGTCTGACAGAGGAAACACTGGGTGGGAGGAGTTATGAAAGGAACAGAGGAAGCAAAGCTGTTTTCATACCATCTCAAGCTGCACTTTTACAGCAAATAGGTGGAAATGCATCTGGGTGAAGTATGAAGCCCCACTGTTGTACAGCACAAGGCCAAAAGTGAATATGCATAAACAGGAGCGTGTGTGGCTCCTTGCATCATTCAGCACAGCTGACGCTGACAGGCAGCTCTAAACTGTTGAACAAACTGAATGAATCAAGGTCAGGCCAGAGTCAGCAGCAAACTTCCCTCCCTCCACGATTCACTGATACATGAAAGGTACTGACTGGATGGCTCTTTAGTGTGGCTTTGTGCAGAGCGGTCGTACAGCAGAAGTAGCTCCATCACATGTTTGTCAGCAATCCAAGATTTTAATTCTGAACTTTTCCATGAAACCAATAGCTATATTTTCTGGCTCTGGCCAGCTCGAGTGCTTGGCCAGGGCTATGGGAACGAAATGTCAAAGCAGCCTGTCGATGAATTGAGATTGCTTTCATGCGTCTCCACCTGCTGGCTGGCATTTCACTAATTGCAATAGCCCGTAGAGATGACAGAGTACTTCTTGAAGTAACGAGCTTACGTGGAAAATGTATCTCAGTTTCACAAGAAGACGAGCAAATAGGCATGCCGGGAGAGATTATTTTCTAACTTGATAACGAGCAACATCCTACATCGCAGGTGACAGGTAGAAGGCCACTGAGATTTTTCAAGTCAAGCTTTTGAACTTCTGAAGCCTCAGTTGAGAAGATAAGCAATAAGAAAGATTTTTGGAAGGAATTCATAAAGTGTGGAAACACTAGCGTTTTATTTCACTACCAAAACCAGATGCTAAGAATGTTAACGTGCTCTCATTGACATAGTGAAAGAGGGAAATTGTTTATTAATATCGGGAAGCATGAGCATTCTGGGGCCCACAGCTTAGTTTCTGTGTGGTTAGGAAAGCAGTTACTTAGGAAATGCAGGCAGGCAGCTGTTTCAAATGGAAAGGAATAGAAATGATTAATGACTTCTATGCTTTAAAGAAATGAGCCCACAGGATTTCTTTCTTCTACTGTGCTGTCCCACTTGGCCATTTCTGTCATGTGCCCTGGGACTTTCTTTGGAAGTTTTCAATGGTCTGTCGTGAACTACTCTTTAGAAACTTACTGGACCAGATCTGGAGCCAGACAGATGCCAGCTGTGGATCTGATCCATTTGTACATACATTTACAGACTCCAAGCACAGATTATCAACACTTGATATTCCATTAACTTTGTACTGCAACAGCAATAGTATATCTTGCTCTCGGACACTGCAGTGATGAGCACAGCATTAAATCCTTTTTAGGGTAGGATCAGTGTTATCTTTTTCCTTTTGGAGCTGCATTTTATTCTGGCTATATTATACAATGTAGAAGGCAAGGGGCACTCTCAGGAACTGAAACAATACAAGGAACGAACCCTTCCTCTGTTATTCATGTCAGACATCAATACGGATTATTGGTATTTTACCATCTTCTGCACTTCTAGCAATGGTTTGGTTTTCTCCTGCCCAAACTGCTAACTCTATCATCTGTTTCTCACGTATACTTTCATTTAGGTTCTTAGGTCTTCTATGCATAGCATCGAATGGTGGAAAAGGTTAAAAAGAGGATGAGGAAGACGAAGAGTAATATGGAGAAAAGAACAAGGAAGGCTATACAAAACACACATAACATTTTCACTGAACTGTTCACAGCAAATCATCCAGCCAACTTTGTTAAATTAGTATTTACCAGGGAGAGGAAGTTCTCTGACTTGACTTCATGGAATTATTTTGAATTTACTTCTATTCAAAAAAGTACATAATTTGATCCACTAAAGGTTCTTTTGCCATATTTTTGATTATGTGTTCAGAACTGCCAAAGCATGAAATGCGAATGTTTGCTATTCTAAAGTATTATCCCATTTCAAAAGTGGTGTTCCCCATTACTAAGCACTGGGAACAGGATAGTAACTACAGAAAGTGGTAACAGTGTCCATTGCATACCTGTGCAATTAAATACAGCTAAGCACGTTTATTACATACCTAGGCAAGTAACTTTCCTGGCAATTCAGCATGTTCAGTTATTGTTAGCACTAGAAATGTGACTAAATTAGCTAGCTGTGTGAACCTAAAACCATCAAGTAATTTAGAAGGTGTATGAGTTTAATACATCCTGAATGTGTCTAATACCTTGGCTAAGCACAGGCGTTCAGTTAAAGAGAGTTCTCCTAGATTACTTTAAGACACAACAGGACTGGAAGATGATATTTCCTTGTCTACAAGTATATCGCTCTCAAGTCATCTTTTCAACGCAGGAAGTTAACTGCTACCTGGGGCAACAATGTGCACTTGGACACAATCAGCCTGCTGTCTGATGATATTTAAGAATTAGCCACATAAGGCTTTCTTACAAAGTTGTCAAAAAGGCTCAACTGATTATTTTAACTAAGCCTATTTAAAATACCTGAATAAACTGATGCAAAATAAAAGCAACTTTTGCACGTTTGAACTGCGTGCTGCCTTAACATCACCTGTTTCCAGTGTAGGAATAAAGATCATCTCAAATGAATAGTGTTTCTCTTTCTATATCTCTCTGTAGATCTCTGTCAGGTACTCAGGTGAATTAGTACCGATGCCATTCAAAGCTCTCAGTATAAGGATGAGCTTTATAACTGTTGGTACACAAAATCACACATGGAGGTACAAATTCAGCTGTATGTTCAGTCCACTTTGCTGAAAGCAAAAGTTGGTCCAATAGCCTGAATCTTCTTTCACAGGCTATTTTTGAAAACGATATATAACTCAGGCAGGAAGTGTGAGTGCATATATGTGTGTGTGTATATCTGTGCTGCTGAACACCATATGAGGACCAGATCTATTTTCTGAAGTCAATTTTTACTCCTGTTTTTTTTTTACTGCAAGATACTTCCTGAAAACTTCTCCCTGGTAATTCTAGGGGGTATAGTAACAAGTACTGAGGTATTATTCCTACCTGGATCATCTAGCTGATGTGCACATGGATGCATTCCTCTCGTTTTCCTGACCCCTTTTATCTTTCAGGCCAGTGCATCACATAAGTATTTAGTCTGTGCTCTCATTTGACACTGTCCCAGTTAACATAATATTTTACTGTCATATTATAAATTAGTTTAAAATAGTGCTCAATTGAAGGTCTCTCTGTACTGTAGTGCAGTAATTCTGCTCTGCTGTCCATTCACAAAAAAGTATATACAAAAAAGGCTGTGAATTTTATTTTTTTTTCCCAATCCACATTGATGCTGAGCAGAATGTCAGGCAGGTGAATACTCATGTCCAAATGGATCATACGTCAGTTGGTGTTCTCAGGCCTTGGAGTTGCACTACCAGTGAAGAAATACTGATTTTGAACATTTCACTATGAATACCCTTATTAGTGCTTCTGGTTTGGCAAGAGAATTATTGCCTGCAAATCCTTTGCCAATCTCTGAGTATAATAACAAACTATTACTATGGAAAATAAAAGTCAGTGGGAAATTGATTGTCTGAGAGTCAATTCAGAAGTGTCTGGTGAGCTGTACATTAGCCTGATAGCGACTACATCTTATTAAATGAAGAAGTCCAAAAATTGCGCAAGAAAAGCAGCATGATGTAACAATCTGTGTAGAAAAAACAGTATAAAGCTGTCCAATAGTTTGTGCATTGCTCTTGGTATTAACCTAAAAGATGCCTGAAAAGATATGCAGCCATGTATATCTCTGCAAAATGACTGGCAAGACAGTATAAGCAGGTGGCTATGAGGTGACTGTTTACAGTGAAACCCCACACAGGGCTAGAGTGGTCCCTGTCTCACTTGGGCAACTGAGGCATCAAAGGCAGCAAAACGCCCTTTCCCAGGTTAGTGACACCTTGCTTCTGGCACAGACCCTTATCCCTCTTCTTTCTATTCTCCAAGTTGAGGCTTGTAAGCATAAGGGGAGAAGTAAGCTTAAGTCTAGCAGCACAAATACCGAAGTAACTTACTTCCCTGGTTGGAACAAGGAGGAACCGTGGAAGGAATTGCAGCTCTCTGAGTCATACTTCCTCCTTGGAGTTTCTCTTGGAGTAGTGCAACTCTGCACCATGCCTTAGGCTGACACTAGAGTTAAGCTTGTCCATCTTCTTATCCGCAAAGTGATAGAGAGAAAGAAGGAAAGACAGTAAGGCAGTGGATTATCATACCCTCAAATCTCCTGATTGCAGCTCTAAATATAGCCAAACAAGTAAAAATTCGTTTCTGGAAACAGTACAACTATTTAGCTCCCAACCCTTCAAACAACATACCATGAAAAAAAAAAAAAAAAAAACCCAACCAGTTCTCTCCCGACCAAGATCCTGTATGTGGAGCCACGTTAAGCACATTCTGATCTCCAGCCAGAAAGTAAAAAATTCCCAACCGCCACACCTATCCAGGGTGTGACTAGAGACTATCAACTAGTTTATATTTGCACTTTGATATACAGCACATGCTTAACATCATATGGTGTATCCTTGGAAAAAATATAGCAACAAGTTTCAACATAGAAATTGTGTTAGATTGGGAGGCCAGAATAAATAAGAGCCAATGAGTTGTAGAATGACTTGAGGTAGCATATAAGATCTCATCTTAAAAATAACATGAAGGCAGTACATTGCAGATGAAACACATAATGAAAAAACATTCCAAACTTCTCATCTGAGAAAAGATTACAAATAAAATAGGCTTGGGCATGCCAAGTGTAAAATCTTTGATATGGAAATGCAGTAATGGTTAAATGAAATGGGCTTAAAATCTATTTATCAACAGTCTGTAATGCCTAGTTGGAACGTCCCATGAGAAAAGCAAATAAGGAGTAGTAGGAGAATATACAGACACTGTTAAAAAGTTTACATACCTCCTGCTTTCATACCTCAAGATATAGTCCTTCACCTTAACTACAGATTTTGAGAAGTTAAAAAGCTGGTATGAAAACACACCTCAAACAATTCAGGAAACATGCCCTGAGACCCAGGTTTTCAGGAGTTGTCTAGTATCTTCAGCCTGAGATATATTAAAGGGACCCGATCTCTAGACAGTGAAAAGAAGCCCTCTGGCATCAGGCCTCCCATGAGCATCTTGAATTGATAGCCCCAAACAGCGGCACTGCTCTTCATTTCTAAAAACCTTAGCCCAGGCTACCAGCAACTGTGAGGGTACTCCATAAGGTATGTATTCATGTAAATGCTGCTGTGAGAAAGACCACCAGATTGTGCTCTATGTGACACCGCCCAACTTCAATGAGCTCCGCGCATCCAACTGAATACAGAATTTGGCCCGTTCCTGTTACCTCCGATTCATTTTTCTTTTTATTCACACTAGCCTTCTATTACATTATTGCCAATGGGCATGTAGGTCATTACTGCGCCCTACATGTGAATCACAAATGCAAGTGCCATGGAAATTAAACTCCTTGACCTGCTCACATTTTTCTCTTTGATGTCAGTCTGAATAGGCATTTTTGACTGGAACATAGTTTTAATTTTGAGAGCTGGCAAGACAACCACAACCTTTTCTGCAAGGAAGTTTGCTGAAGAATTCTTTGTTGTTCTTCCCGAATTACTTTCCTAAAGAAAGAGTGTCAGCAAATAGCATTACAGAAGGCCTGGATCATATTTTCACCGTGTTCAAATGCAGGAAACAGAAAAACAGCTACCGTGTTCCTGTTCACACCAGCAAATACACAGTCCTATCAGTCTGAAAAAGTTGCAAAATTCCCATTAATCTGACACAGAGCTGAAAATGGAAAATATTTTTCATTCATTGCTGAGGACTTCTCTCCACAGTGGCAATCTGGATTCAGGAACATTGTGGCCACGTGCAACCCATGGAGCAGCTGCGTGCTCCAGGTCTGAGCCCCAAATGTCCAGAGGGGACCTGGGACAGGCAGGGGTGTTGAGACCCTAGAGTCATCATCCAGCGGGAGCTGGCAGAAGGTGGAAGAGGAGTGACAAAGCGAATGCCGCTAACCCCAACCCTGCACTCAGGACCCAGGCCTGAGAGATGAAAAGATCCCCTGGGAACCAGAGCTCTGGTCTTGTCCATGCTGCATGCTTACTGCTGTAAATCAGGAGGTGATACTTTCAGACACTTGGGGCTCCCACTGGCAAAAGGCTAGGTAATTTGCAAGGGATCCAGGACCAATATTAGATTTCCATTTGAAATCATGCAATGTTTTGCTGAAACACTGTAGAGACATCTGTTTTGAAATCTACAGTTTCCCATCTCACTGTTGCTGACCTGTTTAAAATAATAAAAACAGAAAGCTTCCCAAGACGGATGACACTGGGGCCAGGGATCAAAACCTCACTTGTGTTTCTAAAGGTTCTTTCCATGCTTGAAAACCTGGTCCTTGCATTCATCAAACACAGAGGACTCTTTTTTTTTTTTTTTTTTTCTCTTCACTTTCTTAGCCAGAAGACTTCAAAAAGGGTGATGTCTGAGCCATCTATTATGCTGCTAGTCTTTTTCTTCGGGTCACAGTATGTTTCTTCAAGCTGCAGGGTTTCAGGTAAATAAATATTCCAGAACTAGAAACTAAGAATGTATTCAAATTATACATCCATGCTATTTAAAGGAAGATTTTATTTCAGCCACGTGGCTATCTGGGAAAAATTATTGTTTGATACACTCTTCTGTAATTTGTCAATTAGGTCTTTCCTAGAACTTTCAGTCTGGCAAAGAGGCAGAAAATAATTTTATGACCGGGAAGATGGCACAGACGTTGACTTGTTGGGAGTTCCAGATGGACTCAAGGACTCACATAAAGTCATATTTTATAGCTAAACTGCTGGAAAAGGAAATTTTCATTACTGCATCATTAGAAGTAACTCCATAGTTAAGATTACAAGAACAACAGATTTATTTTGAGCCATGTTTTCCAACCTCACCAAATCCACAAGTATAGTTGATTGACTACAAAATGAATCTATCAAAGCCTGGAACACAAATTTCAGGTTGTTTGGTAAAGACATAGGCATAGTACTTTTGAAACCTCATGATTTTCTGCTTTCTTCTGAGATTTGTTTTCTGCAGAGAAGGGGAAAGAAGTTTTGGGAACTATCCACTAGTTGCATCACTGCACTGCTTGTCTGGAGATAGAAGATGAAATTTTAGATTAAGGTAATGCCAGCAACGTTTTATCATTGATTTTGAGAGAACCAAGGTTGACAGGAGGTAGAGAAAGAAAAGCCAAAGCAAGCATCTTGGGTTTAGGTCTGTAACACTTCAAGATGCCACTCTAGGGTGTCTCTAAAAACAGAACAGTCACTATGCACTGGACACTGTATATTTCCATTTCTATATATTTTTCAGCACATAGGAGTCAGCAAGCAGCACAATTTCTGCTTTGATAAGTTTATATTCTACAGGTGCAAGTACATAATACAGAAGAAACTAATCAGGAAAGGCTAATGGTGGCAAAAGTAACTTATTGCAGCCAAAGTATTTGCTACGTAAGTAATTTTTTGAGACTTCTTTCCAAAAGATGAGGCTATAATTGTCAGTTGCTTTGACCTAAAAGAATGGGCTATTTCTGGATTTACAAGACACATTTGCTCCCCTTGCAGTGAGATTTAAAAAGTTTTCTCTACTTAGCTGATTTCCAAACATACACAGAGGCAAGGCTCGGCTCTAGATTTGAGGAAGAATGTATATGAGCTCTTAAACCAAGTGAAAGCAGTCAATGGAAATCCGGATGCTCAGGGATTTGTGTGTTTGAGGCCCGAATTTCTGCTAGTGAAATATCATTCATTACTATAGAGTAGCGGTGTGTTTCACACTGGTGAGAGATTGATGGGATACAGGCTCATCAACAGCCATGAGAAACCAAAAGCTCTAGCTATTAGGTACTGTGAGGCATTCAAAAAAGAAGGAATGTAATGTAAAGAAACAAGAGTCCAGAGCTGTCCTATGCATGAGAAGTCTTCTAGTAAAAAAGGAGCTTGTGCCTGAGACAGGGCAGGCAGACTTGTGAAGTGGATACTGATGTTCTCTATTTATTTCTCAGTCCTGCCAAATAATTCTTATACAGTGTTGGGCAAGACAATTCAATTTCTCTGGGCCTGTTTCTGTGACACAGAGATAATAAAGAACAATTTCTGTCTCCAGTCCTTTGTTTCTTTTGTCTATATGAACAGCAAGCTGTTCAAGACCAGTTGTATCTTAGCTGGATGTATTTGCAGTGCTTGGTATGGATGCCTCTCAGTCTCACATGTGGCCTCTAGGCACAATGGTATTACAAAAATAATTAACTGAGAGTGTGTATTTATTTAGTTAATTGTAATAACTTCGGTCAGGATATTGGACCTAATTTTAGCTTAGTGTAAGACAGTTCGTATTCATTGATTGGTCTGCTCTTTCTAAGCCTATTGCTTGTGACAATATTGGTTCACAAGCAGGATGTCAACAGGTACACAGTGATTTCTATTGTTTGGGGTTTTTTTTTTTCCTGTGAAATGAGCAGGTGAGGATGCCTTACTGCCTGGAAGTTAACTGACTTAGAACATATTTTAAATATAACTGATGCCTATCAATTTGTGAAGATGTAGAAGGATACAATACAACTAAACAACTTCAGGCAGAATGCTTTAATTACTAAGAGCTACGTTGAACACATGCTGAATCACTCTCACAGAGGCATCCTCCTATGCCTTATCTCACTGTCACAATGTCTTTATCTTACTGGCACAAAACCACATTTTATTTTCCTGGAGAAAATCGTGTCAAAGTGCAAAGCAACGATTCAGCACCCAATAAAGCCAAGCAGGATTATTTCTTTGATGATAAGAAGCATGAGGATTTTGAAGACCCTTCCTGTGGCTGCTGAGCTCTTTCTCTTAAGTCCTAAGCATCCTCAGACTCAGTTGCATTTTCATATCTTAAGATGTACTTAGCACCTCATAGTTTTCACTCCTGACATATATGGATCTTTTCTGTTTAGTTCAGAAGTAAGAGTGCTAAATATTACCACTGTTTTCCAGAATGCTGTCTGGTATGCTGAAAGAATATAGAAGCTCATCTTTGAGAGTAAATTATTGTAATGTTTAACTGAAGATTTATCACGTGGTTCCTAGTGGCATCCCCGTTCAGTGTTGCATCAAACTTACTTTTTCATTTTTTTAAAAGAATTCAGTGAATTTTCCTCTCCAACAGTGTTCAGCAACCTAAAGGTTACACAGAGACATCAGAAGTCTTTAATGCAGGTTTTCAGAGTAAATGAAACCTTTTTTTCAGTGTGGTTACCTTTGTAATAACAGTCTTCTTATTTGTTGGATACTTATGTAATGTAAGATGAAAAGACATTTTATAGCCTTCTGGCAAGAGGACTTAAAATTAACAGCATACCTGTGGCTGCCCTAAGCCAGGGAGGGAGTCATTTTCAGGCCATGGGAAAACTGCAGTTTTGCATCCTTCGCTTCTTCTGACTTACTGATATTCAGTATTTCCACAGTCTTGTTTTCCATGAAAGTATCATCATCATCACGCACAAAAATTAAGTAATTGATTCTGATGAAAGAACAAGAGACCAAGGTGGTAAGTGATAACTGTCATCCGTTAGCATTTCCCCAAAGAATGCGGTGGTTTAACTTATTCTTTAATTTTATATTCTCATGCCTGGCTAGGCTCTCACATCGCACACAGTCAATTGGCGCTCTATGCAAAAGCTATTAACTGTCTGATTACCTCTGGCAGCAAAACGAAACAGATGCAGCGCACATCGAGAGGTATGAATCTTCAGCCTCCCGGTAGCTTTATGGGCCATATCCTGCCAACAGTCCGCAGGCAGGCAGACTCCCCCTGAACTTAAAGGGTGTTTTACAAAACAATCAATGGCCCTTCACACTGACTCCCTCTCAATATGCAAAAAGGAAAACCACAAAAAGATAACGATCTGGGTTTTGATCTCACCCATACTGGGCTGACAGTAGGGTAATCCCATTGACTTCAGCTGATTTATTCCGTCAGTCAAATGACTTTCACAGGCTTTGGGCTGGGCCTTTGAACAAATGTAAACTTGATCAGAATCAAGCCCAATCACATTCATGCCCATTCTTGCTTTGAATATTTGTCTTCCACAGCACGTTTCCACCTGGAAGCCGACTGACCTCAGCGCAAAATTTTATTATTTAAAATTGACAACTATTTTCAAAAAAAGGTAATCAGCCTCCATTATAAATGCAGAACATTTTTTAAACCTTAAAGAAGTGTGCTTGGAGATAGAGTTTCCTACTCACCCACATTGATTACCAACAAATAGATATGTCAGTGCTACAGTCCCCAAAGCAATGCAGCTCGTGAAGACATGCCTGAGCTCGTGGGCTCGGATATTGCTGGCTGCAGCGTGGAGCATACCGTGGCCAGCAAAACCACCCAGGCCCCTGGGTAAATACTTGGGCTACTAGCCTGTCCTGAGCGTTGGGCTGCTCTAGTTACGCTGCTATCAATACTTGTGCTAGCTAGTTGGGAGGCAGGTCTGGGGAGCTGGCTACGTGAGCTGCCGTCACCACAGGGCAGATAAAGACAGGGTTCATAAAGGTGACTGAATCTAACCTTTGGCTACATCCCAGGGCTTTCAGCGCCGGTGGAATAGCCCAGCAGGGTTAGTGGAGCAAGGTTGTCGCTCTTCTTGCCCTAGCCGCTGGAGGTGAGGGATGCGGCAGCCAGCAGAGCGTGGCCAGCACAGCTTACGTGAAGGATATGTCAGGCCCTCGGCTACAATCCTGCCTGGAAAAATAACTCTGCTTTCACAAAAGTCCTGTGAGATCTGTAATGACCCTAGGTGGCCGAGATCCCCGGTTTCACGGCTCAAGGAAATATGCAACTAATTGGTATATTGCATCTACTGGGGATCAGACAGACTAATGCTAATACTCCTACGTTAGACATGCTAATACTCCTTTGCCTCTTCAGCCTTTGGGTTGTTTGAACTTTTTCTCTCAGCAGTAACAATTAACCGCAATACTAGAGATGGCAATGATATTAGATCAGAAAATGACTCATTATTGAACTAGCCCTGTCAGGCAAGATAAATACAATTTAGTTGTTAGCTAATCTATTTTTGTTTGTGTTCTCAATTCATCCAAGACACTGATTACACTGCAGTCTATCATGCTAGCATTAAGTATATTTTGTTACAATGCTCTTTGCTTTGTAAAGAGAACATTTATGAATACAATAGTTGTATTTGTCTGTCAATATTACATCACTGCTGACGTACCATGCATCAGCTCTCTGTGTCAGAACATGTAGAATAATATTTTGGGGTTTCAGGAGTTAAATTATGGAAAGGCAATATTTAATTCAACAGCATTTAAGTAACTAGAAGTCTCATCTAAGACACACTTTTGCTATCTCTCATCTTCATCTGCCAGCTGTTCCTTCCTCCATCTCTACGACTTAAGTTTTGTGGCTTGATACTGCATTGAATCAGCTTTGGACTTTAGCCTAAGAAGGAAGGCTAACAGGGGCTGTTTTAAGAGGCCTTGCAGGATGCTTTTGCACCTCCATGCTGAACTTTATCAATGCAAGCACATCTCAGGGGTGCTCAGCACCTCATAAGTTCTCCTTCTGAAAGAATTCAGGCTTTGCATTTGAGTTATTTATTTTCACTGCACTTCCTCTCACTTTGTTTTTAGTTTTGTTTAGCACTTACTTAGCCTTTGGGAGGGCTATTTATGGAAATTTAAAATTTTAATGATAAAGAAAGTGTTTTGCAATTAGAAGGAGAGGAAATCATTGACCTCAATAACAGAGAGAGAAACTTTCTAACTTGCACGGTTGGCAAATCCATTACCAGTTGCAGAACTTTGGAAAACAGTAAATAGGCAAAGGTGCATGGTAAAAAGGAGGTGAAAAGCATCATAAAATATGCTATTTTTCTCTGTTTGAATTTATGACCAAGTAAGCTGGCACACCAGATAAGGCATTTATCAACTGTCATATTTTATGAAAGTCTTTACAGACTCAAGTAAAAGCTCTCGCTACAATCACTTCACGATCAAGTCTTTTTCTGAGAATCAGAGAGAGATAACAGATTATTTTGTGCAGGCTGAGAAAAAAATTGTGCCTTTGCAAAGTTCCATCATAACATATAACAGAAATTCAATAATCAAGATTGCTGCTGCTTTACCTAAAACTGACTACAACATCATGCTGAAAGGATCGAACCAAACTATTAGCAATGAATTTACAATACTTAGGAAGCCAAACAGCTGTGGACAGTTTTCAGGAGAGGCATGAACACACGTTTACTGTCCATCATTATGTTTGCCTTCTACTGTGGTCCTTTAGGTCTTTTGTTGTATTTCTGCTGATTGTGAGAAACTCCTGCAGAGCCTACTGGTTAATCATGATATGTTAAACAAGCTGCTAAGTGATGTGGGAAACCATTGCAAAGATACTTAGCTGAGAGTGATACGCTACACTATGTATATAACCTCCTTCCATCTGATAGTACTATCGTTTGGTATGGGCTGTGTGGGAGCCTGTAGTTCCTATCAGCCTGAGCTGATGGTTCATACCACATTTCTCATGCAGATGATTCTGTCTCCTAGATTTAACCCGTAGGCTAGACAAGACTCAGAGGATGGGATGAAAATGAGTGAAGTAACTTCTATTCTCCCTCTTGAGTACGTTACACTGCATTGTACTGCTTGTCAGGTACAATTTGAGACAATGGCTTAATTTTTCTCATCTATAGCACAAGATATTATCATCATTATCATTACTATTATTACGTGATATCATTTAAACTAGTCCAAAATTGCATACCTGTGTGCAATTTCATCTTTCCATCTCTCTCTTGATCAGCTGAGCCAGACGGATGAGATAACTCCGCCGTAAGTGAAGCCAGGGCCCTGAGCTGGTTGGGCTCCGTCAGCCTGGAAGCGAAGGCGGCAGAGAGGGTTTCTAAAGAAGAGGTAGGTTTGTGAATAAGAGAATGTTAACTGTGTTAACTTCCCTCGTCAGAAGGGCAGGAAAGAAGATCCAGCCTGAGTTGAGGATCTGGCTTTCCTAGCAAGAAGATGCATCGCAGCACAGGAGACCTGTATCTGACCAGCGTTTCCAGCCAGCTCCACTGGACTGAGAACTGGAAGTGTGACAGCACTGTCTGAAAAAGCCCAGCAGTCACTGCCAGCAACAAAATGAAGTCAACAGCTCAAAGCGGTGTAACAGACCTGTGGCCTGATCCTTACCCTCTTCCAACTCTTGCCTGCGCTTGCTAGTAGGTAAATCTTAAGAGTAACTTTTCCTGATGGTGACTTGTGAAAGGACGGATGCCTTATGGGCTGCCTGCTAGGCATGCAACGAAAACCAACATCTGGCTTGGCAAGTCTCGTCCTTATCTTCAGACTGATACCATCAAAGGTATCAAAGGTCTATTCTATTTTGGGTCCGATTCTTGCTAGAGTGAAAGACCTGTGAACATGGCTAAAGCTTGGATTTTTAGGAGGGTTTAGACACTGACCACTGCAGCATCTAAGTTACTAAGGACTAGATTCAATGTAGGACTCAGATATTTGAAGAACAGGTGCCTCAACATCTCGTCCTATGGTGTGTGGTCGCTGGAGTGGGACAACAATCTGGAGCAAACCAGCTAAACCGGGTGGGGAAGAGTCCGCCACTGATGATGGCGCTCAGAGCAGCCAGCCACTGTCCTGAAGGGGTTTGGTCCCTCCTTCATCACCCAGTCGGGTGGCCGTTCCTAACTGACCCCCGGTCCCCCTCAGGACAAAAGGAGCTGAGCCCCAGATCTGCGAGACAGCCCTCCCAAAGCAACGTGCCCTGGCCTTTCCCTTGGTTGTTGATAGTTCAAATAATACTTTGTTGCTGTTACATTTCTGCTGCAAGGATAACAACCACCAGTCAAAAAATATTTTTATAGCACAGAGGGTGGGCTAGGAACAAGGGAAGCTGCACTTGCAAATTCCACACATTGCACTTGAATTTTCACTTCTCGGTGCAGGAACTGTGCACGCAGAGTCCCGCTGGGATTTTTGTCAAGGCTGTTTCTCCTTATGCTGATGGTGCTGTAGGAATAGGGGAGATCTTCAGGGATTACAATTCTACACCACAGTTACGTAAAAGGCTGCTTAGTACTAACGCCCCACTCACGATCCAGTGAAAATTGTCAGAAATGCTAGAAAAAAAGCAAAGAGGTTCAAATGGCTCAGTCAGAAGGAGATCCAAGACCTCAGTGAGCCCATCAGCAAAAGCCCCTCAGCCTGCCAGGCATCATCAGCACCCTGTATTTCTCTGGGGAAGCCATGCTGAGATTTGTAATGTTTTCTTCTCCCAGATACTATGTTCAGAACTAAAATTCTCCTTTTTCATTCTGGCCCTTGATCATCCCAGGACGGTTCTCACGAGAGACAGAATTGGCTCCTGTGGCTTTGGACAGAACTATCCTGATCCATGTACTGTGTGCTGAATAGCTGCCACACTCTGCCCCGGCGCTCGTTGCACATCAGTGGTGCTGTATTTGATTAGTTTGTAAAGTGCAGTGGGATCCTGTGTGAGGAAAGTTACTATAAACTGCTGGTAACAGCTGCCTGTGCTGTAGATCCGCGGTTCGCATCAGCAGTTTTCTGTGGAAGAAAATCCCACGGATGTCTGTGTGGGTTCCCGAGAGCTCCAGGGGAAGCTGAGAAATGAATCCAAGGTAAAGGATGGTAACTCTGCGATATAAATGAAACTTACCCATATTTTCACCTACATTTTTGCTTTCCACTGAAACGGCTCCAATGGTGGAAGCATCAGCAAGGAAGAATATGATCTTAATTCCCCTTCAGCAGGTGAGAACAGTTGTAATAAGGGGAAATCGATGCAAGACCTTTCATAAAATCACACCATCAGAGCCACGGTCAGGAGATAAGAAAGAAAAAACACACCAAAGTCCCTGTTCTTTGGCACTTACAAGCTTAATTAAAGGGTAATGTAATCAAGCCGGTGATTAATCATAAACTTTTTATCAATGGAGAATGATAGATTTTCCCGCCAAAAACTCCAGCTCACATTTTGCTGTCACTCTAACTTCTTCAAGTACACGCACCGCATCTTTCTCCACTAGCCCAACATGAGGCTGAAATAGCTTCATGGGAGCCCGTGGAATTATACCAGGGTAAAATCAGCCTGAGGACATAATCACAAGGTAGTAGGAACCTTCCTTAAATTCCAATACCTACACACACTCCAATAAATGGGTCTGGATCCATATTCCTACTGGATGATAGGAAATCTTTATGGCACAAGTAGTGCATTGCTTTGTAGATAAACTACATGTTCTTTAAAGGCATTAAATTTATAATCCCTGAGGCAAGGCTATGAATTATCCTTGTTCCCAACAGTACACAGAGTGGCATGAAAGACACCGACGAGGGCAAGTCATACCTCACGCTGCCAGATAATACTGTTACTATAATAGGAGGGGAACAGAGGGGTGATAGTTTGCCACAGCCAGCAAGGATAAAATGGCCAAGAGTTTACGTATCCAAATTCCTGTAAAAGGAAAAGAATAGCCTCCTCGATCCCTTCCTGTAGGATTCCTTGTGTTATTGCAACAAGCCCACCGCAAAGCTAAGCCAGTCTGTATATGAACATAAAGATAGAACATCATACTTTGCAGCAAATAAAGCCGGGGGGGGCTGGGGGGGATACCTCTAACTTAAAGTATATGCTGATGTAAGAGTGTACAACATTTCAGGGTCCCTTTGTAAGAAACTCCCACGCTGTAGCCTTAAACCTTAATCGTCTGTGAAAGTTATTATGCGATGTTTTTAGCATTCAATTTCATTCTGACAGGACTTTCTGATGTGTATTACAGAATAATACTGTTAAGCTAATCATATTAATACAAAATCTTTGTAATATAATAGCTTCAAATGTTTTGAACAAGGCACAACTTGACTTTTCACAAATACAGAAAGACAACACTTTTAATGATGTTATTTTCCTATTGCTTCCCCAAGTCCATCTGTTAGAGTTGCTAAAGATCAAGGGCCATAATTTCTTTTTTCTGAAAAGTGAACGGTGGAAAAGATACTTGGCTTCCCAGGGCCTAATTCTGCACTTTTTTATTCCCGGGGCAGTCTCTTCAGGCATTATCAATTTGTCTTTCTCTTTTTCTTTTTAAGACATGCCTGGTATAAGTCATGTCTGAAATATAATTCCTTATTTCTGCTACTGATGACAGCTTAAATTATTAAAAGGAATTTTGAAGTTCTTTTTAGGTTTCTCCTTTTCACATTATTTTCCTTTCTGCATTTCATTCAGTTTTGGTAGTAGTAGGAGCCTTATTGGAGTCACTTTTTCCTTCTGTTTATTAGAGCTAATTCTACTCTGTTTGCCTTTGATGAACAGTTAAATCCAAAGAAAAGAAAAAAAAAATACACGTAGTAAATACTCTGAAACACTCACCTATGCAGAACTGCACATACTTAAAGAAAAACTGAATTTGCATCCTAAAATTGCCAAGAAGGGCCCTTTAAGCTTGAAACAGGAGCAGATTCTTTTAAACTTTCCCAGAGAATAGCAGTGACCTTGCAGATCAGATAACCCATGGTCTACAAGAGTTCAAATATGTCATCAAGACTTTATTTTACCGCTCGATGTTCCTTGGCCTAGTTGCTCTAATCAGGCTAATTGCACACCCCACCCCCCCCCAAAAAAACCCCACCCCACAACAGGACTGTACCAGAACCAACGTCAGCAAAGCAGAGCTGGGTGCATGGTAGGAACAAGGATAAATGAGACTGTGTGTCGAAGGCTGGATTTTTGCTGAGTGACTGTAATCTGATGGGTACAATATATTAAAACTAATGGAAACATTTGATTAAAAATATGCTAGATCTTTGCACAGAGTCTTATCACAAAGCCCTCATAGGCAGGCAGCCAAGTGCTTAGCTGCAGCGCAAATGACCATGACAGAAATCCACAGGCCCCAGTCTTCTTCCTTCTACGGAAAGCTTGCCAGAAGGATACCTGGCGTCCTCAGACCTCCACTGCCGTTAAATGTTTGCACTGAGACACCGAAATCTGCTCTCACCACCCTTAAAAACACTGACAAGTCTGCATCATCTCCCTAAGCCCGTGAATTCCTGATGTATGTCCAGGAAGCCTTATCCTTGCCACGGACTCACCTACCTTTGCGTCAGATCCGCTGAACAGCCTTCTGTCTCCATGCTTTTATTCCAGAAAAGTATCAATCAGTTTGCCAGGAGGCAGTGTGGTCCTCCTGCTTGTAGCAAAACCTTCACAGAGGACCAAACAGAAGCGGTGACGCCCTAGTATCTCTTTGGCTGGTTTCAGCAAGGCTGAGACACCACCAGTGATGCTGGTGTGCCTACAACATCCTCTGCATCCCACCGCGAAGGGCAAACATCTCAAAACACCCTGTCTCTACTTCCTTGCTTTGCAGCCAACTTGATTTCAGTGACATATTTGTTTTTCTGCTCCCTTACCCTTAGTTATCGCTAGAAGGATATAGGAGCTCATAAGGAAAAGAAATAAATGTGTCCTAGTCAGCATGAGAACTGCTCTGCTTAATTCTTTCTCCAACAGGCTGTAGCTTGTGAAATCAAATAGGGATTTCATGTTAGTGCAAAAACTGACTTCAAATCTCCATTGATTTTAGTATTAACTAAGACTTTTACTTGAATTTTATGAGAATGAATATTTTTCAAAGTTGTCAAGGAAGTAGCAGTTATTGTCAACAAACTGCGTTTGTTTTACTCCAGCATGGGCCACTTCAGGGAAGTACACCAGGAGAAGACTAACCACTTTCAGTAACAGCTACTGTCTAGCTTAGTTTAGCTTTAACTTCAAACTGCACCCTTAGGCTCCAGTTCAGCAACGTATTTAAACACCTATTTAATTTTTAAGCGTACGAGTAATTCTGGTGTACTTACTTATTTAAATTTAGGCACACGTTTAAGTCTTGTCCTGAATTAGCTTATATATCAGTCACAATCTGGCCTCATTTCCATCAATGCAAATCATTGTGCTAAATCATTCAATTACTCAAGTAGGAAAAAATATTCTCGGTATTTCTTGAGAAAGTTTTTCTGCTTTTATACTAACATTTTGCTGAGATTCAGCTTCTTTAACCAGTTCCAGCCCCTGCGTGAATTCAAACCCAAAGCTGGGATTTGATGAAATACTTTGGTTGCGAACAAAAAATGCTCAAACTATACACAGATTTTAAAGAGGAGAGGTAAGATGGGGGCATAGCTTTATCATGTGTTGCCAGCAGAAATGTAGCAGTTCCCCTTTTCCAGATCCTCTCTTTCCCAGCACAATATTCTGGTAAATTACCTGTGTGTTTCAAGACATGCCTCCATTACGACTCACACCATGATAACCATGCATGCGACACAAGCTTGTGCCTGGCAGAGACCTCTGTGTGTATTTTGAGTTGGAAATAAATATTAAGGTTTATCTTGGATTTTTTTTCTTCAGGTGTTTGAAGTCTTGGATGTGTGCTGTACCATCTTCCAGCTAAGAATCTCTGTCAGATGATCTCATCTAACTTCACTGCATCCATCCAGACATCTTCTTAACCTGATGCAATCATGACTAGGAAATCCCATGATAGCATCCGTCAAATTTTTTAGCTGCATGAAAAAGACCTCCTTGCCACGATCAAGCAAATTGACGTTTTACACATCCTGACTGAGCTTTAGGATTTTCTGAATGACTGGGGATCCTACCAACAGGCAACAGCGGGCTAAGCACTTTGATAAAGACACTTAAGTCCCAAGCTGGGAATCAAGAAAACATAAAAGGATAAAGGGTATTTCAAATGGAATGACATCGCATTTTTAATTTTGATTGTTCTTTACTTTAAAAGTGGACACTGACGCTGCTACAAACTCTAGGCTCTTCCTAAGCCAAGGTAATGTTAAGACCATAGAAAATGTTATACTTTGGAAACAAAGCATCTCTAATGTAGCTGTTAATCAAAAATGGCATTCATGTATTATTTCGATTTTTTTAACTTTAGTCCCTCTGAAATGTAATACACATTGAGAAAGATGATTCCTTCCCCCC
>VZSZ01010028.1:1950-26611 GCA_013398815.1 Ibidorhyncha struthersii
TGGGTGTTTTTTTGTGGTTGGAGCCCAAGTTACTGAACAAAGACAACCTGTTGCCCTGCGGGGCAAGGAGCATCCCTTACACCCTGCTGCTGGCATGTAAATATTGCTTGGGCCAGCTGCGGTGGCATGGGCCAGCTCGGTCCCCCAGGGGTGGCACCCGTTTACGGAGGGATGAGGAGATGCCGCTGTGTGGAGGTGCAACAATGTGGGGTGGGTTATGGCAGCTGGAGGAGTCACCTGGTCTTGCTTGTTCACACAGTGGTGCTTGTGAACGCTGTGGGTACCTCTGCCCTCACCTGGGGTAAGCGAGTGTGGGAGCACTGAGGCAGGACTGGGTGCAGATGCTGCAGGCGGGGATAACGTGAAAATGCTGTGAGAGGTGGGGACTAACGGTGGCAGTGTGTGAGGTGTCCCAGGGCATGTGTCTCTCCCCAGGAAGCAGTGTCGGGGGGGCATGCAGCACCCCAAGGACCTGTGGCCTGGAGCAGTGCAGCTGGGGTTGGCTGTGACTCCCCAGCTCCATGCAGGAGGGAGCGCGATCCCGACAGAGAAGTAAAAACCTTTCACATTATCCCCGTCTCCCCCCACCAGCCAGTGAGGAAACGAAGCTTTGGGCATATGTTATTGATTGCCCCTTTTACCTAGGTTATTCCTGTCTCCATTTCTTTAAAATGCAGGCAACGCCTGGGTTTGTTCGGGTTTGGGTTTGGTTTTTTTGTCTTTTGTCCCTTGCTTTCCAAGTTGTGCAGATCCTGCGTAGGCTAAATGAGGAGAGCAGAGGGGAGGAGACTCCTGTAACGAGGGAGGAGGGCCTGGGCTTGCAGTCGCTCTCTCCTTAAGAATATAAGGCAGGAAACAAAGGGTGAGCTGCACATGGAGAGCAGCGGGCACCTGGCAGCGCTTGGCCCTTCAATAGGCTGCCAGCATTCGGCTTAATCCGCGCCCGAAAACTCTGAATAACAAGCGAGGGTGGATAACAAGCGAGGGTGGCTTGGGTTTTCTCGTACCACCCCTCTGTCCGCGGCGGGTTCGTTTTGTTAGTGCCGAGGCCAGGCTGCACAAGCACATAATGCGTTGGAGCTTTTGATGGACGAGCATGTAAAATCACTTGCAACTTTGCAGTTGCTTTGCTTTTCGTAACCCGGAGTGTGAAAGAGCTTGATTCAGGAGCCGAGTACAGCGCGCTCGCAGCATCAGTGTTCTTTAGCAGAGGTTGGGTTTTGCAGTTTTGTACCAAGATGTCTCTCTTCTGGGTCTCTTCAAAGTCTTTGTGTGTCAGAAACCGGAGTGCAGAGCAAAGCTCTTCCTCTGGAGTGGAAGGAGATAAATTTCATGACGTTTAAAGGGCACACAAGCATTTTAACGGCATTCAGACTTCATAAATGCTGGTTTACTGTTTCTGTGCCTTGTGATGTGCAGCAAGCAATCCCACTGCTGAAGTTTTGTGGGGTTTTGGCTGCTTTTTTTTTTTTTTCTTTGTTCCCCTCCCCTTGACCCTCTCAGGTGTCTGTAGGTGCCCTCAGTGGCTGAGTCCTACCAAGCGTGCTCCTGCCAGAGGGACCCCAGGAGCTCTGGAGCACACCAGCCACTTCTTTCTGTTTGCATTTACTGAGCAAGTTTACTGTCGGCTTTATGAGTTCTAGCTTTGTTCCCCGGTCTGCCGTTGCTCCAGAGAGTCTTGCTATGGTATTGCCTTTTTCAAGACATAATCAGAATAAAAGTTTTTCTTCTGAACATTTCAGTGCTTTTCCTTTGGGCCAAGCTTCCCCGGGAAGAGACAGGACTCTGAGTCATTTCAGGTGGGTTTTTTTTTTAGATGTATGTGGACTTTGAGCAAATTTGGGGATCCATTGTAAAATTACTACAACAGATACTAAACAAAAAAGCTGAAGGGCTATCTTCATTTAAAATACTGTCTCTGAGTGTATCTGTCTCTGTTGTTCTGGAAGTTATGCTGTGCTTCTAAGTGCACAATTCACTGTAATGTATTATTTTTACAATTATTAAGACACTAAACTGTAAATTGGAGGTGTGGATCTTGGAAGAGGAAGCAGTGTCATATTCTTCACATAGTAGGAGTTTCTCTTCTTAGGTTCGCTGACAGCACTGATGGCCCTGGCCTAAAAGCTGCTGGACTTGGTTATTTCTCTTTCTGGACTGAGGCATATAACTCCCTTTATATTTTTAAAAAGTGGTTTCAGATTTGAGTCTGGACCCAGGCCCTGTTCCTGTCTGCTTATTCCTACTCTCTATGTCATCTTCTGTCCTGAGTGTTTGTGCAGCTCCATAGTCCACTGGTCCGGCTGAGGAATAACTAGTGATAAAGTGTTTCATAGAGTCATAGACTGGTCTAGGTTGGAAGAGACCTTAAAGCTCACCCAGTGCCACCCCCCTGCCCTGGACAGGGACACCTCCCCCCAGCCCAGGGTGCTCCCAGCCCCCTCCAACCTGGCCTCGAGCACCTCCAGGGATGGGGCAGCCACAGCTTCTCAGGGCAACCTGGGCCAGGGGGTCACCACCCTCCTCCTCTTCTCCCTACCCTCTAAAGGTGGACTCTCTTACCCCTCTGGTTAACTGTATTTGGCTGGACGCTTTCATGCCTGAGCAGTGGTGGTGGTGGGGAGTAGATACGGGTCAGGATAAGCAACTTGGGAGCAATTGGGGCCAGGAGCTTCCTAAGCAGATGCTGTGTGGGGGATGACCACAACCTTTCGGTCGTAAGTCCTTTGAAAGACTTCTTCCTTATTTTAGTTTTAGTATAATTCATATTAACCTTGTCTCTCAGGTTTTGGAGAGCTTTTAATACTTTGGTTCTTTCTGTTTGTTTTTTTTTTAATCTTTTTTTTGCATACACAGTCTGACTTGGACTAGTTGGTTTGCCACTGTCCCATACTAGAAATTCTATGCTTATGCTATTTTTTTCAGACCTTTCCCCTAATAAAGGCTCCAGAGAAACAGACAACGTGATGAAAAGAGGCTTTTTTAATTTGAGAAGACTCCAGAGAGGTTGTCAGTATCTTACCAGTGTGAATGCCACCACTGTGGTAGAGCAGGGTCTGTGCTGAAATGTTTTAACTGAAATAGTAATAATCTTTCCTTTCATTCTGTGACAACTTTATTATTTCAAGTTATTCTTGGCCTTCAAGGAGAAACCTTGCAACAAGTAGCCTGCATTTCGGGCTTCAGGCATAACAGAAGGTAACCTTAATCACAGAGCTCCAGCAGTCCTCAGAGAGCATTTGAACTTCCTTGGTGTTGATTTATCTCCCGCAGGAACGAGTTGCATTCATACCACTTCTCTGCTCAGTATTAAAAACAGGGACTCTAATATGTAGGTACTGCTTCTGGTCATCTCAAGTTCAACGCTCGAATGTTGTCAAGTTGCTTTGAGTTGAGTTGTTGAACTCACGGGTGCCACCACTATGTATTGGTGAGGTCTCACTGGGATGTGACCTTACGTCTTCTACGTGAGATCCTTGGCACATCGAGAGCGGAAGGTATATGTAGGCTAGGGAGGAGATCACCCCACTTCCATGCAATATCGCCGAAAAAAAAAAATGTCCTAACACTACTAATTGCTCTTTAAAAGAAGAAAATGGATAAATTGGGGTGAGGTGTTAACTGGAATTTTTGATCTTAAAATGCCTTTCACGCAAGTAACCTGTGTTTAACATGATACATGTTTGTGGAGTGAGCTTCTGCCAGATGGGTACTAAGATTGAATATGCAAGTTGGAAGATGCAGAAACCAGAAATGGGAGGAATTAAGGTGATAAAGAGGCGTTGTTATGATGCTAAATGAGAACATGAAGGATACTTTGTGGTTATTGTCTGTATAGTTCTACACTGCAGTCATAACCCATTGGCTTGTTTTTTGCATAAAAAATAAAAGATCTTACAGAGCAGTGTTTTGTAGTAGTGCAAAAGGTATTTAAAGAAAAAAAAAAAAAACAAACAACAATGAGGAGTTGGAGTAATTTGTGCCTGCTTGCCAGGTTGTAGTCTTTCATGTGAAACCAGGTGTTCAAAAAGAATCTCTCTTCTGTTTTGCCACTCACGGAAAGTTTTCCAAAGTTTTTACCTTTGTTTTCGCATCACTTAAGCTTTATAATTATTTGCTTTGCAGCTTGTCAGCAGTTAACTTCTGTTCTTTCTCCTTGCTACTGTGTAATGCTGAAGTGAAGTGTTCAGAACGCTACCAAAGACGTGTGGTCAAACCCGAATGGGCTATTCAAGGCAGGGAGGGGGGGAAGGAAGCCCAGGAGATGTTTGTGGTGCTGGTCAAACATAACACTCCTGGGAGAAGAAATTATGCTTGAAAATTGGCATTTATTATTTGAGACAAGTGATATATACATCTGTGCTGATATCTCCCATGTCAGTTATGGTGTGAATTACGCTATGTTCGTTTATATCTGGTCTGAATCTTCCCCTTTACATATAAAAGCATTTTAACGTGATCTGCGCTTAATTTTTCTCTTCTACAGTAATCATGAGAAGGAGTTGATACAAAAGCAATAACATCCATTAGACTTTAATGTGAGCTTCGTTCTAGCAAGTTCAGCACATGATTTTTTTTCATGAAGAAAATAAAACTTGCCTCTCCTGAGTTGCAGCGAGTGCTGGTGTTGAAGTCCAGAGGATTTTAATTTCCCTCCTTGTGTTTTTTTTTCTGTGGGTTTTTTTTTCAGCCCAAGCGGTAAAAAGTTCCGTAGCAAGCCCCAGCTGGCACGCTACCTGGGGAGCTCGATGGACCTGAGCACTTTCGACTTCCGCACAGGAAAAATGTTGATGAATAAAATGAACAAGAACAGACAGAGGATGCGCTATGACTGTTCCAACCAAGCCAAAGTAAGACTAAGATGCAGTGGCAGCTTTCCCCTTTCTGTCTGTTTTTGGACTGGCCAGACTCCCTTGCAGAGCAATGGCTGTGTTAACATGAAAATTAAGCATTTTGCAATTAATGTGTGAAACTGGAGTTGTATGAGATAGCAACAACTCTGTTGCGGGGCGTTGGACAAGTACTGCGATTCATTGATTCTTCCAGGGCACTGATGCTATGGAAGAATATTATGGTACTGCTAAATCTTGTGTATGGAAGGGCTGGAGGGAGAGCTGGCATCTTTCTCTCTTCCCCTCCCAGGAGCGTGAGATTGCCTTCTCCGGCACAATCTCCAGAGCCCCACGTCTCCAGCTGAGTCCTGTGGCTGTGCAGCAGCTCCGCTCTGCTCCGGCATTTGGTCTGGGGGAGGAGGGAGCAGTGGCGTGGGGCAGCAGGGATGGCTGGGGCTATCGCTGGGCCATGCTGGTGTCTCAGCTTTGGAATTGATCTAAGGATGGGATGCATTTCAGGCAAAAAGCTGAAGAGACAAGAGGATGGCGAGGCCTATTTGTAGAACAAAATAAAAGAGTCTGTGTTTGGCACCTGCGAATTTTGATTGTTAAGGTTTAGTCAAGATTACAGTGATGTTGGTATGCTGCTTGGCTGGATAGATTGGCTCAAGTAATTCTTAACTATCTTAATCGGATTCTAAAAGCTTTCTCAGAACCCAAAAGCTTATGTCTATGCACCTAAACATTAAACGTGGAAAATAGCATGATGCTTACTTTCTAAATATGTCGACCAGTCAAGAATCATCATCATCATTGGAGCAATTGGAACATTTACTTAGTGCTAGGTGCCGTAGTGGTATTTTAAAAGAAACGTGCCTTGCCGCAGAGACCCGCGGCTAACACACATCTCACAGGCTACCAATTCATAGAATCACAGAATGGTTTGAATTGGAAGGGACCTTGAAGGTCATCCAGCTTTGGATCGTCTAGCTTGAAATTCATAGAATCATAGACTGGTTTGGGTTGGAAGGGACCTTAAAGCTCACCCAGTGCCACCCCCCTGCCCTGGGCAGGGACACTTCCCACCAGCCCAGGTTGCTTCAAGCCCTGTCCAACCTGGCCTCGAGCACCTCCAGGGATGGATCTTCTGCCCAAACCTTTCAATAAATGTATGAATTGGCTTATAAATGATTAGCACACAGGTGATTCGGAATGATATTTGTCCTGAATACATCTTTTCTACATCTCATGAATAAATACGTTAAGCAGCCGCAGTGTCTGCATCCTCAAGAACAAAGTATGTCCTACAGCCATTTCACGGCTTGGATGTTAGATCTCGGGAACGAGGAACGGTCTTCCTGTGTTCCCACTAACATAAAATGAAGTCGTGTAGTGAAAACTGGATTGTTAGGAGCTCTGTTTAGAAATTGAGTTTTGTTAAGAACCAAAGGTAAAAAAAGTGATCAAGGTTCCAGCTGCATTGACTGGCTTATTGGTTGCCACAACTGGATTTAAACAGAACGCTTTAAAGTGGTTTCTGGATTCACAAAACCTTCTTTAAATCCCACTTCATAATTTTTCTAATTATTACAAACATGGTGTCGAAATCTTCTGTTTTAGTGATCTACAGGTGGCTTGCCAAAGTGCAAACTCAGTGTTCTGACTCCTAACTTCTGCCAAAATTGGGATAAAACCAACATGTATAAACTAGAATGAGAGGAGGCTACTATGTTATGTAGGATGTGGAAAAAGTGGAAACCAGTTTAATTTTGATAAGTCTAAGACAAGATTTGGACATAGTTATGCATTTTTAGCAGTCGAACTCAAGTAGCTTGATCCCAAACAAGTTTTCTAGTCCATGAACTCTTCCTTTCCCTGCTGTACATCTTTATGGCTGTAGTAGCATTTAAGCAAAATTTTTTTTTTGTGGGTTTCCCCCTCCTTTTGTTTGAAATTTTTAGGGCAAACCTGATTTGAACACAGCACTGCCCGTCAGACAGACGGCCTCCATATTCAAACAACCTGTCACAAAGATCACAAACCATCCCAGCAACAAGGTGAAGAGTGATCCTCAGAAAGCTGTGGACCAGCCCCGGCAGGTAAGGCTCGCAGCTTAGTAGCTGCTTCTCCAGAATTAAAAAAATCCTGGGTTTGCTGCTGGGGAGGGTCCCAAAATAAACCGCTTTAATTTTGTGGTGCTGAACAAATAGTCCCTGGCAGTTTGAAGTCTCTGATACTTCAGAAACAATAACTTACAGTGCTCCCAGCTTTTAAAATCGGAACAAACCCCATTTACAATATATAGTTAATATGATGTCTGCGCTGTGTTTTATAACTAGAATTCAACCTTAGTTATAGATTACAATTCTGTTGTAGTTGAGCCTTCATTTCCTTAATGCTGAAATTAAGTATTATCTACAAATTTAGACAGACATCGTAACCACTTCAGGGGACATTTGCATTGTAATTAGAATCATTGTCAAATGTTCCAGTTGTATTCTGTGTTTCAAGAAATCCCTGTTCCGGTACAGACCCCATACAATGTGGTGTATCGTACCCCCTGCATGGGCCTTTTGTCAGATGCGTGTATCATTACTAGTAAACTCTACCTGTAGGAATAAGGTCATAAATTCACTTGGAATGTCATTATTAATACAAAATCAACATGTTTTTCTTATGTAGCGCGTATTTGCAAACATGAGAATACACCAAAACTCAAGGAAATCTTTCAGCTTAATTTTGTCTAGTGAAGGGATGCAAAAAGTGTGCTTAGGACAAGTGTGGCTTTGAAGTTGTAAAATAAGATGTACCAGTTCAAAGCGGCCTTTGGAAGGCCTTCTCGTTTCATTAACGTTACCTGGAGCTGGCAGCCTGTTGCCTCTGCGGAGCTCACACCAGGGATTCTGCGGATGTTTTCCTGTAGTGAGTCCATCTTTGTACCTTTTGGAAACTAGGTGTTCAGCTCCATTACTCTGTTCAGATGGCGTCGTCAGGATCAATTATCAGTGCATGTTAAACTCTTGCAGGTCTGGTGGAATTAAAATATGGCATTCCAAGGGGGAAAGTGTTTTCAATAAAATTGAAAAATACCCTATAAACTACCTACCTCTCACACTGAAAACCTTATCTGGAAACTTAAAAACTACCTTTCTGAAGTGTGAGAGAGATTCTATTTGAAATGGAGTTGGGTGATTTGTTTGGTGGTTTGAGGGTGGGTTTTTTTTTGTTTTTTTTTTTCTTTTTTTAACCAGGTTGGTATGGTTTTAGCATGGTTTGCTGAGAAAGTAGAGCATATGTGTTCATAGTGTTGTGGCTATTCCTGTTAACCTCTTGGCTAGTTAGGACGATAAAAGAGGACACTAAAAATATGACATTGATATGCAAAGCACTGAGCCGGGTAGAGGTTTGTGATAGAGCTTGATCGGGGGGCGCAGATTGATGTGTGAGTGCCATCTCTTACACGGCGGGGATCAGCCCCAGTACACAAAGGTGTTGTCTGTCATTGGACCTGTGTCATTTTGCTGCTCATGTTACTACCTGTAATGCAGCTTCCTAGGCTCTGCTTCTGCTTTCCTCATGTAATCCTTTTTCTTTGCTATGACAACATTGAAGTTATCTGAGAAGGTCCTTTAGAGGTTTTCATGTATATATGTATGTATATATAAAAATATGCATACCGTATGTATAATATAGATACACATATTGATTTATATATTTCATTTTCATAGAATCATAGACTGGTTTGGGTTGGAAGGGACCTTAATCAGGGAGGCATCTTAGTCCAGTGCCACCCCCCTGCCCTGGGCAGGGACACCTCCCAGCAGCCCAGGTTGCTCCAAGCCCCGTCCAACCTGGCCTTGAACACCTCCAGGGATGGGGCAGCCACAGCTTCTCGGGGCAACCTGGGCCACTGTCCCACCACCCTCACAGGCAAGAATTTCTTCCTCATATCTCATCTCAATCTCCCCTCTTTCAGTTTAAAACTGTCCCCCCTTCATCCCATCACTCCCCTCCGTGATCAAGAGTCCCTCCCCAGCTTTCCTGGAGCCCCTGTAGGGACTGCAAGGGGCTATATTTTCTATTAAATCACATGGAATAGGGCAAACTTGCTCTTTCTTGTGTCTTTCTCTGCATTATACATCTAACAGTCTGCTAAATTAGAGCTTTAAAATATTTTACCGAACTGCAGTATATTTTAACCTCTGATCAGCAGACTCCAGATGTTTCTTCAAAATTTGAAAGCAGTGCTAAGTCCCATCACATGCTGGCTTAAAATTCATGTATTTCTAAGTCATAGGGTAGAGAATATGCAGCCTGTGTGTTTACGCTGTGACTGTCCTTATTGCCCTAGTTGGGAGCTGGTAATTGGAAAAGTGATGCAAGTTCAGTCGCGCTCAGACTTTGTCAGGCGTGAAAAGGGGACGTGTGGACTGTTTGGGGTTAAATCTTAGTTTTTTCAAAACCTAGATAAAATTGCTTTCTTGTAAGACAAATGGTACTCCATCTATTCATTGAGCTTCCTTATACGTGTAGATTGAGGTTTGAAGGTGTATCTAGGCATGGTATGTACCAAATTCTGCATTCACATGTTCTTAAGCTTGAGGACAACCTGTGATTCAAAATATGGTAAAGGACTAGACATGGTTTTTCACATGAGAAACTGCTAGAGAGGAATAAAATAATGCTTTGCCTTGGGAAGAGCTTGGATACAATTCTTGCATCTCTTTAACTTCTGTGGTATATGTGAGACAGCAAGAAAGGCATGGGAGTGTAAAAAAGGCTGTCCCACAGTATGTGCACTTTGATGAAAGCCAGCAAGCCTTGCCTTGCTGTTCTGGTTCAGAAGGAGTGAAAGTACCAGTCCCTGGAAGAAAATGAAGTCTCTTTCTAGGCAGCAAATCAGGACAGAGTTGTGGGACTGATTGGCAATGAGGGTTGTTCCTGCCCTCAGACGTGGCAGACCCCTGCTCTAGCAAATTCAATATAGAATTGTCCGCAGCAGCCGCCTTCCCGCTTTGGATAGTAAGCAGATGCTTTGTGTAGTTGACAATTCCATTTCTCCGTTTTGTGCCAATAAACACTTTCTTTCATGTCAGCTCTTCTGGGAGAAGAAATTAAGTGGACTGAATGCTTTTGACATTGCGGAAGAGCTGGTGAAAACGATGGACCTTCCAAAAGGTTTACAAGGTAATCGAGTCTGCCCTGCACTCCAGGGGTGGCATTTTGAAACCAATCTGTACTGTGTTGGACCTCCTTGTTCTCCAGTGATCCTCAGTGCTGTGGACCTTTCCAGCTGCAGCAGGAACTGTCAGTGCTCTGTCTGGGAGGCTCGGTGCCCATCGTCCTGCAGGGATACTGAAGCAAAGCTTCTTGTCTTTTTTTTTTTTTTTTTCCGCTTCTTTGTTTTCCAGAAGCAGAATGGAAACAGCTTCCATTCCCAATTTGTTTGACAGGTTGGGGTTTTTTTGTGTGTGTGTAACAGAATGAGGAATTGATGCAGGTTTAAATAACCTCAGAGAGAGTGGTACAGGTGCTGTTAGAAGTGTTTAGGACTGAGATTTGTGTTGTGTTGGCTTTCTAAATGACAGTACGTGCTTTGCCATTAAAATTTAAATAATGCCTGTTGTCCTGATTTGCTGTTCTTTGTCGTGTGCAATGTCAATCTTCGCTTTTCTTCCCACCTGCAGGAGTTGGACCTGGTTGCACTGATGAAACCCTCCTCTCTGCTATTGCCAGTGCTCTGCACACCAGCACTATGCCTATCACTGGGCAGCTGTCTGCGGCTGTGGAGAAGAATCCCGGAGTTTGGCTAAACACCTCACAGCCACTTTGCAAAGCATTTATGGTGACGGATGAAGATATTAGGTATTAACTAGAAATATCATGTACTGTCTTGGAACACGGTTTCTTGTGGTAAAACAGTAACACCCCCCCCTTTTTATTTTTTCAATGGCAAGTTTAAATATCTGATGGAGCACAATGGATTGCTGAATTATTTTGAATGCTTCTTTATCAGTAGAGTATAGAATCATAGGATTGTCTAGGTTGGAAGAAACCTTTAAGATCATCGAGTCCAACCATCAACCTGACACTGCCAAGTCTACCACTACCCCATGTCCCTCAGCACCACCTCTGCCCCTCTGTTAAACACCTCCAGGGATGGCGACTCCACCACTGCCCTGGGCAGCCTGTGCCAGTGCTTGACAGCCCTCTCGGTGAAGGAATTTTCCCTATTCTCTATCCTAAACCTCCCCTGGCACACCTTGAGGCTGTTTCCTCTTGTCCCATCGCCTGTTCCGTGGGAGCAGAGACCGACCCCCCCTCACTACCCCCTCCTTTCAGGGAGCTGCAGAGAGCGAGAAGGTCTCCCCTCAGCCTCCTTTTCTCCAGGCTGAACACCCCCAGTTCCCTCAGCCGCTCCTCACAGGACCTGTGCTCCAGACCCCTCACCAGCTCCGTTGCCCTTCTCTGGACACGCTCCGGCCCCTCAGTGTCTTTATTGTCATGAGGGGCCAAAACTGAACACAGTATTCAAGGTGGGGCCTCACCAGTGCCGAGTACAGGGGGACGATCGCCGCCCCAGTCCTGCTGGCCACACCATTGCTGACACAAGCCAGGGTGCTGTTGGCCTTCGTGGCCACCTGGGCACACTGCTGGCTCATCTTCAGCCGGCTGTCCACCAACACCCCCAGGGCCTTCTCCGCCGGGCAGCTTTCCAGCCTCTTTTCCCCAAGCCTGTAGCGTCCACGGGGTTGGTGTGACCCAAGCGCAGGACCCGGCGCTTGGCCTTGTTGAACCTCACACCGTTGCCCTCGGCCCATGGCTCCAGCCTGCCCAGACCCCTCTGCAGAGCCTTCCTACCCTCCAGCAGATCGACACTCCCACCCAACCTGGTGTCATCTGCAAACTGACTGAGGGTGCGCTCAATCCCCTCGTCCGGATCATTGATAAAGGTATTAAACTGAACCGGCCCCAGTACCAAGCCCTGGGGAGCACCACTTGTGACCAGCCGCCAGCTGCATTGAACTCCGTTCACCACCACTCTTTGGGCCCGGCCTTCCAGCCAGTTTATTACCCAGGGAAGAGCACACCCGGCCAAGCCATGAGCAGGCAAAAAAATAGAAAAATGCTGTTACATGAAGCTGCTCTCATACATGCAAGAACTTAAAGCCTGTTGTTGGTTTTTTTTTTTTGACCATGAGACTTATGGTTCATAGTTGTTTTCCATGTCAGAGTATGTTTCCTTTTATGGAAAAAGGTATCTGAATTTGAGTAACCTTGATTAAGGCACCTCTAAGCAAAGAAGGGATTGGAGACAATCCCGAACAGTGCGATTCGATTCTCATCACCTTATTCTGTGTCAGCACGGGACCGAAGAAAAGCACTAACTGCTGCGGTGGCAGCGAACAAGGATGCAATTTATTTTGGTATAGCTGCTTTCAGTCTTGAATTATGTTGCTAAATCAAGACTGGTCAAATTCAGCTTTAAACACTTAATAGAGAACTGAATATAGCAGAGATTGTAACCTGAAAACATGCTACTGTGCATCCGTTAACGGCCTTTAAAGGTAGTAATTGTTTGACTGTTAAATCTTTTTGAACTGCGGGATGACTTTTTTTGTGCTTGATTTAATACATGAATGACCGGGAAAAATGGTTTGTTTATAACTTTATGATTTCCTGTGGCTTGAGGTGGAATAGGAGTCCTGTGAGCCACAGATTGTTGATCACTTCTTTACTTTACTAGGGCTTTGACAGAAAAGGAGCCGTAAAATTTAAGGTTGTGCCTCAAAAGGAGAATGAGTGAAATGATCAGAAACTTAATTTTCTCCAGTCTCATTTTTGGGAATCTGAGCAGGGTAGGCTGTCTTTTTCTTGTCTAAATTAATATTAGTACTAGGAACAAAAAATAAAAGAAAGTCTTGAGTCAGCTGCTAGGTTAGGCAAATTTCAGCCCAAATTAAAAGTGGTACAATCAACGCTAAGGACTTGTAATAGAAAATATTGGACAACTTTTTACAGTGTTTCTTCCTTATAGTATAATGCCAGGCAATATTTTTTTCCAATGTGGTTCTTACAGAGATCTCTTTCAAAGCCGTGCTTGTCCACCTGTTCTCCTGGAGGGAGGGATTTAAAATTTCTTTCCCTCGAAAGGTTTGAGGACTGATGTCTGTGTTCATTGATCTGGTGCAGGAAGCAAGAGGAACTGGTGCAGCAGGTGCGAAAGAGGCTGGAAGAAGCCCTGATGGCCGACATGCTTGCCCACGTAGAGGAGATAGCAAGAGACGGGGAAGCTCCTTCAGAGAAAGAAGGAGGCGAGGAAGAAGGAGAAGAGGAAGAGGAGGAGGAGGAGCAGGACCATGACCAGGAGATGGAGAATGTATAGTCCAGGTAATGAGACAGCATCCTTTCTCACCTTAAACTGTACTTCATTGAAAGCAGAAATGTTTTCTGGAGGAATCTTAGTATATATTGACAAATCTATGCTTTTTAGCGTGCACTTTTAAGGGTGTGGTAGCTGCTCTTTTGGGAAAAAATCAAATATTCTTTTGATGGATGTGATGTCTGGTGAGTGCTCGCGTTGTCATAGTGTTCTGGCCTTACGTCTGTGTCAGATGGGCTCAATGTGTAACCAGAACGTGTGTGTGAGTGCTTGAAGGATTCTGTCCTGTCAGTTCTTAAAAATTTGTCTTGTGGTATCAGGTTTTTTCCCCCCTATTTATTTATTTATTACTTCATACGATAGGCAAGAGGACACTGTGGGCAGAAAGGACACCTGCCGTCTTATGAACTCAGTTTCTCCTCCTGCTTGCCTTTTTCTCTCACTTCTGCATTTTTAGCATGCGTTTTCTTGCAGGGTATATTAGAAGGCACGTTTGTGGAATTTTTTTAAATAATACTTTTAAATAATACTTTTAAATAATACTTTTAAATAATACTTTTAAATAATACTTTTAAATAATACTTTTAAATAATACTTTTAAATAATACTTTTAAATAATACTTTTAAATAATACTTTTAAATAATATTTGAAGAAAGTTAGAACAAGACAACCTGACCATCAAAAGAGGGAAATTGCTGAAAAACTTCATATGTGGCAGGGATTTATAAACTGAAAGTAACAGAAGACTCTGTATGTTTGAAATCTGAAAACGTCTGAAAAGTTTAAGGTGGTGTAACAGTGGTAACTACAGGATGTGCAGAAATGTGCCTTTACGTTGTGCGTCCCTTAGAAGCATCACAGCGGGCTTGCTGCATATTTTCAAGCGTATGTCTGACTTTCACTTGTGCAATAGAACTTTTTAAAGGTGCAACTAGATTTATTTTTTTTATTTTATTTTCTTGTAAACCAGAATGGCTCTGAATAACGAATCGTTACTGCATAGCAACGCAGAAAAAAGCAGATATATAAGGCCAAGTCAAGATACACCAATGGGAATTCCCTTAAATTTTGTGTGTTGCACTAGATGGGGACAGTGCCCCGTGCTGTGAAGCTGAGTTTCTCCTTGCTGCGTTCCTTTGATGTAACCCTAGCCAGGAGCACTGTGTGTGTCGTCAGTGGAGCTCGTGCAGTGAGATGAAAACAGAACTCACCAATTTTAATTTTTGATCATTCCAAGTTTTTAGCCTAAGAAAAGCAATTAGTGTTCTGGCACTGAAGTAGGCTAGCCAATACCCTGGGTGCTTCGTTAAGTAGACTCCAGAGCCGGTGAGGCAAGAATTAAGAAGTAGGGGGGGGGGGGGGGNGTGTCAGCTGTATTTCAGATAAAAGGAAGAGTGATTTATGTTAAGCAATCCTTCGGGCTGGAAGGTTGATGACAACATGAAATCTGTTTGGCCTTTGGGGGAAACCATCTTATATCTGGGTGCACTCTATATATATTTTCCTGTTCTACCACATCACTAATAGTAGCTTTATTTGGACAGTGAATATCTTGCGTTCCTGTTTATTACAAAGGTCGAGCAACAGCAAAGGACCAGAACAAATGGTCTGCTGAAGGTGAAAAACAGGAGATAAAGAAATTGATATGTTATGGCTTTATTCTTTTAAGGGCTCACTTGCTATAAAGACAAAAAAAAAATTCTTGACTTACAAGGTCTCTTTTTTTTTCCCGTCTTTCTTTTAGGGAGTTCCATCTAAGAATTCCCAGTATAAACCCTATCAGCAGGGTCAGCACAACTATTTACAAAGCCAAGAGTGTCTGCGAAGCAAATTGCACCAACAGTCCAACCATACCTATGAGCGTTTTGATGTACACTTCAGGAAGCGTTGAGAAGCTGATGGTTCATTAATTGCTGGGTAGTTTTGAAGATGGAACTTGACTAAACTCTACTCCCCTTCCTTTTTTTTTTAAAAAGGGGTAGGGTAATTGGGAATGCAAAAGTGGGAGGGAATAAAGGAATATAAAATGGTGGGAGGGGAAATACTAGGAACCAAATTTCCTGTCTTTTTTTGTTGTGGGTCAGTGATAGGTGATACATTTTTAAGCTTTTCTATCGAAGTACCTTTAACAATGACCCACAGAAACAATTTTCTCTCTAACACAAGTGAGAGAGATGCCGTTTCACTCCTTGGCTGCTCTGCTGTAGGCTACCTGTTTGTACCGACTGTGGGGAGGTCATTTTATGTTGTGGATTGTCATTCCGTGTGTCAACTTGGGTCGCTGAATTTCCTTTTCCTCGCAAGACCACATTGGTCTTGGAGACGAAGTGCCAGTGCCTCTTCCAGCTGAGGTTTTGATCAGTAGGGGAAGTTTTGATTGAGGAATTGGTCTTACATCAACGGCAATCGTTTTTTTTAGTTAGTTCCAGCACCTCACTGAAGGCACTGCTGTGCACATTTTTGATACGGAGTTACGTATATGTCTGAGGATAGCCGAATAGAGTTTTGAAGATAAATATACCCACTCCGTGGTATATTTTGCTTTGGTTTAAAGCCGGTCAGAAGGACCTTCTCAACTCGGAATGGAAGGATGACTCATTTCTGACTGACAATGAGGAAAACTTCCTCCTTTCTCTTCTGGTGCCAAGAACCCTGACCTCCCTTTCTGTGCGTGTGGAGGGAAGGGGATCCATTCCAATAGGTGTGTCTACACATCTGCTTTCGTGTGCAGTAATGTTCTGACCTCTTTTAAAACAAGAAAGGAAAAAGGTTGATTTTTCTATAATTGATATCTAAAAACGAATTTAAAGCTTTTTATTAAGTATTAAATCTTTCTTATTTGCATGTGCAGTGAAGTGACCAGCATTTTGTGTCCAAAAATGAAATGATGTGAAACCTGCCTTAATGTGTTTATAAGTATTTGGCTTCACCGTGGGTACCTTGATTGATTCCTCAGTCTCTTCTAGTACATCTGTGAGCATTTTGGGGTAACTTGTGGCTAAAAATGGATTTATCTGAGGAGGGAGGATCGGGAGAGGGGAAGAAGATGAGAGTTTATAGCTTGGAGAATGTGTTGACTAAGCTGCAAAAGTTATTTTAGTCTTAGGGTATCCATTGCATAATTCATGCGTGGACATCTCAGCTGAGAGTACAGTATAAAGTGGTGGATTAAATATTGTGCCACTACACTAACCAATTGTACAAGTTGTTGGTATCCCAAAACTTGGGGAAGAAAGTAGCTCCCAGAGCCTTTATCACGTAAGAATGATTAGCAACGACAGCAAGAGCCCAGGGGAATGGCCTGGAAAGTAATAGCCTGTGGGAGTAGTTCAGCTTAGGGATCTGACTAGGTTTAAGCTCCTTGAAAAATATCCCATGCCAAAGTGATTGATACTATATTAACTCTTTTCTTAAAGATTTGAAAATACAGAATTCTTTGATATGGCTCATTTGGAGTACTGCAAGAAGACTGAATTGTACTTTGCTGCTGCTCTACCAGGTATTGCTTTGGGGAACCTTACCTGGTACTGCAGCCAGTGAGAATTCTTTTCCTTTTTGAACAGACTGTTACGGTTATTATTCTGTAAATCTGTCCTCTTGTACTTCATTGTGTTGAATTAAATGTTTCTCACAAAGTAGAGATTCTTCTAGTCTGCGTCAAGCCCCTACCTGGAGTTTTTGTGCTATGCCCCTTCCAGTTGTTTCAGCGGAGACGCTCCTGCATTTTTGTTGTGGGCTCCATTCTGAGATTTGAATCTCTATATCTGGGACCCGGCAGAGGGCACTCCAGAGGGAGACTTCTCGCTGCAGAGTCCTGTGTCCTCACCGAGTAAGAGACTGCCTGGGTGTCCCGTCCAACAGGCAGGTTGTTGATATGGTCCTTTGAGTCTTAACTCCAGCAGTTTATAACCCATACTGGAGGTGTTCTTTTGACTGTGGCACTCTTGTTCTGACACTATTTCTTTTTTAGAACTTGTTTAGTATTTAGCGATGTCTCTATTTACTTTTCTTTGAATCCAAATATATTGTAAGCATATGCAGCACCAGAACTTCGATGATTGAGATGTTGATACTAATATTTTGATGCAGTGAGTATCAAGTGTAAATTGCTGCCAACTTGTGTGCCAACTCTTTTGTTTTCACCGCTCTACTTTCCCTGTTCAGTACTCTCTCTTTCCTTCAGCCCTTTAAAAATTTATCAATGTTTTCATTCGTATGGAGGAGTTGATTGTTCAAAGTACCAAAAAGGAGCCCAGGACTCCTATCACATCCAAAGAAACTTGAATAACTTTACCTGCTTATCAAGACAGGTAAGTAAATAAAATACTCCTTTGAAATGAGCCTGATGTCTTTCTCATGTTGTTGCAGCCAAGCTGGAGAAGGCGGTTGGTACTTGGGGTGTATCTTGTTAAGCAGACGATGAGTAAAGAACATATTAAGAAAAGTAATTGGGTGGAATGGGGGCAAAACGTACCATTTATTAATACACAGCAGCTATTGCATGAGAACATACTAACAGTAGCGTCACATGTTGTTCCATCTGAGTTCGAGTTCATCTGCTTGGAGAAGGGATTGGTTTTGGAACTGGTAATTCTTTCCCTCGGTGGTAATGGCACCTTCCTGTTGCCCTCAGATACTATAAATGTAATGTGGAGCTGCAGTGTGAAATAGCCTTAGGTTTGTCTGCACGCTCTTTGTGCTGGTAACCTATGGTTGATTATTTTCTACTAAAACAATAGTACCAAGCTCTGCGGAGGCATAGTTATCTTGATGTAGTTTAATCCTCTTTGGAGATAATAGATAAGCATATTCTAATGGTCCTTATGCAGCTTCTCTGAGGGGTAGAATCTTGTCCAGTACAGCTAAAGTTTTGCATCTTTTTCTGTAGATGGTATAATTTTGGATACACACCACCTGAGTTCACAAAAACTACATTTCTTATGCTGTGTCATGCTCAGTCAGGTTTTTCTTGGTTTATCTGCAAACAGTGGCCTGCCTGATTCTGGAGGGTTGGAGGAGATCGGGGGAGAGGGACTGGTTTGGTTGATGGTGGCAGATAGGATGAAAACCCTGGAAATACCGTTTTACTCTGCAAAGGGAACTTTATAAAGAGACTTCATGTTATTTAAAACTCCTGATTTTATCCTGTGCAAAGTGTGTCGGAGCTGTTCCGTTAAGATGGCTCGTATTTTTTTTTTCTCTGCTTTGTTTTGCAAAGCTAACAAAGTTAAAGGGGTTGTGATTATCTCCCTGTTTGTGTCACCAGTGTTATTTTTCTGGAACTGTAGTTGGATAAAATGTGCAATCAATAAAAATAATGAATTTGCGTGGATATTGGTACAGCCTGGGTCTGGCCTGCAGAGCTTTTGTAGGTGGTTCTGCCCAGGAAAAGTTAGCTGGATTCACAGCCGAAATTGAACTTGCTGAACTGGCTGTTGAGCAAGAGAAGGGAGGAGTTTTCTTGCTTGTAAACTGAGCGCAGCGAGAAGGGAAAGCAGTCAGGAATGACATGGCCGGGCTCCGGGAACATAGGCATGTTCGACCCCGCGCAGGGAGGCTTTGGTGTCACGGCTGCAAATTATTTTTCACGTAATATTATCACTAGAAAACATTTTTGACGTTAGAATTCATGGATAAATGTACGCTCTTGTTCTGCTTCCCGTGTGAAAGAAGGCTAGCTGAAATTACCTTTCCAAATAAAAAAATGTATTTTCATCAGTAAAACACACTTTAGTTCCTGTGGGAGCTGAAGGCAGGCACTGTGCATGAGGCAGACTCTGCTGAACGAAAGCTTTTCATCAGTGCTAGTTTATCAGCTACTGGTCAAGGTAATTTTGATTCTTTATAGCCCTAAGAGACCGTCCTACTGCGCTTTTCTATAAAGTAAGAAAATGTTGAATGCAAGTATGAGTGAAGGTTTAAAAAAAAACCAAACCAACATGTATTTTGCAGCTGCCCTAATAAAAACAACTCTCGTACAAGCTGGCTGTGGTAATGTGAGGAATAGAGACAAGGGGCAGCAAGCTATCCTGTTCGTTAAATGTTTCGTTACATCAAATTAGTAGTTGTGCCAGTCCTGTGAAAGGCACCCAGTCGCACGGCTCAAGGCTTCATCCACATATTTTTAAAAGCCTTTAAATCCGCTGATGCTACTGTTCCTGCTGCGGAGCGGCTGGGTGGTTCTGTCTCTGTAGTATGTGTTGTGGAGCCAGACTGTAGCAGTGTCCCGGGTTTAAGACTTCAAAACAGACAAGCTGTTCATCTGAAGCTTTTTTTTTCCAGGCCTATTTCTGCTGTTGGATATTACTTCTGATCTTCTATCCTTAAATTTCCTGACCTAGTACTTATTCATCCCTGTCTAACTTTGTCTTAGTTCCTGCTTATCAACTTCTAATTATTCTTTTAAGGTTGTTATGAAATACATTCTTGCCTTTCTTCCCTCCTGTTTGCCACTGGATGTTACCTCTGTGGCAGCTGCAACACTTCTGTATGCGGGAATGTATTTTGGCAGCTCTTCCCCAATGAAAGAACAGAATTCCCAGCCCGACGGCTTCCTCGGGGCTCCCCGGCAGCACTGCCGGGGTCGGAGCAGATGCCGCAAACAGCGAGAGGCCCTGGGACCTCAAATGCAAACTCTTGCGCTCTAAGGGAGTGTGGCCACATCGTCTGCACCCGGATTCCTCGCTACCGGGTGTTCCTGGGGTCTGATAACCTGCCTACACACTCGGCTCTTCCACCTGGTTGCTTGAGGGTTGGTAGTTGGGTTTTTTTTTCCCACTCCTCTTTACTACTTTGCAGGAGGTAGATAAAGCAGAACATTAAATCATGGAATGGTTTGGGTTGGAAGGGATCTTAAAGCTCACCCAGTGCCACCCCCCTGCCCTGGGCCGGGACACCTCCCCCCAGCCCAGGTTGCTCCAAGTCCCGTCCAACCTGGCCTGGAACACCTCCAGGGATGGGGCAGCCACAGCTCCTCTGGGCAGGATAACTGGTCTTTCAGCACTTCTGACTCATGTCCTCTGTTTTGCCCATTCTATCGAGGCCAATTCCCATCGAAAAGAAGGTAGGGTAACTTATTTAGAGGGGGAGGGGGAGAGATAATGTTTGTTTAGTGGAGAAAAAAGTAAGTTTTTTAGGATTAACTCTCCAATCAGACAATCCTGTTTATTTAGGATTACATCCATAAGAACAATCTCCAGAAGTCCAGATGCCCGTGCAAATCTTTAGATGATACCACTTATTCCCTAGCAAATAAAATGCATATTCTTAGCTGTTGTCCCTCTGAACAGAAATTTCTGCGTATGCTGGAACTGCTTCCTAACAGGCTTTTCCTCTGTGGTTGGCTGAGGTTCCCAGTATTGTGTATTTTAGCTCCCCGCTTTAAATCAGTGTACAGATACACAGGAGAAGGTTGTGTCCTAATCCTGCAGCACAGAAGATGATGTCCTGTATGGGATGTAGTGAGCTAAAAACTTGGATTTGTTCTCAGATTAGCAGGGATCAACTCTGTTCCCTTGAACTAATGAGGGAAAACCATTACCCTTCACTTTGACCTCATGATGAGCTGGAGCGTATGAGAGAACAGCACGGAACAGCATTTGCTAAATGATGTTTACAGTGATAGAGTATTTATGAGAATGAGGAGGAAAAAAAATCCCACCCACATTTCAAACTTCAGAATGACCCACCAAATTGCACTTGAAACTGTCAGGGTTATTGGTTAGCAATCTGATTTAGTATTGATGAGTACTGATATAACACTAACGGCTGGTAATAAATAATAATTAGTGAGTATGGTAAATTAATATTTATTTAATCCAGTAAATAAATCTCTTCACGTTTAGTGGATTTTTCTTACCTTGCAGAGTCACAAATGGAAATAGCTTCAGATTGTGTCGAGCTGGACCAGTGGTGCGATGAATGACCTCTTAACTGGTTTGTCTCTAGCGGCAAGGTTCAGGAACTGCTTAGCTGTAGGAATCGGGTTTCATTTGCATAAACAAAATACAGGTCTTCTGATAAGTAGACCCCCAAGTTTGCGCTTCTGGAAGGAGGTGAATACTAAAAAGTTATTACCTGGTTTTGTTTGTAATTTGTGTCCAGTTCTATGTCCTGGATTAGCTCATCAAGCGCATTTTTGTGGGATTTAGTGATCTTGAAGGGCTGTAAAACTTGAAAGCGTGGTGTACCGTCTTTCACTTTTCATGCTTTTGTCCGATCTGCAATTAATACTTAGTTTTCCATCAAGTGTCTCCTTTGCAATTTCTCAAAAGCTAGGTTCTTCATTAATCCAATGCACGAAAAAGAGATATTTGCTAATGGCTTCCCCCAAAGTGCCTTTTTTATGTGCTGCTGGAGTAGGGAAATTTGTTCGGATGACGTGGTGGTGGTGACACTGAGAGGTCATAGAAAAAAGACCGCTTGGCCTCTTGGTGCCGTTGTCCGTGTTTTCAGTTCCATTAATAGTTGGTCAGTTGGAGTCTGTGCCTGTAATACGGTTTTTGCATGTCGTGTTGACATTGAGCCTCATCACCTTGAGCTGTCTCCATATGTCGTTCCCTCAGTCAGCTCCTTTGTGAGATGATTGATCTCAGACTTAGGGCATTTTTTCAAGTTACAGATCTTGTCAATCTGTCTGGCTCCACCTACATACAGTGATTCAGCTCCTGATGTGCTGAAATATTCCCTTAAGCCTTCCCACACACAAGTAAGGACTTTTTTATAATTCTCCTCCAAGCTGAGCCACCTCTTCTGCGCTGGGCTCAAAGCCTGTATTTTTTGCATGATGTTCGCGTGTGCTCGAGGAACAGTGCAGACAGCAGAGTTTGATCCACCAAAGAGTGAGAGCAACTACGATAGTTCTCTGAAAGTATTTTTTGCCCCTAAACTTAGAATCACAGAATGGTTAGAGTTGGAAAGGACCATAAAGCTCACCCAGTGCCACCCCCCTGCCCTGGGCAGGGACACCTCCCCCCAGCCCAGGTTGCTCCAAGCCCCGTCCAACCTGGCCTTGAACACCTCCAGGGATGGGGCAGCCACAGCAACCTGGGCCAGTGTCCCACCACCCCCACAGGCAAGAATTGCTTCCTCAGATCTCATCTAAATCTCCCCTCTTCCAGATTGAAGCCATCAACCCTTATCCTGTCACTCCATGCCCTTGTAAAAAGTCCCTCCCCAGCTTTCCTGGAGCCCCTTTAGGCACTGGAAGGGGCTCTGAGGTCTCCCCGGAGCCTTCTCTTCTCCAGGCTGAACACCCCCAACTCTCCCAGCCTGTTCTCATAGCATCCCCATAACTTTGGATCCCATTTATAGGATTTGGCTACCGTGCTGTGATTTAGGCAAATGGCTAACTGTGGATGTGTTTTGGTGTGTTGGAGGGTGGTGGTGGTGGTGTTCTCCTCTATGTGTTCATTAATCCCCTTTTTAGGAGTTGAGCTACAAAAGGATGGTCTTTATGGCAGCGTAGCTACTCCAGCGAGGGTGTTGTGGCTTCTGCCTTTGCACACTTGACCTGGAATGAGAGTGGCTGTTGCAGAATTGTACTCGGGGGAGTTTGGCTTGCGTAGCTGCGGTGGTACCAGTTACTCTGCTGTAGTTGGATTGCTCTGTTTCACCCCACGAAAGCAGCTTAACGTGCTCTTACACCCCCGCTTTGCTTTAGTAAAGCGTTCTTTAATTCCCTGGGGGAATTCCCCAGGGGGTTGTCTCGGTCACTTTGGGGGACATCTTTGTGGATGATCAGAGACCCAACGATGACAGGCAACACAAAGAGGCAGCAGGAGCAATTGTGGATGAGCCCCCGCTAAGAAATGGGGAAACCACCTGGAGGGATGGGCTTGGAAGCAGCAAGTGCCTTCTGCCTGGTGTTGAGGGAAGCTGGGTCTCCCGTTGGTTGTGTTTTGGTTAAAGAAATGGAGCTGTGCTAAAGAACTCCTCTAATTCATATAATCCACTTTCTCTGTTAATAGGAGACGCAAGTCTCTCAAAGACCTGTGAATTACTCAGGTTAAAAAATACAAAGGCACCTTGGTGCCATGAGTGAAATGAAGACTTTTAAGAAGAAAGCGTGAGCTAGTTCTGCTGAAAATGGAACAGATCAGAGGCGTAACGTCCAAACGAGGTTTGCCAAAAGCACTTAAAATAACAACCGGCAGTTTCTCTAGGTGGTGTTGGACGGACGCGGTGATTTCCCTAAAGGACTCTCTCGAGTCCAGAGGAGGCACGAACGGCAGTGTGCGGAGCCAGCGCTGCAGCTCCCGCCGTGAGCGTGGAAGCCCACAGACAACGCTTCTCCTGGGGCTTGAGAGGTGGTGACGGGGTGGGCCGCGGTGGCAAGGAGCGTGGTCAGCATCGGAGCTGCAGCGAGGACATGAGGAACCGCTCTGATACAGAGTCTTCTGTGTTGGTGCAGGTTGCCCAGAGAAGGTAGCTGTGTTGATCATTAATGGGATTTTATTTTTTTTTTACATTTCCTGGAAATGGGAGAAGCTCAGGAAAGAGAGGGAGGGGTTGTACCGTTCTGTCTCAAGTAATGGAAGCCCCACTATTTTTAGTAGTTTAGTGGGGTGTTCCAGCTTACTAGCTTAAATATTTTGGGAAGGGATTGGGGGTTGGGGGGGTGTCTCGCAGCCAGCTTGTGTGGCTCAAATCTGCTGATTTTGCCGCATCTGTCCCTAGAGGAGAAGCTTTGGTCCACAGTAGGTGTGAGCTCTGGAGCCCGGCAGCTCTCTGAACAGCTCGTGGCATGGGGAAGACGAGGCCGAGGTGGGATTCCCAGAGCCGCGCTCGTGCTGGTGCAGCTGTGGAAGCACCGAAGAGTCCGGATGGATACGGACAGATCTCCGTGAAACAGCTGTGAACGCTTTGGGGGGAGAAAACAGAAGTTGCTCCAGTCTTCCTCTGCAGCCATCCCGAAAGAGCGAGCTGGTGGGAGCTCTCTGCTGAGACCTCTGAAGGTGAAACGGGAGGAGAGGAAGCGTGTAACTTGTTTTCATGAAACTTCAGCAGCTGGAAGGTGTTGGGTTTAGTTGTGGCGGGTAAGAGAAATGGGAAGAAGTAGGGAGGCAGTTCCTGGTGGCTGTTCCCTTGCTGGAAAGCTCACGTGGAAGGTGAAGGTGACCCATTCAGGAGGGGAAAGTCCTTCCCTGCAGGAGAGTCACCCACTGAAGGGCAAAACTTAGAAGCACAAGGACAGATCACGTGGCTCGTGTGTTTGGGCCACTGACCAGCAGGAGTTAATGTTTCCCAGGATCTGTGAAAGGTGAACAGAGAGTGGGTGTTTGGAAGTTGGGTGGGGGTGGGGGTTTCGAGACTGGGCACTGGTGGTTCTTGCAGTTAAAAAACAATCGCAAACCGAATGGTTGAATTAATCCCAAAGACAGCGATGAGGAAAGACAATTATGTGAAAATGGAGAAAATGAAGCTTCGGAATAGGACCTGTGGAAT
>VZSZ01010029.1:24397-94880 GCA_013398815.1 Ibidorhyncha struthersii
ACCTTGTGGTTCTTTATCATGATGAGGGAATAGGACAAAGTCCTCTGCTGGCTTACAGGGTGAAGTTAATATCCTTGCACCTGGTGTAACTGCTGAAGAGTCTGACCCGCAGCATTACTGTTTTCTAAACCTTACAATTTGGGGCTCAAAATACTTGGACAGAACCTGTAAAAACAAGAAGAAAAAAAATATAAACTTGGCTTGCTTTCTGCCTGAGGACTTTCTGTAGCAGCTCTCAGGCTGAGGGTGCAGTTACAAGCAGTGTCCATCAGGATTTTCAAAGAAGTGTCTCTGGTTCTTTTGGAAATCAGTGAAACTCCAGACTTCAGCATGGTGTGATCCTACTTATTCCTGTGTTTTTCCCTTTCTTTGATGGCTAACGCTTCATGCTTCCGAGGGTTTTGAATTAAGTGTTTTCTAAGCAGTCAGAAGATCTCTCTTTCATGCTGTACACTTGGCTCAGAAAAGATGTCTACCTTTTTCTTCCATCTTCTTTTTTTTTAAGGACATGCTCAGCATTATGTCACTTGGGTTGTGTGCCAATAACAACAAATACATAGGGAGTAAATGACATTATTCTATGTCACAGCAAGAATAGGAGTGCTGCTATAAAGCATAGTGCTGAGGAGAACTTTAGGCTCTGTGCTGAGATAATTGAATGAACCCTGAACATAATCCTATTAAGAAACTGGTTACTAAAACCCGAAACAAAATTGCGAACAGGGCTGTCTGGATGACGTATCTCATCCCATCCAGATTAAGGACCAGCTGAATCCTACAAGCAATTTAGAGAAGAGCAATTGCAAAGCCCTACAGAAGATAACTGCATATTCTATTTGCAGTTTAAATTAAAGATGGAGACGTAGTCATGCAGACAGGCATACGCGAATTCTTGGAGTTGATACGAGTTATTCTGTTGAATTACTTTATCCGGAGGATTATATAGATTATTTATTCTATGAATTTTTACACTAGTTTGGCTCTACTACAATAACAAAGACTTGACTGTTTAATTTTAATTTAAGTATCTATATTTCATTTGTTAAGCAAACATAGCATAGCTTCTGCTTTGTAACCCTGTGTGGTTTTATATTTCTATATACACAAGGAGGTGAAGAAGCCAAACTTACCTTTGGCATCCATGTGTGAGGAAATTATTCACTGAATGTCGGCCTAAGATCCATTTAATTTCTCTCTCTTTTTTCCATAGGCCATTTGCAAGTGGTGATTGTGCTAACTCCTTCCCCCCCCCCCGAAACATATTCTTGCATACTCAATCCAGCTGAATTTTGGGATGGCATGAAATGAGGATGTAAGTGGTCTGTGTGAACCTGATTTCCATGCTGAGGGTTTAGGAGGAGAGAACTAGTAGGAAAAAGACCCAAATGAGGCTTAAAGATTGTGTGTAATTAAATATATTTTTCCTTTATTTTTTCCCTAGGGTATGCTAGTTTTGTATGTAATGCCATTTGTTCCCTGCTATATGTTGGAGTTTCTGAAGCTTTTATTTCTGATTCCTCAAGCAGGGTCCAGGCAGAGCATAGACATGTGTTTGGTTGTTCTGGCACACCTGAGCAGTGGGCCAGGTCTTGGCGTGGTTAGGTATGTTCAGCAACAAAAGCAGAAAATGAAGTTTTGGGTTCATCCAGACACATCTTTATGGCTTAAGTCACACAGAGGTCTATTTGCAGTTTGGGTTCAGGTTTCCATAATAATTTTCTTATTAGGATTGTATTTGAGGTTCATTCAATTATCCAGCCTGGGAGAAGTCATGGGGGACTCTGAGCACAGAGGACACTTTGGGGCCTTCGCCGACATAAGCTGCTGCTTCTTCCTTCCTGCAGGGAAACTGAACTTACACTGAAACATCTGGGAATTATGCACAGAGGTAGGAAACAGAATGGCTTTTCTCTGGTATCTTTTTAATGTTTCCAGTTTGCCTGCTCCAAGTGGTGAAGAGAGGGAAAGCCTGTGGTAGTGACTTTCAGGGGACTTGAGTAGGAGCCAGAGATATGTTGCCCTGAAGTTACATATCCTAAAAATCTACAGGGAAAATATTAATACAGGCTTTGACTGACTATTGCCTCTGTCTTGAGGGGCATTATTGCCCCTCACAGCAGAGGAGCCATGTTACACTAATCAGACCCACTAACAGGCAAGCATTTCCTTTCGCCAAGCAAATCAAAAAACCAAGAGACATCTTTTTTAGCATCCTTGAAGTTGTATTACCAGCTTCCTAAGTGAAACCGAAATAAACTCCTGGGGCCAATTCTTTCAGAGAATCACCAATTTTCTACAACAACCTCAACCTCAGAATCTGAGTAATGCTTAGAATGAACAGAAGCGGTATGTCTCTCAGTCATCTCTCGCTTTCTGTAGCATCCTTGCTGTATATACTTGTACTACACAGAGTCCAACTGAGTCTTTGCCATTCTAAGAACCATGGAAATAGATAGACAGACAGATCGATCGATCGATCTCTGCTCCATATATATTATATCAAAGGATGGGCTGCATTAAAACAGAATTATTTTTATTTATAGAATTCAAGAGGGAGTGAAGAAGACCGCAAACACGGTCATACAGAAACCATAAATAATCCAGCATGCTACAGACCATTTGCAACAGTAAAAATGTTCAAATTTCTACCTTTAAAACTCTCATATCTTTAATTTGGGCAAAAAAAAATCAGACAAAATTGTACAAGGAAAAATTTCAGAATGGCATTTTAGAACAGGTCGTAATGCAAAATAATTTACACGTAACTGTTGCTAAAGCACTTTTATTATTGGATTTCTGTTACGCTTTTACTACTGGGCAGTAACAGATTCTTGAGATTTCTGTAAAATTGGATCAGTTTCGTCAGGCTTTGACAAACTCTTTTGTTCTTTGAACAGACAAATTCAGCATTAGCTAAACTCTTCAGAACACGGGTGGTTTTTCCAGTAGGATGCACACACTGATGATGAAAGTGTAAGCGGTACAAAAAATACATGCAATCTTTGCACGGCACTCAAACCTCTGAAATGCTGAAGTTTGTACCTCAGCCACAGGTGAGTGGGTTAGGTAAAATGAAAACAGCCTCAGGGTTAATAACAAGGTAAAACATCAACCAGAAAATGTTAATGATTAAAAATAAAAAAAAAAAATTTGCATTTTAATTCCTCTCTGATATTCAGAACACTAAAAACCTCTAGAGAGTCTGTTTTTGTTGAGGTTTTAGGCCCTGTAAGTGGGTTGGTCTTTATTCCAGACAGGGATACAGATTTTTCAAGTTGACCAAACTTTTCAGGGACTGACTAGACCTAAAAAGCTTTTGACCTGCTTGACGTTCGCTCTTGAGCGAGTTCCCTCTCTTTGCCATTGGCTGGGCATAATGCCAGAGAGAAAATAGCCACGTGGTTAGTTGTCTAACGATGGAGAGGTCCTGGGGAGAAGGATGACCCTCCTGTACAAACCAGAAGAGCCAGAAGGAAGCCTGCGGGACCTCTGCAGACCCGTGCCCTGTGGTGCTTTACATTTAATTGCTCTTCCTCATACTTCACTGTCAATGACAGTACCAGAAATTGTCACTCACTAGTTTTGGCAAAAACCCTTTACTTCTAAAATTCTGAGTTTTATTAGCATTATTAGAATACCTTAAACAACTTAAAGCATTCATTGTCTGACTAAGGCTAAAATCCACACTATAGTTTCAACAGGAAAACATTAATTGCATTGAAGTTCAATTTTAAACAGAAGTGGTGGCTAGTTTAACACGTGTCCTGGTTTCAGCTGGGAAAGAGTTAATTTTGTTTTTAGTGATTGCTGTGAAATGAATGTCAATAATACACATTGTTTTTACTTGTTGCTAAGTGATGTTTACACTATTGGAGGACTTCTTTCAGCTTCCTGTAGAAGCATAGACAGACTACTCAGTATATAAATGGGAGTTAACCGGGGGGGCAGGAATCCATGATTACTGCTCGATCACTGCTCAGGACGGTGCCAATTCATCGTGTGATGAGAGTGACCCGTGTCATTATTATTACTGTCATTATTATTGTTATTTTTCCTTTTCAGTTATTGTTTCTATTAAACTGTCTTTATCTCAACCCACGGACCTTTTCTTTGTCTCCCTTTCCCCTCCTTTTTCCCCTTTTTCTCCGCACCCTTCTGGGGGCGGGAAGGGAAGGGGAGGGGAGTGAGTGGCTGCCTGGTTCTAGTTGCTGGCTGGGGTTAAACCACGACAACATAGCGTACATGAACATTGTCCACACTCAACTCCTTGAGCTCCTGGCAAGTTCAAGTAACTGCAAAATTAATGTGTACAGCCACTGTCACCTATGGGAGGGCTGCGCTCTTAGCGGCACTGTTACAGCACACCAGCCTTTGGAAGAAGGAGTGCTGAAAACAATAGCCAAAGCTCATGACAAAAACGCTTTTGATAGAAAGTGATTTTTTTGAAGTGTTAAGCTGTCTTTGAAGCCTGTGGGTTGCCTTTTTTAACCGAGCGTTCTGCTAGAAATAGCACTTGGGGAAAAAATACCTTTGCTAAGCTACTCTCCCCTTAGAGCTGCAAGCGAGTTCAGATCTTTGACTTTATATATGCTACTTTTAGTCACACTTTTTTGGTAAACTATCCTGGAAGAGGAGGGGGAAAGAAGGGGGGGATCATTGTTTGCTTCTGAGCCGTAGTGTCTGCTAGAAATTATTAATGTTTGCTTCACAACGGGGTGTGAATTACTTGGTTGCAGTCAACCATTGTTTGGAAATATATTTTGGAATGTTTCCTTTATGAAAGTTTTTTATTTGCTTAGGATTCATGATTCTGTATTTCTTTCAGCTGTTCACATGTTCCGTCGCTACAGTATTGGTCGCTTTTATAGTAATGGGTTCAACTAATAACCAGACATTTGTTTCAAACTACATCTTGAAGCACGGTGAAAATCTGACTCCTGAAAGCTGTATTAAACCAGGATCTCATACATTGTGCATTCTGCTAACAGCGGTCCTGGGATTTAACTTTTAATAGAAATCTTCCATTATTTCCTGGAAATAATTAAATAAAAGGTGGTCTTAAATTTTTGCAAGTGTGGTGAACATATTTTCAAATGTGATGATTGGGATTGAACTGTTTTGAATCTTTTTAATATGTTGGAAGACAGCAGTTGTTTTTTCCATTTTGTCTGACCATACGTGAATAGCTACATAAAATGGATCTGAGTTCATTAGTGCTGGATGATCTGGGAGACTAAGGCTTACTTTTGGCAGTGGAGGGGAAAGTGGGGTTTTCTTCTACTAGTGTTGATTAGAACTGGATCACTTCCAGATGGATCAGTTTAATTCAAATATTACCACCACCACCCCCAATTTGTCAGAAGGAGGAATGTGCCTGTGGGAAGGACATAGAGGCGGTTGGAGAGGTACAAGCACTAAAGTTGGAGTGCCTGTCTCACACAGCGCCAAGGTCTGAAAGACCAAGCTGAACACCAAAATTCAGACCCAGGCTTCTGGCTCAGTGTTACAGTGCTGGGTACCCACAACCTACTGCTAATGGGACTGTATTTGTGGCTTGGTAAGAACTTTTGAAGATAAATTTTGGCACTTAATGAATTTTGGCATTCTTGAAAACTAGGATCGTGGATGAAAATTAAACTTTGCTAACCATGGAACTGTTTTTCCTCAAAATTTTGATGTTTCAGCTGCCCACCAACCTCTTGCTGCTGGTTTGCAGGAATTTCTTCCTGCATCTACTTTATTTACTAACATGCAAGTAAGCAGATCCCCTCAGCAGAAAAATCTGGGAGGTGGTGATGTGTGGCCTTTGTGTAACGGTTGCCATCTTTTATTGTGTTCATTACATGGAGGCATACAGGTATGGATTGGAAAAGACCTCCTGGATCACCTAGTCCAGCTCATAGCTAACCTAGACAGCCATACCATCTGCATCTGAGAAATCTGTCTTTACGGGCTTGAGTTCTAGTCCCGCTACTCTTTTTCCAAGGCTGCTCCGTAGCTTTTCTTTGTAGATGATTAGAGGCCTCTGAACATCCTCAGTCAGAATTGCCCTTCCAGTTGCTTTGCAGCATCTGTAGCTTCTTACACCTGTGCAGAAGAGGCTATTTTTCTGATCTGAAAGCTCTTTATGCCCTTTAGCTTCAGTATAAATGCCTGTTCCAGACAAGTGCAGCTGCAAAACAGCATCCGCACTTGCTTCCTTCTTTCACCAATTTTCAGCCTCCTGCTTTCTATATTCTTCCTATAAAAAATAAAACGAGTTAGGGCTGAAGTGTGTCAGGAAGCGATTCCTGTACAAGAGTTTGGGTTTTTTTCCTCTCTGTTTCTTATTTGCAAATTATTTATCTTAAGTTTATTTTTCATTTTGCTTTTCCTCAGGTTCATCTGTTGTGTTTGTTTTGGGTTTTGGAAGGTAAGTGTAGACCTTTGTGTCTGCAGTCTCAGAAAAGTTTATAGTAGATCATTAGAGTGCTATGGTAGGAGGCCACAACACTCCATCCTTGCTTACACCTTTCTTTGCAAACTGGAAGTCTTGCTCTTCTTCCTCTCACCTCTCCACAGTCTCAGGCAGAGCAGATGAACCAGGGAATTAGTGGGATTGTTGTATTCTCTGACTGGTCTGTTATTTTAACTGTGCTGAGTGGTTCCTTTAGCAAATACTGTCTTCTTCTTGCTGCAAGTCATTCTGTTAATCATATCATATGAAATTCAGAAGACAAACCTAGGCAGTCCTGAAATCCTATACATTCCTCAGGGGCCTGGCTCGTCTGTCAGGGCTTCTGTGTGTTCTGCGGTACCGTGGCTCACTTTCCCTTTGGCTGCCTGCTCAAGTCAGTTGGCCTGAGGCGCTTGTTTCCTCTCCAGAGGAATCCACCTGGATTTATATTATTTTGCATCTCCTGTTATGAGATTTTATTTCCTTCCTTTGCTTCAAATTCTGACTTCTGATGCATGTGGGATGTCCAGGGCTCAAGCAGAAGAGTGTCATGTGTCCCATCTCCTGCCTCCTGTGATGATTATGTCTAATAAAAAGAATTTTAATTGGTGCTACTGTTATAGTACAGGACCAATGGCTCCTTATTAGAGATGAGATTGGATTCGGAGTTTATATTTGCACTTCCAGTTTCTGTTTAAGGAAAACTCTTCAAAAGTATCTTTTATTTCGTAGGAAAAAGCCATCCTCAGTAATACTTTGTTTTCTGATCCTGGCACATTTTGCACTGCATATAATTTGGGACTGTTTACACGTACATAAGATTGCCAGGTCTCAGTTGAAAATGATATTTTAGAAGCGTGGAGAGAACTGGCAGGCATCAGATACTACAAATCTTACATGTGCAGCATTTCTCAGATTTCTTCAATGGAGAGTGAGCCAAACATTGCTTTGCTGCCTGCAGTTTTATACCAATAACCACTGTGAAATAAATACAGTTACGCTTATGCCTATGGGTTTTAGTGAGTGTATATTCGATAGGTTGTTTTCTGAAAGACCTGATGCTGTTCCTTTTGAAGTCAGTTGGGATTTCACAAACACATCTTTTGTGCCCAAACATACAGCATGCTTAGCTAGTCAGTCAATGAGTTACTCTCTGCTCAACTAAGGTGGAGATTTGATTAATTATTTTCTCCCCCCAGTTGGACATTATCTATTCCAGTTTTCTCTGCCACTGTAAAATAAATTGATTTTTTTTCTTCTGAGTCCTTCTGCAAGTAGTTTAAAATGAAATTGGAAGTTGACGCCATCAACGGTAAGAAAAGCAGAGCTAATCAACACCGTGCACACCCAGCTTCTCAGCTGTTACCCTGCTTCCTTGCCAGGCATTGGGATGCCTCAGGGTGTATCAAATTGGAACTTAACAACTTCTTTTTCTTTTTTTTTAACCCTGTTTATCATCATTTGGCAAAGTCATTCTTACCAGCCACCTACAGCAGTGGGAGAAGGAACTGTCAGCTGATGATGGTCCCATGATTTTCTTGTGCCTACAGATGACAGCGTTTCTAAGGCCGAATTAATTTGGATCATTTCCTGCCCGTGTCCCTGGAGGCAAATAAAGCTGGGTGTGCTCTGAAATCATTCCCATTCCAGCCCCCCTCCCTGCAGGCAATGGTTGGGAAGAAAGGGAGCTGATTTGATGGGCACTGGAGCTATTTCCCATTAGGGGGCAAACTTAAACAGCAAGATTTTGGAATGAAGTGTGTGTTATTTGGACTGCTCATAGTTGTTAAACAGGGGAGAGAAGCAGCCAGTTGTGACTCCCCTGTTTTTTACATGGTGGGATCAGTTTTCAGAGATGAGAATGTATATGAGTGCCCTACATGATAATCACTGGATATAAATACTGGCAGGACCCCCAGAACTTCAGACTTTCTGGATGCTCAGAGGTAGAGGTGAGAAGGGAAGGCCCGTCTCAATGAACAGCAGTGCTGTGTCTTAGTTTTCATAGTCTGTCTTTCCAAAAGACAAAATTTAGGTATATTCAGGTTGTAAATTATGACATCTACATTTAGACGTCTACATGCACATGTCCCCATGTGGGCAAAGTGCTCTCAATAGAGATTAGAGAGCTGTACAGGAAATCAGTTACAGCTCCATACTTTTAAATGAGGTGATTTGAGCATGGTGGGACCTGAAGCACCTATCTCACATGGGCACATCTACATATAGTCAGTCATACGTAGGTGACTTTAGCTGAATCCTACCCTTTATGTCAATTGTCTACTTTGTTGTTTGTTTTTTTTTTTTTCTTTTCATTTAGGGCAGCAATACTTACATTCTCCCATCAGAAGTCGAAGAGGACCCCAACAATGCAACAGATGCTGACACCAAATCCTTGCAGTAGCTCGTTTGAAGGCAATGGTACTGCCCACCTTCCTCTTGCCGTCCTAGCAAAGAGAGGTGGACCTGTCATGTTCCTTGAAGACCGGGGCTAGTGGTGAAAACTGGTGGTGGTGGTGGAAGAAGAGCAAAGGCATCAGCTGCTCACAAAGCCAGTGCTTAGCACAAGGAAAGCAGAAGGGTAGCTGGTGCCATCTCTCCGAAGACCCTGAGATCCACCCACCTCGATGAAGATGAGCTGCTTCCTGTGTTTCTAATTATTCAGAAGTAACTACCTTTACTAGTGTTCTTCCTCCAGCAAGATTTTATCTTGAAAAGTCCTGTCATCTGTACAGCTGATGTTAATGAACGTGCAAGTTTTGGCTTGGGGCTGGTGTCGGCCAAGTGTGATGAACTGAGTCAATATCCATACCAGTGAAATGAATCCAGTAACATTTAGATCAGATGTTTTCCCCCTCACTCCCCTTTGCATGCAGGCCGTGTTTCACCAGTGTAGTGTACTTGGCACCTGAATAAACACTTGCAAATATTTATAATTCCCCACCTTCTCATAGGGGGCTTTCTGAGATCTTTCCCACAACTCTCCCATATAAAACAGTTGAATCCCTCTTCTTTCTTAATATAAACATGGAGGTAATGTGCCCCTTGTCACAGCAGACATCTGTTATATGTATAGTAGTTATTCTGCAACACACAGATTAATCATTGTGCTCCATCTCAATTTGCATTACAATCTGCAAATTACAATTATTCCTTGAAGACACAGAAAACAGGTTTGTTCTTTGTATTATTAATAAACTCTAAATCACTCCCATATTCATAACTGGTTTTATGTGATTTGTTCCATTCTCCAGATGACAAATATTGGCTGCTAAAGACACTTTACTAAGATGGGCTTTGCTAATTGCCGTGAATGAAGCTTGAATTCAACATTAATTAACTATTTCTGTAAAGGGCTCATCACAGAAAAACCTTCTGCACTTGTGTAAATTTATATTTAACATCCCATGACAAATGCACGCCTTTCAACAATTGGTTTGCAGCTCTTGACAAATGTTTCTATTTCATTCTATAAGTTATGAGTTCAGTCACTGCATCAAAAATAGCCATGGATTAGATTTGCATTAAGCCAAATTACACTTCAAGTGCATTTCCAGTCATTTGGGAATCAGCATGCTTTCTCTAAAATGAGGGTCTTCCTCCCATTTTTCCTGAATGTATATATTTTTATATAACAAGAGAATTAAAAATATCCATGAGGGCTTTGCAATAATTCGTATGTAGGGGGGTGATGCAGTACAGGAATTTGTTCCAAACCAGTGTCTCTCTCTGTGCTTTCTTTGGATTAGTCTTAAAAGTTTCCATCACTGGAAAATAATCGGTTACACTTGGGATCCATTCTTGCGTTGCCACCCTGCCATCCTTTCATATGAAGGAGAGCTTGGGGGAATGCGGGGTCAGCCCTCTTGTGACCACCTTCACCAGCAATTTTATTCTTTAGGGTGGAAATTTGGTGTTCCCAACATAATCCTGAATGAATTTATTTTAGTTCTGCAGTATCTCTTCATGGTGCACACTGGAGAAGTCAATGGCATTACTTTGATGATAAACCACCAGAATGAAGAGTTAATCTGGTACCTTGGTCTTCCTTCTTCCTCCAGCAGTACTTGAAAGCAAACCTTGCAAAGGATAGTGGTCTTAGGAGACTCAGGTGTAAACAGCAGTGATCCACACTGTTTATAACCTTTTTCTCTCAGTGCTCTGAAAAGTGAGCTGGTTCCTGCAATTGCTTGGATCATGCTACAAAGACTGCTTCTCTGTGGCTAAACGTATTGTACAGTCTCCTAATATATGTTAGGATTTTAGTTTCCATGTATACAAGCAAGTGGTTCCTTCTGCAAATATTTGAAAGCTAAGCTGAAAGTTGTGGTGAGCACTCCACCCAATATCTGGTATGCAGCTAAATGATATTTTAGGCTATTTTGATGTTGAATAAATGCTAGAAGGACAGTGCACCCATCTAGGAGTTTGAAAGGACTGAAAATAAAATTACAACTACCCATGAAACGAAATAATACAGGTGAGTTCTTTGTTTGCTTTTCAAAGCATAGCTTTTTTAAAGTCTTGACTTCAGAACAAAGAAGCTTAGCCTGGAAAAAAGAGTTCAAATGTGATTTCCAGGGGATACTTCTAGGCTATTCCTTTAAATATATATATGTGTATATATATGTATGTATGTATTTTTTCTATAGGCTTTTGTGTGACAATGTCCCTTTGCATTTGTTTTGCATTACAGCATGTGCTTCAGCAATTGTTTTTGGAGAAGAGTTGTGCAAATATATCTCAATGTAATCTATTTGTGCTAACAGAAATGATTCTCAGTGATTTTCTTGGCCCTGTGGAGTTTATGCCATGTACATCCACTTTATTTTCCTCTTTCCAGTATTGTCCATGGTTTATCTTCATTAATCTCAGGTTTTATACCAATTCTTTGTCCTTCATATGGCTTAAATTTTGTGCAGAGCCTGGGACTGCATACATTGGGAACTAGCCTGGAATTCAAGTGAAGCAGGGTTGTTTTTCTTCTCTATGATTTTGTGCCTTTGTGACTCCAGACAAGTCCTTCAGTGCCTCTGCCTCCTGCAGTTTTGTCTTGTTAGAATCTGAGGGCGAGCTCTTCAGGGACTCCGGGTTTGTGCCCACATGGTGACTTAAGAAATCTATCTGTGAGTGTCTAGGTGCCACCATGGTTCCCAAGAGCTGTATGCCTTAGGAGAAAAATTTTCATCAGAAATATGAGGATATATTTTTAGTGTAATCTCATGACCTGATAAGTCCATCTACAGGCAATGTTGTACGGCCACAAATGTTTTTGTAGCTACGCAGAGGGAAAGATGCACCCTTCTTCCTGGAATGGGGTCCCGCAAAGACTTTACTTCTTTAGAGACATTTGTATTCTCTCCTCCCTTCAGGTCTGTACCATTTATTGTCTGTGTTGTGTGTTTGTTTGCAAAACTGAATCTTGCTGTATAGGTGCAGAGACTCTGACTCCTTCTTAGGGATGGAGGAAAGCACAGGCGGCGTATTCTGCCTTGGGGTCTGCAGAGTGCCCAGTTTGGGTCAGCCAGCACTGTTTTCAGCAGCTGGATGAGCTGGATCTTTAAATACAAGTTCATGCTGCCCGCTTCTTGAGAGAACTGTGCAACTGGTGGTTAATCCTGTAGTTTACACCCCTGTTTATCATTAGACTGTTTAACCCAACACCCTTAACCTTACATGTTAGGATGACTGAAACTAACGGCTAGTCCCCCTGCTGAGCTCAGCTCTGGTGTGATGAAAGGGTGGGTAAGCTTGGCTACTCCTCTTCCATGATCTGAAATTATGCATCTACTCATTGGGTAAAGGTTTTGGGTGCTGTTGCTTGGATGTCTGGCAGCTGAGAAGGTTGCCTCAAATGTGCAGTGGTTTGTAAACACAGGCTGGCAGATGCATTCAGTTAAAATCTAATTCCAGGCTTGTGGCTTACCCTTGAAAGACTTTCTTCCATCTAACAGCACCACCGAGCTCTCATCCACACTGCAGCTGAGCCAGCTGTCTGTCTTCCAGGTACTTACCTTCTGAAGTGCTGAAACATCTTGTGGGTTTCACTGCCTTCTGTGTCATGGGAACCCCAGTAAAAGCAAATGGCTGGGGGAGTGCTTGCCTTTCTAGCATTTCCAGGCACGGCAAGGAGACAAGTTCATGGAAGAAAACTCCACCCAGGCCTATTAAACATTAAGATGCTGATGCAAGCATTGGCTCAGGAAGTCCTAGATTGCACAGTGCCAGGAACTGGTAGAATATACAAGGGAAATATCTCTGCTTGCTCTTCTCTCTTACTCTGTTCCAAAATATTCACTACTTTGAAATCAGCTACTGAATTAAATGGATCTTCGGTGTGGTCCTGCAGAGCTGGACTTCTTAACTTCTTAGAGTGTTTCCCATATATTTGAAAGCATTGTGTGGTCTCCACAGAAAGTTGGCAAGGCACTCAGATCACAAGCTTGACAAAATGTATGCATTTTATGACATTTAATAGGAGTGGTTTAGTAATCTCTAGTGGACCAAAGGAGTAATCTGGACTGGGTGGAGGCAGTCAGCCAGCAGGGCTGACTAAGGAGAGTAGGAGAGACACTAAACACGTAAGTTGACCAGTCCCATCAGTGTTCATATTCAGATGTTCCTGGATGGCTATATGCAAACTGGGGCTGGAGAAATCCTGCTGAGTAGTCAGAAAAACTGAGCTACTCAGATTGTCAAGGGGCACTTGAATCAGTAGGAAAATCTAACTCCAGAATACGGGAGGAATCTGGGGAGGTAGGGATGTCTCTCTGAACTCAAGGTCCCAGGACCTACAACAAGGAGAGACAAGATAGGAGCTCTTGCAGAGTGGAGCTGAAACAACCAGGCAGGAGCTTTCTTAAGTATCACTGAGGATTCTCTTTGAGTTATGATTTACTGATTTATCTTTTCTTTCTGTGCTTGTAGCTAAACCCCATTCTTTAAATCTTGTGAAGCAGAGAGTCCTGCTAAAAATGTCTATGCATTTGTCAGTAAACCTGGGTTGAAGTGAGTGAAGGTGATGCTGGTAAGCTGTCCTGATTTCAGCTGGGACAGAGTTAATTTTCTTTCTAACGCTTTCTGTGTTTCAGATTTGATATGAAAGGAATGTCAATAATGCCTATTGTTTTAGTTGTTGCCAGGTGATGTTTATATTTTTTCAAGGACTTTTTTCAGTTTCGGATAGAAGCTGAGAAGGAGCCTGGACAAAATGATGGAATGTCCAAAGGAATATTCCATGCCTTGTGACATCATGCTTAGTATATAAAGCTGGGGGAAGAAGAAGGAGGAGTGGGGGATGTTCAGAGTTATGGTGTTTGTCTTCCCAAGTAACCATTACGTGTGATGGAGCCCTGCTTTCCTGCAGATGGCTGAACACCTGCCTGCCTATGGGAAGCAGGGAATGAATTCCTTGTTTTGCTTTGCTTGTGTGTGCGGCTTTTGCTTTTCCTATTAAACTGTCTTTATCTCAACCCTCAAGTTTTTTTCTCTCATTTACTCTTCCGATTCTCTCCCCATCCCAAATGGGGGGATTGAGTGAGCAGCTGTATGGATCTAGTTGCTGGTGGGGATTAAACCACAACATAAGTTTAGGGTACACTGTTCCCATGGTGGTGGTAGATCAGAGTGAAGAAGCGTACAGGTAATGTAAAGGGTTTGCTAAAGGAATTCAGGGATCATAGTCTGCTTCCACTAAATCAGCAAAATATGGTCTTAGTTCTGACGGATGCTCCTCCTTCCTTCAAGAAAGGAAGTAGTGGGGGGACACCAAGACCATCCCAAAATAAGAGTGTTACGCTAAGGAGAAGAGGTGCCATTAGCATCTTGCATCTGACAGCACTTCTTCTATATTCTGGATCACACTGTGCATTGAGTTACAGCACAAGTAACAAATATGGGGCAAATCACTTTTGCTTAATAGGGGTCAGAATGATATCCTTAACCAAAGGCAAGCTAGAAAGACACATATACTAAAATAAGGTCAGAGAAGAATGTCAACAACAGCAATAGATTTTTTTTTAGCTAATTATAGAGGAAAAAGACAAACTAATGTAAAGTTTCATCCTGCTCTTTGGCTCTGAGGCAGAACTCAGTCCTGCTTTACTTCTGTCATCTGAGGAGCTGTAGGCCACACTGGTCAACCAGTAGTAATTCATCGTTTTCAGAATGGGTCAAATTGGTAGTTTATTAATAAGTATAACATTTTGGTACTGTAGTTCTATTCATTATTGCTTATTTGCTGTTCTTTTCTAAATTAAAAAAATACCACGTAGATATTAAGCTTGGCAGCAGTATTGTCTTTTGAGTGTGTAGTGTACACTCTATACTACAGTGTGTACTTAGTTACAGCACTCGGTAATGCATTCTGGTAACAAAGGGAACATTTTCAATAATAGCACCTCACATACTGAGTAGTCCAGTTGAGTGCATGGACATGAATTGTTGAATAAGTTACCGTTAAATGTGAGTAGGAGTCAGTGGCAGATTCTTCCTCTGAGATACGGAGCATTTTCCTTAAGTAGCTGATATGACTGAATGCTTGACAGTTTCGCTGTATGATAGTTTTCATGATTTTCCTGCCTTTGAAATTCCAAATGGGCCACCTCAATCTCTATAGAGACATTAATTTTGCATCTGCTTTTTTTTTTTTTTCCCTAGAGCTGAATTTTTTAATTAACACTAAATAAATAATCTTTACAAAGTGTTATAAACAATAGCTGTGAAATCCAGTGGGTGGCTGGCTTGAACCTCAGCCATTGGTTTCCTGTTTACATCACTGGGGGCAACCCTGTCGGTGCTTTGTCGCCTATGACCTCCTCTGGCCATGCCCTCTTCTCACACACACATCTCTCCTCTCAATTCAGACCATTGCAATTCCAGTTGAATAGCAGTCTATTAGGTCCCAGTTTTTCAAAGCATACAGTAATTTTTTTTTTTCCCCTGCGAGTTGTGAATTTCAGTCAGGCAGTTTTATTTATCATTTTAAAGGAATGTATTATGTCAGTGAAGTTCTCACTTTCGTGGTCTTCTAATGCAATTGGAATAAATTAATTTGGCCACATACAAAATGGTTTTACAAATTAGCTTTGAAAAATCAGAAGGGCCATGAGAGAGCAAACAAATATATTTATCATATTTTTTGGTATTAAGGTCTTTCTTTCATATCAAAACATATAGCTTCCAGAATATTCATCTCAGCTTCAAATTGATCTCTTCTGTTGAACTTCTTCAGGGCAAATTTCTCCCTTCATACATTGCTATACGCCAGCTCACAGACCTCAAATGCCAGTAACTAATATGGGAAGTGAATATTTGTCATTTTTTCATAGTAAAAAAAAAAGAAGTCACAAAAATATTAAATGAAACCCCACCTCCCTCCAGACTTGAGTTGAAAAGCAAGCTTTATAGAAATTTCTAAAATTTCTTTCTGAGATTTCCAGATTACTCTTAAAATAGAAGAGGAAGAGGGTGAAAATTCAAAGAGGAATTATCAAACTCTTTACAAATTACTGACAATTTAAAAAATAATTTCATTCATAATATTATGCATTGTCATCTGGTTTTCTCCCTCTTACTCAAAATTGGCTTCCATTTATGCTTTTGAGACCTCCTTAACTCTGTTTCCTGTCTGGGTTTGGAGACAAGATTTAATAAGGCAAAATGGGTGATGATTTGGTGTTAGCCAGCGGTGGCATCATTTGTTTATCTGAATGTTGTAGGCATTTATGTCTGATTGCAAAAGATACCAAGTTTGACTGAAAAGCTCGTTCCAACTATCCTCTTGTGTTGTCTGATGATAATCTGGTAGATCACTGATGCAAAATGTGAGTTCTAAATGTAGGTTTTAGATGTAAATTGGTAATTTCCAAAGGTTAGGGCATTGAGCATTTCTAAGGAGCTGAGAGCAAAGCCCAGTGTGGGAACTGGGACTTGCTGTCACTACAGGTGAGGACTTACTTGGACCTATGGTCTTGACTTCGGCTCATGTCCAGTGAAGACGGAAATGAGAGACCATGAAATGTAACTTTAATCCAGTTCTTCAAAAACTTATGAAAAAAATTAATTCACGTGTGTCTCTGGGTTTCATTGGAGAGACTCTTACAGATTTCCATATAGTTTTGCCTTTAGTGTTTTGAATCCATTTTAACTTCCAGGTCTGTTCAATAAAATCTAAGTGCAAGAGTATTCAGTGTGGTTTTGCTTATACCTGGTTTTAAAAACAGCAATGAAAACTGGGAGGGGACAGAGGGCAGAGGAGTTGTTTTGTTTTTGTTTTCATACCTAATATTACAGCCTGAGGATACAGACTATGACGAGAGAATTTAAGGTCCCAGAATTTTTTTTTTGCAGTATGTATGACCGATTGATTATTTTTGAAGGTAAATATAGTTTTGGCAGCTTCTTCTATTTAATTTATTGGCCAAATTTTCCAATATAAGTAGGATTTCTACCACGTTTAATTAATTGAAAAGACTAATAGTAAGGTGTTTCTCAGCTTCGTTATTTTGAAGGAAAATCTCAAATAACAAGTTTTGAGGTAATTAGTAAAAAAAAAGCTAGCCAGGAATAATATAATGCATGGGGAAACTGAAATCAAAGTTCAGCTAGGTTTATTTTTTTTCACTAACGCGTCAGGAGGTACAGAGCTGTCCTGCATTCCCGTGCCTGTGCCGCAGCCAGCTGTGGGGATTTTCCTGGCTATCCCCAGGCTCACAGAGACAGGCACGTAGCAGCTCAAGCTGTGTGTGAGAAAGGACATAGAATAAGAAGTTACAAAGCCTTTTGCAGATAATGACCATTTTTTCTAATTTACAACTAAATAGTCTGGTTTGGTTAGTATTAATCTTGACAATGAATAGTCTTTACTGACGTGCAGTGAGAAAAGCAAACAACACCCTGCAATTGAGGGTTGTTTTTACTGTTACTGCTAGTAGAGTTAAAGTGCTTACAGAGGGCACTAGGAACTGTTGGGATTTCTTCATATAGCTATTACATGATTTGGGATACATCTTTTTTTAATCTCCGCTCTGCAAGAAAAGACTAGAAAATCGAGTCTAGTGGGAACTAGAAAGGCGTAGAGCAAACCTTCCCTGTCACTGCCCTTCCTTCTGCCACTGTCGCTCCCTCTCAGTTGGATGAGATCATGGCTTGTGTACAAGCCTGCAATCCAAGCTCAGAGAAGATACCTGGGTTTAGGTGATCCCAATCATGTCTTTTCTCTCGTGATCTTGGGGGAAGTCGTCTTGCCTAAGCGCAGAAGTAGTATTTCTTCTCTGATATGGAGTATCCACCCATGGGTTTTTTTGCCTTTCTAACTACGGTGTGTCCATAGTTCTATGCTGGAATTTTGTACAAGGAAAGTAATAACAATTATGAGTAGCTGTTTCCTCAAAGACACTCCCTGACACTTAGATACATGCTGAAAAGGACTTGAAGAACTGCCAGTAGCACATGGCTCTGCTTGCGTTTTGCAGTGCTGGGCAGGGTTTGATGGCTCCCCTTGGTATCCAGTGCCAGATGCCAGGGAGTTGGGACTGTGGGTCTTTATTAGGGTACACCGATGCTGGAAACCATTCCAGTAGGCACTGTACCACAGCCGTGTGAGTTGGGCCACCTCTCTTCTCACAGTAGGAACAGATAAACTATCCAGAGGGCAAGAACTTGGCGAGACCGATTTATATGACCAGATGGAGCCACTGTAATAATCTGGTATGAGCTTCCAGATAATTTAATAAGAATTGGCAAGACCAGGACGTCAGTTCCTTGATGTTTTTTTGATGAGGGGAGAGAGCGGTGAGGTGTTAATTAAGAGGGAATTAGCTCTCGTTAGCTCTGGTTATACATGTTTGATGATGTGCTTTTCTTTCTTTGTTCTAGACACAGAGCATTGTACTACTGACCTTTAAATTGATAAATATTTGAGAACCGGAAAGCCAGAGGAGGAAAGCAGATGCCAGGGTATCCGTGGTCGTGGTGCAGGCGGTCCATCTAGATTTGCTCACTGGGAAACACGGTCTTGCTGCCTGAGCCCGCGGCGGTGCTGGAGTCACAGCTCAACACTGGGGAGTGCTGAGGCACCCGTGTTAGTAAGGCTGGTGTCTTCTATTTTGGATCCTGGTAAAGCTGATAAGGTTTAAATAGGAAGCCACAGTACAAGTGTCTGGGGCTCATTAGGGTTGGCTTTTTTACATAGATGTCCACAGTTGAAACACAGCACTAACCTCTCTCAAATCTCTCTTTGGGGCCCAACCATACCCATGACATGTGTTGTTCCTTCAGTCAGGGACCAAATATATATGGGGGCTGCCAGAGTGATGAGAGCTTCAACTACAGAAAGCAAGGGCAGGTGAAGGTCATTAAGGGTTTGATGGAGAAGAGCAGATTCCTGAGTTCCTTGTTCAGGGGCTCGCTGCGGGAGCAGGGCCGTGTCACCGTACTGCAGGGACTGCCAAGGAGAGCCCCTGGAAGAAGCCATTTTTCTTCAGGCATTGCCAAAAGCGCTGAGAAAAAATAGCAAATGTCTGGAAGAGGAGCAGTCTGATAATTCGCTTCCTTTTAATAAAATTATCTCTTCATCTGTGTACGCATTTCTGTGAGACTGCAGCTCCTCTGCAGAGCAGTCTGCTAAAGGAGTGGTTGAATACTCGCTTTTTCACTCAGCACTCACACGCTGAAAAGCACTGTGGAAGTGCCAAATGCTTTTCCTTTTGACTTCTGAGCCAGTTTAAACTAGTAAAACTCTTCAATATATTTTTTGTTTAGTAAAAAGGTGGTCATATAAAATTATCAAAATTGCAATAATTAGCAAATTGCAGAGAAAGGTCTTTAGGACTTATAACGCCAAAGTGTGGGCAATAGACCTATAATTTATAGGCTGACACACCAGTCCAGCTATAGGCAACCCCAGCAGTTGCTTTGCTACTCATTAAAATAAGTGCACAGCTATTAGACTAATTATAGCATGCAGCTATGTAGCAAACTGAACCCAGAGAGTGAGGCAGGATGCCTTCTGGCTGAGGTAGATCCACAGCCCACTGCAACCTGGAAATCCTTCTGCATTTTAATCTGTTGTCTCCCTAGACATGCTTACAATGCTGTTTACTTTGTACAGCTTCCCCTTGCTCTCTCTCCCTTGCCACAAGGTCCCCAAAAATATCATCATGTCTCAAACGGGGAGCTGCCAAAGGTGCTTTGGATGTGGCAGTCGCTGCTTTTGCTTTTTGCTCTCGGAGAATGCAAACCCGTCCTGGTTTCTCCCACTCTTTTATTGTTAGAGCATAGATTTCAGCAGCTGCGTGACCATGTGAAGGCAAAAAAAAAAAAAGGATTACTGTTTTTCTCCCTCATGCCCTGTTACAAAGGGAAAGACCGGATCCCGTTTTAGAAGTATTTGCTGCTTATGTTAAAATTGTGATTAGGGCCGTGGCTGTGTGTTAAACTGTGTTAGGTGAACAGATAACTCAGGTGATCCCGATACCTTCCTGGAAATGTTAGGTTTTGTGAAAGGTAACCAACTTCTGACTTTTCTTGCAAGTCTGTGGGTTAATTTGTCTGCCTATCTGCGTTCGTGTTCCTGTAAATAGAAGTCAGGTGCTACTGCTCATTTTAACTATGTACGTTTATAAAATAGCCAACAGTTTTGTCTCAGGACCCTTTCCAGTTAATGAGGCTTAACTAAACTTTTGGGAAAAGTGCTGTATTTTATTGTCTTATGGCAGCCCGTGTGTGGCAGGCAGGCTGGGTGGGCCCTGCTCTGGAGAAAGAGGTGTCCTTAGCTGCAGCTCTGGTGTCAGCGAGGCAGTCCACTCTTCTTCAGAGCAAGTGGTACATGTTCTCTGTTCGGAGGGATGTCTTCCGAGAAAAGAAGCCAGCTGGCCTTTGGCTTCCCTCTATAATGAAGGGCTGCGAGCGTTTTCCAGCGTGTGCTCGCATCTTGGCTCTTAGCCGAGTACCACACAAGCATCTCCACTTCAAGATGCAAGCTAGGCTTGCTAAATTTTGGAGTCCTAACCTGAACTACACTGCCTTCAGCTACCTCTTAATCATATCTTGGTTTGTATGTTTTCTTAGAGAAGACATTTTAAAAGATAAAACAGATTTGGCAGCAAAAGGAAAAAAAAAAAAAAGGAGAAAACCCCTAAGATCATGCATCTGGAAAAAGCTTTCTAATCCATCTTGACACATCTGTTGCTTTAGAAGAAAAAAATCTCCTGGCTGCACTGGGGCCCTGCAGCTATGTGTGTTGGGGGCCTGGCTGTATAATTTGTGGAGCGCAATAATTCTATAATTATATTGCTAATTGTGTGCTACCACTTTTTTATAATAACAGAGTGAAGTGATTTATAACTTAACAGTTTTACAGGAGCTTAGACAGACTGTTAACCGAAAATGAGCACTTGCAATGTAGCTCCTAATAACTGCTATTGTTAAGGGCATGCTATCAAGCTGCCTGAACGCCTTGCTAGAAGGTGTAGCCTTGCAGAAGTATTTCAGACTGAAAATCTCAGCAGTACCGAGCTTTTCCAGTCTTGCCTGTAGGTATATAAAAATAACAGGAGGGTGGATGGGAGAAAGGTTAGGAGTAAGAGGAAACTAAGTCTAAGCAGTAGCCACAAAGAACTCCAAAAGAGTGCAAATAGTAAGAAGAATCTGAATTTCAAAATGGAAGACGTATTTGTAGTGAAAAGGAGAGGAATTGGATTTTGGGGGAGGCTGAAGTACTTTCCTGTTCAGTAATGAGGAAGGATTGGCAGCTTAGGGATTAGACAGGATCTTCTCTCGTAATACTTAAAAGATCTAAAAATTGCAAACTGAGTTGCAGAGGCAAGATATTTACCTCCTTTCCATTGATGCTTCGTGCTATTGCCTTTTCCAAGCTGAATTTGTGTTTGAGGAGCCACAGTTGCTTTCTCTGTCTCTGGATACAGTTCATCTGGGTGCTACCAAAGCTACTTTTGCTTCCCAAGTTTGCTTTGCCTTGGTTGGAACAGAAAGGAGTAGCTGCACTGAATCATTCAAGCAACACATGGTATTGGTGGTTTTCTTCTTGCAAATGTTTTAATTTGGAAAGGTACTGCATTTTACAGAAATAAAGGGGTAAAAAATGAAAAAATGAAATTTCATGCTTAATTACATGGAAATTTGATGTGTAAAAAGAAGCATAGATCGGCCTTTTTTTTTCTTCTACCCAAACCAGAATATTCTGCTGTCTGAGTGGATGTGTTAAGTGCATAGCAATAACTATCTGTTGGGACTTTCAACTGAATACTGCCTGCGCTGGGAGTATTTTAACTTTTGAAATACAAGTTATGGTATGAAAAGACCAATTCTTCTTGCAACTTTAGGTATTAAAAAATGAAACACATCCTATATTCTTCCCTCATTCCTGCAAGTGTAGTTTTATTGTAATAGTTCATTCAGGAATTCAGCTTTTGGAGCAGACGATTTACTACCTTTGGCTTAGATTTTTACTGCTTGCAAAGCTGAGTGTATAGGCTTATCATTTCAGAAATAACATGACCTAGGTTATGAGATCATTATGAAAGATTCTTCGTTAAGAATCATACAAGATTCATAGAATTATTTTATTTCAAGGGATTTTTTATTTCCTAATTTCTCCCTGGAGAAATTTCCAAGCCAGTTGGTTCTGATATGATATAAAATATATACAGTACTCATTTTGTACTGAAAGTTGCTTGACGTAAAGATCAGTAGATTAAACGTCATTTGCTTTGGGGGGGGGAATATTTGAATTTGGAAACCATATTAAAGTGAATATATTTGAAAAATTAAATCACAGTATGTATGTGATTACATGTGTAATTTAAGCATTCTGCAAAATATGATACCAGACACATTATCTAACTCAATCTGTAAGAGTCGTTTCAGCATGTTCAGAATTTGCTTAATAAACTGAAATCAATAGATAAGAATAACTTGTTCAACATGTCCAGACAACATAGTTATAAAAGAAAGAAGGAGAAGAAAAATTAGAGCAGTGGAAATATTTTAAGTAAAGGGACAGGAACCTGGAACATGAGAAGTGAAATAGAATACGTGAGTATAAGTGATAGTTTGGTATTCATTCTCTTTATTTTTCCAGTTAAAGCAGTTCAGGTCTGCTTCTTCTTCTCTCAAAATCTGTGGCAAGGTCTCTGCTTTCATTAGTGGGCTATGAGCATACAGCTTCTAGTATACATGTCCAGTTATTTTTCCTTTTTCAGTGTGATGAAACTATTGACTTTGGGCTTTTACTTGTGAGAATTGCACAGTCTATGATGAACATGTGCCATTACTGTTACTAGGGAAGCATGTAAAGGTCTGCTGAGAAGGTAGCACATGATTTTCTGCTAAGCATGGATTTTGATTTTGTCATTTCACTTACGGTCAAAATACTAAGATAGGTACAGCCTTTCAGAGCTCTTGTTAAATGCGCTGTATTAATTCACAGCATTTGCCTCTGTTTCTCATGTTATCCTGTTAATAATCAAAACTTCCTTTAAAGCTTGTCTTCTGCAGTGTTCCCTTACACAGTTTAATGTAGATCCTCCGTTCATAATCTTCATTATTTCGCACTGTTTAATCTGCTTTAACATCTGACTTTACTGGACACTGTTCTGTAGACCCTACAGCTGCAAACTGAAGTACACATCCAAGCTGAAAGCCAGGGGAAAGGACGTAAACAAAACTAAGAATACAGGCTGATGCTCCTTCTTCTTGCTTAGGCATTTCTCCATCTGTGAAACGGATATACTACTACTTGCTTTGGATCTCTGGGTGAAATTTTTATGTGAAAGATTACCAGTATTGTCTTTTGCTCTGTATTCTTGCTCATGGCTCTGCTTTCTACTTCAAAGTAACAAGCTACATGAGATGACTCTGGAGGTAATTTTTAGTAGATATCTTTTCAAGCAATTTAAGAAATGATTAGAAAGTTGTCTGAGCTAAATATGTGGAGAAAATTGATCAACAATGAACTTTTTTTGTGAGATATAAAATATGTTATAGGGTATAGTTCTGTAAAATTCACATTTCATACTATTAGAACTATTTATTCCTGTTATGTCTTTTTCCTTTATAATGGGGTTTAATAGGCAGACTTCTGCTAGTCAATAAGGGTTTTGTAAAGCCAGGTATATAAAATTGCAAACATTATCAGTGTGTTTAAAGCATATACTGAAAATGTATTAATATATTCCAGTCAGAATACACAGATTTGATATGGGCATTCAAAAGAGACTTGTTGGAGAAAAAAAATCCTGAGAGATTACAAATGCATTAAAGAAAGGAAATTCCATTTGTTTCATGAGGTGAATTCTACAAAAAGACAAAAATACATTTATCAATATTGAATAGCCACAGCAAACCCACCTCCAACAGTACTGTGCATGTACCCTGTGGCTCCAGCTTCTGCGCAGTATGATTCAGGGACATAAAGTTAAACTTCTGTTGTGAACTAGTGCCACTCTTCTGTATCTACGCTTACAGCCAGTGAAGGGATGCAGGACCTGAAGTTAGCTTTGAGGAATAATTCCCATAATTCCAGCTGGATTGCCCTTCATCCACAATGCCCAAGTCTTAAGGTCAGGCAGTCTGGGTGATAGCTGACCAGTTTAACTTCACCACATCAGTAGCTAACCTTTTCCAATTGATGAGTCTTTTATACATGTGTAGGGTATCTCCCAGATCATACTCCTGTCCCTCTCAGAAAGGTACTCAGTTGAGCAGCACTATGCATGTGTGTGGCATACGAGGCTGCCTTCCTATGTGCATTGTTTACAATTTGCTTAATCTACATATTTGTGACAACTCGGGGATCCTTTGGAAGAAAAAATATGAAAAGTTCTTCTGCATCAGTATCTGAATATACAATTTCATTAACCTTCAAAAATCCTTTATGCAGGTATCAACCTCAACAACACGTCAGAGCACAGAGTTTGAGTTTCTGAACTAATTTTTAGAGCTGTTTTCAAAGTATAACCATTCTGCAGTGCACAGACCCTTTAAATTCCTTAGTCAGCTGAACTGTAGTTGCCTGCCAGATGTGAGGGGTATGGGGCTGTTACAACTAACTAGGATTAGCTCCTGTCTTTCTCATCAGTGAATCTTCTAATATTGCTTAGAAAGTACATTTTGCAACTTAATAATTTTAAACTGAAAAATATGGCCACAAAACTGGACACTGAATAAATTTAGTCCTTTGAATATGCTCTCTGCACCTTAACAAAATACATCACAGTGAGTTAGTAATTACTATTTTTATACTGTGTTATTTTATGGAAAGTATCTCTCACCAGCAGGAAACTACAAGGACTTCTAGGAATCACTAGGGCATAATGAAAGTTGCCAAAAATGTAAACTAATACAGATTTTCTTATGAACCATGAAAATATTATGTTTAAACTAAAACCGTAACCTTTAGCCTTTGTATGAGAACAGCAAAAAACTATGAACAGTGATTGTAAAAAAATGTATGCCTATATAGACATCTGAGGTCTCGGGCCCTGTTTTTCTATTAAATAAATAGGGCCCGAGACCTTATATGTCTAGAAAGTATTAGCCAACTAAACTAACATCAGAAGATCAATGAATGATCTGTGAGTAAGTGGAAAACTAGTCTGATTACATCTGCAAAAAGAATCTGAACAGTGGGGTCCCCTCTTCTTGCTTCTCAAGTGCCTTAGTGTGCATTTAATTGCAGCAAGATACCTTTTCACCTCCGTAAGGGCATTTTTCTGAGATTTTTCCATTCTGCTCTTACTTCCTTTGCTCAGTAAGTCAACAGACTTCAGCCAACATACCAGCAATACTCTGATAACAAAAGTGATCTACCCAGGAAACAGCACCCAGCCCCAAAATATCAGGACAAAAGAAATATTTCTCCTGAGGAGACAAAAATATTAAGTTCCCAGGATGTTACTCGCTAGGGTGTCAGAGTGTTGAAATATGCCAGGAGAGCATTTCAGCTTCCTAGAATGAAGATCAGCTATGGGGGTGCACAATCAAACCAGGAAGCCTATGAAGAATGAAGATGATAAAAAAAGTGATAGATCTTTTCAGTGATTTTTTTTTTTCTGCTTAATAAACTTGTGTTTACTTGTTGTTTACTTGTGTAAACTTGTTGTGGATCAATTGAAGCCATTTAATGAATCCATATTAATAATTAGTTTTGGCAACAACATAAGAACCGAAATTAGTTTTCTCATTTTGAAGTTTAACCAAAAAAGAACCATTTTTGAGGATCAACACAAAATCCAGAACACTGTTGAATATCTTAAAAATAGAATGGTGTGACTTCTCTATTGCAAAACTTGTTTCCCTTTCAGAATAGAACAAATATTTTTTCTTTTTTTTCTTTGTTCGCCCCCACCCTTTTTTTGCTAAAGGGAATACGAGGGTTAAATAACCTGAAAGAAGAAAAGGATGAAATTAATGTTCTGCCTGACCCCAAGCATTTTTTTACAGCTTTGATTCAATAACTGAACTAAAATATTCCCTGTTAACACGATTCTAAGTACAAGGTACCTTAACAACAATTCCTCGGAGATACTGTAACACCTTTGTCAGATTCAGTTTAATGTCAAAGTGGCTGAGAACATGTTCATTCTATGAAAAAAAGAGGTTTTTCAACATTTCCATCCTAATTTTGGAAGAAAACAAATGTTGAAATATTAGAATTTCCCCCAGGATGAAAATTCTAATATTTTGCTCGGCTCTAGTTTCCAATAACCCTTACACTTTAATTTTGTAATATTTAACTTAATGTTTCCCATGTGAGTACTATAGCACTAGTGGGTAAAACTTTAGTCACCTCACAGATTAGGCATGCAAAGGAAAACAGTTCGTATATGTAGAGGAACAGATTTCTTACTTCACAAGTGCCTTCCTCTTGTTTCCCCTGCTGATGAGATGTCAGTTTATTACAGACTTGATGAATGGAGTTTCCTTTCTCAGGAAACAGTAGTCAGGCCTATGGAAGCATTTATGTAACAACATACGTTCCCTCCATGGAAGTTTCCTTATTATCCCTTCCCTTGGCTTTGTTGGACCACAGTCAGGGACAGCCTGAAGGGAAACGGTGAGGCGCGGCTGCTGGGCTATTTGTGGGAAACAAAACTTAGCAGTCCTGGTCTTAAGAGTTGTGAAGCCACAATCGACCCCTGCTTGCACCTCTGTGGTGTGCTGAGTGAGATACCTTCTGTGCAGTTAATCCCTACGCGCTCAGAAAGTCTGATGTAACCTGCTTTTCATGCCTGGGTAGGGCAACCTTATACATGCACGTGCACTGAGTCTGGTTTCATCACATGCATCACGTAAAATCTCTCTTTAGGCCATGAGGTTGCTTCCTACCAGTTTGGGTGTCAAACAGCCTAGGTCTAAGGTTGCCTCTGGTACTGGGTACCTCCAAACCAACCAACCAAAATGAATTGCAACGTGAACTTGATACGGTTCCCATTAAAATTTAGTGCAAGATAATATGAGCTTCTCCATAACATACACTCCCCTAGATCTCAAAATACTTTACAGATTAGCTTGATCAAACTACCTCAGTTTTACAGACTGGAATACTGAGGTGTTGACACAGCTACAGTTGCTAATCACACATCATGTTCTGTAGCAGCATTAGGCCTGGAACCTGTGACACCAGACTCCAGGTCTTACAGTGCGATATTAGACCATGGTCATCAACAGGTATTTCACTGGATGTGTGTTAGCAGGCCTTTGTCTTAATTCTATTTTCCTTTCTTAAATACAGCAAATCAGTGCATGTCTCCTGCTGCTGGAACAGCTCTCCACTGCTGTCCGGGTGTCTTTCCTGGTAGGTTCTTCCACCATCATTTATGAAAGAGAATGTCTCTCGAACTTGATAGATAAGAAGGGAAGGGCAGGAAGCGAGGGATGAATCCAGTTACTGAAATAATCTTTTATTGCATAACAGGTTAGACTGGCCCAAGTTTAGAGAGTAATAAATCCTCTCTTTGTCCTCACGACAACTAAACCAGAGGAGAACACCTTGCTCAATCCCTTCAGCGTGTTAACTCAAAATAGCATATACAATGTTTTCTGCCGATTGTGCTGGGCTTGTCTTGTTTCAGCTTGGACTTCCTGTTTCCACAGTGGAATTTGGTGTTTCCTCCATGGTCCATTGAGACATTCTGATAGAAAGTGTAGTGCCAGGTCAAAATAGTGTTATAGATCAGGTGCAGTCAACATTATTAGAGGGTTGTGCTGACAAATTGGTATGCGAGTTTCTTGTCCTCCCTTTCCCAGCAGAGCCTAAGGAAATGTTGTTATATTAAAGACTGGCGTATTTTCATTGTGGTGGGTTTCAGAATTATCATGTCCGTCTTTCTTTCCCTCAGCTGGTCGCTTACCTCTTCCCGAGCTCCTGCTCCCATGGGTGGAGTAGAGCTCTCCAGTTCTGACGCTTAACCTTGCTGGCATGTACTGCTCTGATTGCCACTGGTGGTGGTAAAGGAGGACACTACCAGAGGTTACTTGTTTGTAAGAGTACAAAATAAGGAGAAATATACTTTGTTATTCTTTCTTCTTCCAGCTGTGTGCCTAACAATCACTTTATTTCCTCATACCCACCTATCTCCATTTATTGTCATAGTCTTATGACTTAACTAACATGAACTATAATGTAGTTTTTTCATAGAATCATAGAATGTTTTAGGTTGGAAAGGACTTCGAAGATCGTCAAGTTCCAACCCCCCTGCCATAGGCAGGGACACCTCCCACTAGACCAGGTGTAGAGAACGGATATTAAATGCGGTTTTGTCTTGACATTGCCATCGTACCACCATTCCCTGGCACCAGCATCCTGCAAACAACACACACCACCTTCACGTTTTGGAGAAAAACATCGCAGTGTGCCTGTGCAGGGGCCCAGGCACGAAAAGAGCAGAAGCTCCCCGCCAAGGGGATGACACGTACTGCACGAGCTGCATGTACAAAATTGTGGTCTGCGCATGAGCATGGACCCATATAAAAGAAGCCAGCGCGCTGCGGTGAGGGCTTCTTTCTTCCTCCTTCCTCATCTCCTCGTGGACACCTTCTGGAACCTGCCTCGACAGAGCGAGCCTGCGGCGCTTAGATGGAGCCAATGGAACATCTCTGGACTTGGAGTGTTGGTAGCTAGATCTCCTCCCCAACTCAGTCTCCCTCTTTCTATCTCTCTCTTTTTCCCCTGCTCCTACTTTCCCCTCCTCTCACTCCTACCCCTGTTGATTGAAAAATAAAGTTGAAGGTTGTGTGACATTTGACATATTTTAGTGTCTTAATCTCATCCCTTGGGATCACAGTGGAACCTCGCCGATATCGGATCGGGACACCAGGCTGCTCAAAGCCCCATCCAGCCTGGCCTTAAACACCTCCAGGGATGGGGCCTCAACAACTTCTCTGGGCAACCTGTTCCAGTGCCCTACCACCCTTCAAGTGAAAAATTTCTTCCTAATATTTAATCTAAATCTATCTTCTTCCAGTTTAAAACCATTCCCCCTCATCCTATCGCTATAGGCCCCACTAAAATGTCCTTCCCCAGCTCTCCTGTAGGCCCCTTTTAGGTATTTAAGGCTGCAATAAGGTCTCCCCGGAGCCTTCTCTTCTCCAGGCTGAAAAACCCCAACTTTCTCAGCCTTTCCTCATAGGAGAGGTGCTCCAGCCCTCTGATCATCTTCATGGCCCTCCTCTGGACCCGCTCCAACAGGTCCATGTCCTTCTTATGTTGGGGGCTCCAGAATTGGATGCAGTACTCCAGGTGGGGTCTCAGGAGAGTGGAGCAGAGGGGCAGAATCACCTCCCCTGACCTGCTGGCCACACTTCTGATGCAGCCCAGGATACAGTTGGCCTTCTGGACTGTGATTGCCCATTGCTGGCTCATGTTGAGCTTCTCATCAATCAACACACCCGGGTCCTTCTCCTTGGGGCTGCTCTTGATCCATTCTCTGACAAGCCTGTATTTGTGCTTGGGATTGCCCCGACCCAGATGTAGGATCTTGCACTTGGCCTTGTTGAACCTCATGAGGTTGGCATGGGCCCACCTCTCCAGCCTGTCCAGGTCCCTCTGGATGGCATCTCTCCCCTCCAGCGTGTCTACCTCGCCAAACAGCTTGGTATCATCAGCAAACTTGCTGAGGGTGCAGGATCTATTTTTGAAGGTATGCTAAAAGAAAAAATATTTTTTCTGTCTTTTCTTCATTGGTTAGAAGGTCTGAATTTTATTTAAATACATGTCTTTTGTTATTATTAACATTTTTGAAAAAATACACAACCTTTGCTGAAATCAGTAATAGCTGAGCATCTGATATGTTCATGTGTTAGTGACAGCACTGTACAGAAGGAAAAAAAAAGTGAAGAGGATATGTCTTGCACTGATGTTTTTGTTCTGTTCTTGTCTGTCCTCATTTGATTTTGAGTGGTTTTTTTTTTTTTAGTATATGTGTTGTTCCTAGCTTACTGTCTTAGTGACAATAATAAGAATCCTTTTCAGGATTATTTTCTGAAAAGTTGTCCCACATATTTATGTTATGTTAAGCCTTAATGATCATCTCACTCCTCCTTATTCAAGTCAGCACCTATATGTTGTCAGCTAATCTGTATATGCAAACACTCCAGAATAAGCTGTCAAAAGGAACAATTAAAAGCAAGTACTGAAGTTCATGGGCTCTGGTGCCTACTATTCATCTCATTTAATTGGCTTTCTCTGTACTTTGGGACTGCTTGTGTGTTTTTAATTAATAAATTATGAGATTTAAAGATGTAAACAGCTTGTGGCAGTGGGAGGATGCAAAGCTCCTCCCCATTAAAGCTCAGTCCTCCTGCTGGGCTGCAGAATCATGTTGGGCTCTGTTGGATCTCTGCTTGCCCAATACATGCCTTTTATCCTGGTCCATGTGAGGGATGGAAAGTAGTTGGTCTGTCTGTCTCTCTCCCCAGCTGAGGAGTGTTTGGTTATTGCAGTCTCTGGCAAAATATGAGGTGTGGCTTAAAAAAAAACTCAAATGGAGAACTGCTCTTACCATGTCCTGTGAAGAGGTAGACTCCACTACTGCTGACTTTGTTACAATAATGAAAATATTGTTAAGAGGTAAGTCAATGCTCCTGTGGTCAAAGGCATGTTCTGGGGGAGCTCAGTCCCTGCTGGAGTTTCAGTCTGAGGTCCCATATATGCATAGGACTTCAGAAAGTTCAACGTCTATAGTATGTTGTCGGTGTGAATAGTGCTTCTGAGTGTCAATTTCTTCCTCCTTCCTTAAGGCCCGAAGTATCTAACTCAGCTTTCTCAGGTGTAGCTCAGGAACCAAAACTACTGATACAGTGTGGCCTGAGGTGGTCTTTGTACAGATATGGACCTCAGCTTCCACACAGATCAGTGTTGTACTCCTAGCAACATCCTTTACTGTCACTCTTAATAAGGGGTGTCTTATCAAGCAGCTAGATTAAGTACAACTTAAAGCAGAGGCCATTAAAAAAAAAATCAAATAAACAAGCTTGGGTACTGTTATGATTAACTCATTACCTGGAGAAAACTGCTGAAGGTAGGTGTTGAAATACATACCACAGTTATGCAAACAAATATAGTGTACCTGCTAGTAGTAGTATGTGATAGGATACGATGATGGTACTAAAATAAAAAGCCTATAACAGCAAACCTAGAAATACCTTAAAATGTTTATAACCAACATGGAAAATGATGTCATTGTCAGTTAAATGTTCCTTAATTTTCAAATTATTCTAATAGTGCATTATGCTTCTTGGCAAATGCAGCCAAAGAGACGGATCCAAGAAGTTCAAATTTCTAATAATATAATAAATGCTGGGTTTTTTCCATCCTCCCAGCATTCAGTTCAGCAAACTACTTTTCAGGAAAATACTCCTTGGGTATAAATGTTGGTGGTGGGGCAGAACAAAGGTTGTTTCCATGACTTTAATGCACACTTCTAAGCATTTCGGTCTATTTTACCTTATCTCAGAACTTTCCATATGTCCTCTTAATAGCTCTTCAATTCTCACTATTTTAGGTTTTACTTTCAAAGCTTTTTGTCTGCATGTTCTTTACCTGTGCATCATTCATTGTTAGCATCCTGTGTTTTGTTTCTAGTACACTTTATCAGAATTCATCTATCAAATATGATTCTTGAAATACTAAACCATTCCTAAGAAGAGCTTCATGTATTGAAATTGAGTCTTTTCTTTCTCTTATCTAAAACACAAGTGCAGTCGAGTTGACCTCCAATAAAATTCTGCCTGAAAATCAAAACCTTCCACATATTACCTATGTTGCTTTTTAAAGAAAAAATAAGTGGAAGTATAGGATCAAAAAAAGGAAAATATTTTTCTTCTTAATGTCTTGATGTTAGGCAGTTTTACAGGCCTTTGATAAAATCTGAAAAATTTATTTTGAATCAGTTAAGGTGATGAAGTTGCACAAGTCCCTAAAAGAGCTTTTAATTTTTTTTCCTCTAAAGTTTTCTTGTAAAAGCTGAATTCCCCATTTCCCTATTCCATTTCATGTGGCATGTAGCATCATCACAGTCAGCTCATGAAGCTGTCAATAGAAATCTCTTGAGACTTCTTTTATGACATCAAGATGATGGCAGAAAGAATGTCTATGCAGGTTTGGCTGCTATAGGCAAACAAAATAGAGATTTCTTTAAATGATATTTTGTCTGAAACAAACCAACTATAGAAGGAAAATTCTGAGTTAATGCCTCTAGAACCCAACCTAGCCCTGCTTAGCCCATTATGAGGAACTATTACATCCAACTAGTGAATATGACAATGGGAACTGAAACTCACGAAGCTTTGACGTTGCTATAGATCTGTTAAAAAACTATAATGAGACAATTCTTCTGTTGTTTCTTGTCTGTCAAATGAGGAAAGGAAGTTGCATAAATGCAAGGAGACATTATATGTTTCTTAAGTGCTAGGTAGTAAATACTCTATGATTAAAAATTAATACCACAGCTGTGATAACACAGAACAGTGATCTGCACTGAACAAAGTATTTGTTCCTTCCTGACCCAAGGAAGGCTGGATGAATACATTTGATGTCTCGCCAAATTTGTCTAACCCGTTCTCAGGAATTACAGTGATAGAGATCTCTGAGCTTCCTTAGTCAATCTTTTACATGTGCTTTACGGTACCTACTATCTAACCTGAACCTCATTTGCTTCAATTTAAACCCCTTTACTTTTGGTTCCCTGCATGATGAACTTGCCTAACAGGGGTATTTTTTTGAAGATCTCAACATCCTTTTACAAAGAAGATAGTTTTATTTTGTAGATTGATTAGAATTTTCAAACATTGATTATATTAATTATACCTCATACATCCACCTGTTTTGTCAATTTGAACAAGTTTAGGTAAGAGAATCTTTGTTAAATCATTGAATTTTTTTTCCTCTGTATGATTTAGTAAGATTAGTAAGGTTCAGAATTATTATTTTTTCTTATTAAGTTTAGTATTGCTAGAATGAAGATAAATGTTTATGCAAAAAGATTAATGATCTGTTTTGCTTGGGAGGTGATGTGTGATATTTGACCAATCCAACAGAAAGGTGTTCATAATCACAGACCAAATTGCAAAATCTCTTTCTTGTTTGCATTTGAATGCTTCATTTCAGACATTCAGTGTTACACACATCATGAAATACCATGGTTTTGAGGAGAGGATTTCTGAGAGGGTCTCACTCACCAATAGCATTCAGGCTCAGGAATTCGGTATTGACCCAGTCAATGCGAGTGTGCTGAATTGCTTTACAATCATGAGCAGAAATTCCATCTGTTCCTTCTTTGTGGTAGGAACGATAATATTCAGAATAAAATTATTGCTGTGGTCAGAACTGTGCTGCTCTTAAAGAAAAAAAAGAACAATTAAAGAATAGAAGTCCCATTTAATTCCATGTTCTAAGGACTGGAGCTGATGGTTTTTTGTCTGACTCTTTAGATTCCCAGTGCAGCTTGACAGAGACTTTATTTGAATTTTACTGAAAGTGGGAGCTGACTTGTTTAGTTTAACTCTTGAGGAGGCACACGGCAGGGGTAAGCAAACAGGGCTGCAGGGATTGACTTAGATAGACGTTCCTCCAGGCGTGCCACTGCTTTTTCCTCAGAGATAAAACCCAAGAGATTACAGATCAACAGTAAACTTCCTTAAGGTGAGGCTCACGGTCTAACGACTCTTTTTGTTTTACAAGGCCCAGGGTGTGTTTGGGAAGGGAAGCTATTAAGACAGCTGAGGTTTGGTGATATATTGTATTTGGTGCTTGTATAGGACAAAGGGATCCTTTGATTCCTGCTCACTTCTATCCCCTCAGTTGCTTTGGAGGGCCCATGCTACTACTAACTCATTAAAGGACCAGATGTACTTAAACCGCTTCAAAAATGGTTTTGTTGTTGTTCTTGCTGCTGCTTCTTAAAACTTGGGCCGGTTCTGGGGCACTCAAGCAGCAATTTTGGCCCAGGTGGGGAGGCTCAGGGGAGGGGTGGCTGGGTGGTCGGGGCTCAGAGAGCTGCTGGGAAAAGGAGTAGCTGGAAGTGAAACCATGGGGCTCCCTAAATGATGTGTTTGCCTAAGGCAGTGGGATACAGAGAGGAAGGGGAATGAGGAAATGGTGGTTGCCTGCAGTGTTTTTGCTGAAGAACAGCAATTTAAGGAGTATCTGCTCACCAAATGCCTAGTGATGCTGGTGCTGCTGCAGAGGGAAGACCCAAGGGGACTGGGCGCTGCTGGAGATACGGTCGCTGGTGCTTGTTTTTGGTAGGGCAGCAGGATGTGCAGGTCCCACCTGTGGCACCCTCCTGGCTCTAGCTCCCTTCTCCCCATAGTACAAGGAGGACTTTTCAGCCATCCTCTTCTCCAGTTGTGCCAGTGCCAGTGGAAATGCCGGGGTTTGGAAGGGGTTGTATGAGGGGCTACCAAGAGAAGGAACAGGGCTGTTGCTGGAGGAAGGAAATGCTTTCTTTGGTGAGGATGGGCAGGACAGTGAGGAGGAAGAGAGGGAGGGAATCAGGATGTCTAATGTGTGTGGGAGGGTAAGGACAGTCTAATTATGGCACAAATCCCTTTCTGGCCACAGGGGAAGGTGAGGGCTGTCCCCGTGCTGTAGTACAGAGGAATATTTCATTGGATGGTTGGTCTGGCAGACACAAGGGAGAGATGGAGGTCTCTGTCCCCACTATTCACCGCTGCTGGTAAACTTCCTTTCCCCTTCCTGAATACCCACTGAGATTAACATAGCTCTCATCCTGTATAGCCCTTCCAATATTTCCCAAAGCCATTCAGTGACGCCGATGTTTATGAGGAGCTTCCAGCAGCTCCAGACCAGCTGTTCTTCTGTCTGTGCTCGGTGTGCTCCCTGCTGTGGATGGGGGTGCAGCTTCCCACCTCCCCTAGGGCAAGATCTCGCTAACACAGGCAGCTGTCAGTCTTGTGCCCTCTTCAATGCCTCCACTGAGTAAAAAGTTGCTGCCATGGATGTGGCCCATTTGTTATCAGTATTGAATTGTTTGGTGCTGGTGTTGTAGAAAGAAGGACCTAGAGGGAAGGATACCTGTGTATTTTGTTTTGATCCCGTGACCTGTATCTCAACCTGCATTATACTTTTGTAGCTTTGTTCATGCCTGAGTGAATTGGGAGGGTTTATTATTTCAAGAAAATAGACACGGGTGATCCTTGGGCTGAGCACTTGAGGCAGGTGTGTTCAGCGTGTGCTAATGCAGTGAGGTGCAGCAATGTTTGCATTAGCATGAAACATCGTGGCTTGGGCACTACAAGCAGCAGAGCTACACTAACAGTTCTCCAGGGTGTAGGTAGCAAATAAAACCAAGTCTGGTACTGCACGCTAATGCATCCAGACACAGGCTGTCCAGTCCAGAGCCTTCTCAAGTGCACCTGTGTAACACCGCATCATGCCATGAAAGTATCCCCGTTCTGCAAGGAAGAAAGGTGATTTGAAGAAAGAAGATGGTTAATAAGTGGTAGAACAAAAATCTTAAGGAGAATTTTGCATGGGAACAGAGAAATGGAGAGATAATTGGTAAGCAAAGAAGAGAAAAGATACCAAAAAGTTATGAAAATAAAGTATTGAGAACACAGATTGACATGGAGATTGAAATGCAGAAAAGGAGGGAAGAGATATTCTTTAGATGTCCTGCAGCTTAGACTACATCAAGCAAAATAGGACATGTAAGTGATTACTAGGGCAACATGTAGTATATTACGCAGTATACTGTATTACTGGAATGGTGTTTGTAGCCCAACTTTTGATGTCTCCCGGGCCCTCTTTGAACTGTCAACCCATATTTGCTGTTCAACCCATATTTGCTGTTACTTCTGCATATGCTGTCCATGAACAGGTGGCAGCCTTCATCTTCACGCTCCATGCAGACTGTAGTGGGGTAAAAGCTATTCCCTCCTTGTAATTTTGAATTTATTCACAAAATGAACATGAAATGAAACAAGAAATCCAGACCAGACTTCTCTACATTTCACAAAACTGTCTTCCAAATATAGCTGAACGGCCAGTTTAGACTAATACTCCCTTTCCTGTTACTTTTTTTCAGAGAAATTTCTAACATAGCAAAAAAAAGAGTAACATTTTAATCAGGATTAACACGTGCTCTAGCGTTAGGTTTTTGGACAAATGCTTTCAACTAGTGCGATATAATTTAGACAGATACTGCCTGTGCTAATAAAAAAAATCCTTACCAAAAGTGATGGTTACTGGAAGCAGACAGTATGCTTGCCCATCTCTAAGAAACATTAGCAATTAGACCAGATGGCTGAAAGATAAATAATGATTCGTGAACACTGAGAAAGAAATCAAATACATTAATAACCATGTTTCAGTCTTCTCCAAGTGCAAAATGATATACTGTGAATGTGTGTTTGTCTAATCTTCTGTAGCAACAATAATTTTCAGTGCAGGCATTCCTTCTTTTAAGCATATGGTATATTGTTTTTTTTTTTCCAGCTGCAGAGTCCCCAGTGGAAGGACTGTGTTGCTGTCACAATACTAATACAGACATCCAAGACTGAGGGGTATGAGAAAAGCTTGATAAGCATTGTCAGTCATATTCCTGTCTTTAGTTCTTTGTATAACAGATATTTTTTCATTTAAAAAATACTTAATTATTTGGGTTAGAAATGTGTATTAGACTGCACAGGCTTCTCGTAATTATTACTTGTGGTGAAAGTACAAATAAGGTATATTCAATTTCTATAAGCAGAATTATATGTATCTTCCAAAGTATCCTTCATCTTATGGCTCTTAATCTATGAGTTACCTAAGGATATCTGTGAGGAGCTAGCTCAACCAGTCGTATTATGAAAGAACACAGGGACCTTATTTTCCTCCTTCATTGTCAGGAGCAGAATGAAGTAGTTCGCTTAGTTCAGTCTCAGATTTTTTTTACTAAGGTTTTACACTTTTACCTTGCCTAATGAAAATTTCCTTCTTATTTTAATCTGGAAGATGAGAAACTTCTGTTGTTTTGGTACCAGCAGGATTTACTTGATCATTTTTTTCCTGAATTTTTTGCAGCTTGGAAGTTTGTGCAGAGCCTGAGGAAAAGGACTGAGAGGGTAAAGAAAACATAGCTCAATATTTTGTGTTCCTCATGAGCAAATTAATCACAGTTACAATTAAATATGCAATGATATTTGCAAAGATGTACAGTACAGATGAATTGAACCTAACTCATTCTCAGCAGACTTGTTCTGTATGAAATGTAAATACTAAAAGAGAATAAGACTTCTTTTTCCTTCTGGTGTCCCTCAAGACTCCTTGCTAAAGTCTTCCCCAACATACTATGGGCCTGATCCTGATATGCTTATGTGAAATTGGTTATTATACTCTCTTAGTAAAAAAGGAACTTGAAATGCAAATGCAAATAACTTATGCCAATATTAAGCGATGTTGTGATGCCAAAGCAGTGTAAAGCGGCCTCAATGTAAATGAAAATCAGACTCTGTATGTTTATGTGAATTACACATCTGCAAAATATCTATAATATAGAACATAGCAGTTGTTTAATTTTTACCTAATTAGGGAGGCTTGAAAACATCTGGTAGTTGACACCAATCCATTTTTTCCATTGTATCCTTTCCTGGTAAGTTGGGAATGGAATACAATATATCCCATGAGGTGCTCTGTAGTTTATGACAGGTGTGCATTTCCTAGCCGGTCATTGCATGACACTATTTGTTTCCCACAGATACAGCTGGAAATACATTTATTTGGCAGTGAGGAATTGCAAGGGAAAGAAAAACTGGTTTAGGAGGAAACTTACATCAGAGATGTAGATATATAATGTTTGCACAGAAATCTCAATGTGGCATTTCATAACTTTCACAGGCACTTGCTTCGTCAACCAAAATATCATAAATTTAATAAAGAGAGTTGGTGCATAATTTCCAACACTAGTATAAGAAGTAAAATGAAAATGTATATTGTCCAACTATAATCACCCCCCTAGCATATGTAACTGTTTTTATTTAAGCTGTGAGTGAGTTACTTCTGTTGTGTTTTCTGCTGCTTGGAGTAAGGGGAATGGTGAAGTTGGCCAACTGCTGGCCAAGGGGTGGTTTGGGCTACGTGTGGGGTCCATGGGCATGGGGACCAGAGAACTGAGCTTTCTCCTCCTTCCTCTTCCTAGGAGATGTGGGAGCCACTGGGATGCACGAGAGAGACTGAGGGAAGAGCTTAATATAACTCAGCATGGAGATTTTCATTCTCTGGTTAAAAAAAGAGCAGGTCTAGAAGTGTTGCTCGTGAGTGTGCTTGGCTTTAGCAATAGCATTGGTCTGGCGCTTAGTCTAGACTAATAAACTCAACAGGGCTAGACCATTAGCTGGCCCTGAGGCCAATATATGTGGGGCAGATCATAGCTATGCTATTGAATTCTTACCCTCCAAAACAGTCATGCAGACCACCTATTAGCAATGGACCTGAGTTAACTTCCAAATTGTGCCTGGAAATAGTTTGAGAACGTTCCTCGTAGCCTAAGTCAAATCCATACCAGAAGTGAATGATACACACAGCCAAATTATAGTGCCTGGGAGCATCCCCTTGTGTCATTTATGGGTATAGGCATAGTACAAATGTTTCTCTTTCATTTATTGTCCTTGACTTGGAATTTCCCTAGAAAAGCATACGAGGACAAATATAAACTTGTGAAAATTTCTAGTTTACCTAAACTTCATGGCATAAAAAACCTGATTTCTCTAGTCTCAGACGTTTTTCTTTGAACAGTTCTATTTTTTTAAACAGGAAGTTATATTTTATAAAAACTTCCACAAATTTTTTAGAATGGAAAATGTCATGTAGCCCCCTTATATAAAGATGTAGGACGTATGTGTGTTTCGATCCTGTAAGAGTGCCTCACGAAGCATAAGCACTCAGATTGCAGAGGTGTGATCCCACTGCTGTCTAGCCCAGGCTCCCTCCTTACCCTCAACGAAAGGAAACTACTATGTTTAGGATTTTTCCCCTCAGGTGCACGAAGGGAGCTGATTGATTTTCTGTGTTGGATTTGGCATACACACACAAAAAAAAAATCTGTCAAAGCTCTGTAATTGTGAAGGGATTATTTTTTTCCCCATATGGAATATGGAAGAACCTTCACTCCTGGTGGAAACAGGCCCAATTCAAATGCTGCTAGATATAGAGAAGTAAGGTTGGTGTAGGATTCTTATAATTATTTTCCTCTGAACAGTTCATGTTTTCTCTCAATTCACGGTTCTAGTTTGGGTTTTTTTTTTGTAGATTTTAAGCTTCTGTCATTCCTCTAAAGTTGTTTCTTATCCCGACCAACCCCTTTTCCCTCCCTGCAAAAAGCCAGTGCTTGATCTGATGACATTGTCAAAATGGATTTATGGATTTGTTTACTAACCAGGATTTAGAATGGGATGAAACAAGTTTGCCTCTGGGAATTAATATGACTGATGCTGTTTCCTGAGAGTTGATTTTTGTCACAATTTTTTAAAATGGATGGCTAATAGAAGATGATTTGTAACTAATGGAAATTGAGGGTAAAAAGCTATGTTCTTATATATAAGTTCTGAAAATGGCAGCCTGGCATTTCTAAAGCTGGGAGGTGAATTGTTACCGCTCTGTGAAAAGCATTTCCTCTTCTCTTTTTGGCATGTTTTCACTTATATCCAGGGTGGTCCTGCGAATTTGTGGGCTCAGGGAGAACAGGAAAGATTTCTCATCAAATATTCCTTTCCCTCCCATTTCCCTCTTCTTTCTTTGTTTCTTTTTTTATTATTATTATTATTTTTATTTTTCCACTCTCTTCTTGTGACCAGGTCTGAAGAGTGACATCTCAAACATTTGGTTAAGAATATGTCTTGTATCCATAAGAGGCACCACATGCGACTCTCAGCACCATCAGAAAATGCACTGTTGGCATGAACTGGGGGTCCTGGACTGGTGTGTGTGGGCAGTTGGCAGCGAGTCCCCGGGGGCTCATAGCCTGGCCGGGGGGGGCTCTGCTGCTGCTGTTCCCCGTGTGTCCCCTCTGCCTGCCCCAGAGGGAAGCGGTGTTTTGCACTGTGTTGAACCCTTCCTCAGGAGACAGGGAGCCAATGGCAGGAATGAGGCTTTCTTTCCCTCTGCCCCATTCCTTGCAACTCCACTGATAGTTGGTTGTTTTGGTTATTTTGGTTGATTGGTTCATTGCTTCTCAGAATTGCACTTACATCTGTAGCTTTAGTGCAGTTGTGTTTTCAAATCTCTGACTGAATCTTCTCCCTACTGCTTTTCTCAGTCACTGCAATCTAATATTCCCTGGTTTTACATTGAAAATTTTAGGCCTTGTTTCTTCCAAAATACACATATTAATGCTATTAAAACCTCCCAGACCTTAAAACCTACTCAGTGACTTCAGAAAATGAAGGCTTTTATCCATTGTGGGAGGAAAAAAAAAATCTTGCCTCTTCCATTTAATAGTATCACAGCCAAACCCAATGATGTGAGAGTGCACATTGGCATTGAAATAGCCCTTGCTGAGGAGAAGCACATTCCAGAGGAAATTGATTTTCATGTCACCAACTTACGCATATTTTGAAAATTAGGTTCTGAACCACAGGGTTCACAGCTGATTGATTTGTCTTTATTTTTTGCTAAACTTCTTCAAATGGACTTTTAGTGAACTAACAAGTTGCCTCTGACACGGGCTGAGGAAAGGTTCATGCAAAGAATGTATAGTGCAGCACAGTGTATAAGTGGAGGTCCAGACAGCCTTGTGAAATGTGGAAGAACTGTTGATGGCAGCGTGTAACTAAAGTCAAGCAAAAAGCTCTGGGATTCGTAAAGCCTAAAGCTAGAAGGTGATAATGTGGTCTGCTCTCTGTATTTCACAAGCTGCTATACTTCATCCCGTTATCCACGTCGAACTCAGTGTTTCCTGTTTAAGTTAAACATGCCTTCCAAAAAGGCATCCGGTTTTGATCTGAAATTAAGCAAAGTTTGCTTTGATAGCTGTTTTTCGATGACTGACAAAGTCCAAACAAACGATTACTTTTAATTTAACTTTTTCTGGCATCAACTTCTGACCACTGAGGATTGTGCTCTTCGATTAATAAGCCTGCTATTTTTCCCCCCAATGTATCCATGCTGCAGCCATGTCACCTGTCAGTCTTCTCCTTGGTAAGCTCAGTCTTTATGTCTGCCTCTTGGAGATATTTTCTATACCTCAAACCCTTTCTTTTGTACTTTTCACAATTCTTTCAATAGCCTTTTAGAAATGCAAAATGTGGATTGCAGCCAGCATCTTAATATGTTACTGTGTGTCTCCTGCTAGTTATGTCAATTAAGAAAATCAGTTCTTTGGTGTAACATATGAAAGTTGAATGCATTCAATGAATAACCTCCATTATACATTAATTTAAGAATATGAATCCATTCAGTTTCAAGTGAAACTTCCAGCTGGTGACAGCTTGCCTCCTGTCACATCAGTACGTATATGGCTGGTACTGGTTTTGCAGGATTCTGTAACCATTTTAGCCTATGCCAGAAAGAATTTTTTCATGCAACTGCTACATGCTTTAAATTAAAAATTTCTGTTTGCCACATACTGTGAAATGTTCTCTTCATGTTCTCATCAGCAGTCATAAGGTGTTTGAAATTCTGCTGGTTCTTTTTTTTGGGGGGGAAAAAAAAAGGAGATTGTTCTATTCTTAATTGGTTTTTGTTTGTGTTTTCTTTGATAACACGCTTTAGGGAAGGAGTGAGAGAAGAAGAGAAAAGCCTAGAAGAAGGTACAGATAACTCTTTAACTGGTACAGTTGTTTCCTCTCAGGCTGGAAACTGGTGATAATAAAGGTGTCATTCCCATGCTGACGACCTTCTCTTAGCTAAGATGGCTCCTGCACCTCTTGGCAGGCCAAGGGAGATAACGCTCCTCCCCAGAGAACTCCTTTGCCTTGCCTTGCTTTCCTTAGCTGGCACGGCTTCACTTATCGGTACTGTTTCACTTAAGGAAGCGTGCATCCATGGGATGTAAACTTGGCAATGGTTTTGATAATTGCTGTTTGTACTGCACATGCTCAGTGCTTTTTCTTGTCATTACTGGTCTCCTAATTGTGTCTGGAATTCTGCAAATGTGAGGAATTCAGGCTAGATGTGGCCTGGATTTTTCAGGGCAGTTGCACTTTGACCCTTTTTAGGAGATGATTGAAGGGGATTGCCGAAGTTATTAGCTTTCCTTATCCCTCCCCACTCCCTTCCTCCAAATAAGCCCCCCTAAACTATTCAGTGCAAGTTGTCCGCTTGCACAGCATTTAGTGCTAGGAGAGCACGTCAATGACTCCATGAGTAATGTCTTCATCCAAGTTATTAAAGAAAATAAACTTTTAGTGAAAGAAATATTGTAGAGATAGGGATAACTTGCTAAGTGTTGCATTTTTTCCATGAGGACAGGTAGGAGAGAGATTTTATGACCGGTTCATGTCTGTCTCCCCACTCGCACTTGGAGGTTGCTCTTTATTTTTGTCAGCATTGCAGTATTCTGCACATGCCAGATCACTGTTTCTTTGTCACTGAAGTTAAAGTTCAATCTTCTAGTGATTTGTGTATTGCAGCTCTTGCAGGAATAATTGTAAAACTAATTTGCTTGGGTTTTAGCCCTTTTCCGTGATTGAAGGCATGAACTAGGCAGATGTTCATGACACACATCCCATGATGTCCTCAGTGACACTACCCAGGGAGCCACAGGGGTGGTGTGTGACCTGTTTAGAAAAATATGTGCCTGGAAACTAGCAAAAGGTGCTCAGCGTACTTGCGTCCTAACATCTTGGGTCCATTACTTCCTAAGTTATGTGACAACTCTAATATTAAAGTTTAACTATGTTGAAAAAATGAAGTTGCTGTTTCTATCACATTTAGGAAGAGGCTTCTAGAAATGTGCTTGATGTGGCTGAGCAGATCTCAAAGTATGACATTATATTTGTGTTTTCATTAATAGCGGATTTAATCTCACTGAACTGAGTTGCCGAGAGCTGATGCGTGAAATCACCCTGTTTCTGCAGTTTGGAGAATCTCAGGAGATGCTTGGTGCTCCCAATTGCCATCTACTTTGGAATGAGCTTGGTAATTTGGGTTCCCTACCTTTCCCCTCATGGATCTCCATGTAAGAGCTAAAGAAACCTATTTGTTGATTAAAGTCATATGTTAGTGTCACTCTGTAGTTTTCTTCAGTGAAATGCATATTGGAACTAAAATGGTTAAATGAGTACAACCTTGCACTGTCCTCATTTAGTATAGCAGTGATCTGAGTGGATTACCTTTAAGTGCCAAGTAATCCTTGCCTCAAACTGTGATAATATAGCCAGTAATAAACAGCATCATAAAACTGACATCGCTTCGCCAATGTTTTTCTTTAGACTTAAATGATGTTTTGTATATGCTTCAAAGAGAGAATTCCTCCTATTAGAAAGGCTGGGAGAAGGCACCTGGAAAGTCAACCCATCTACAAGTGCATGTTTTGAGCCTAGGGTAGTTAAATCATTTAAAAAGACAGAGAGAGAAATAGGGTAGAAAAAATAAATGTGTACGACTCCTCTGTCTTGTACCTTTTGCAAGCAACAGCCAGAGGGATGGCTTTGACCTTAAAGTAAGGTTCACTTACAGCACCATGGATTTATCTTGCCTGATAGTTAATACTGTGTGGGTTGCTTGTCCAGAACATTTGCTTCCTTTCTAAATAAATCATGGTGTTGAAGAGACAGCCTTTTACTATTCAAAGTGATGTGGTGTTGTTCTGGATATGGTACAAATACATTTTCTTTCCACAGGTGAAAAGGAAATATGCATTTTCAGTTTGACTCTGATTTGTTTGCATTACAGTAACATTTGAAATCTCAGGCTGGAACCTCTCATTAGAATGAACTTTATTATACTAGACATTATTTAAATATTTAATATGGTATTAGTTAAATTCTGGTAGCAGGCAGTCACAGATGACTGCACATATATACATAAAGAAGAATGAAATCGTTTGCCCAAAGTCATAAAGTAACAAGCTATTGGCAGAGCTCAGACAGTTACATTTGTTATCTGCTCCCCTGCACCTAGACCCAGTTGCAGATTGACTGACGTTATAAATATATATTTCTATAGAAGAATACATGATGAACTTTCTCTCTGATAGCCAGACTACGATAACTGAAAGGGCTGTGGTTTTTTTTAGTTACAGGCAAACAAGTGCATAAAGTATTAAAAACGCAAGCCATGGAATAGGTCTTCGGAGTTTCATGCAGTTCACTTAAATCTCAGAAAATACAACTTTAATAACGGGCTTACTGCTGTATAGCCTCAGGAGTGAAAAACCGAGCACTCCATAGCTAGCTCTAATAGTGCTCCCTTTTAAGATATTGACTAGTTTATTTATAGTTACTTTGCTTTTTGCAACAGAAATAATGTCAATGACAAATGAATGTTGTAAGAAAAAACCACTGGTTTTAGAACTTTTTAAAGATAGACTTATACACGCTGTTTTATGTTATAAATAGCAAGTTGATTTCATATGGGGAGAATTTACTTTGCACAGACATTTTTAATGTTTGTAATAAATTGACAATAAATGTTTTTGGGTTTGCATCCAGCTTAGGCTGAAAATATACAGAGAAAAAATACGATGGGAAGGAGTAACGAGAGCACAGAAGAAAGATGAAGCAATGACAGCAGTAGCACGAGAAAGAATGAGAGACACCCTGTTGGGCAGAAAGAGACAAACCTAAATCAGCCGGACAAATTTATTTATCTGTTCATTTATTTAGCTGAGAGCTATGTGGTCTTTTCATAGGCACAATATCTACGTCAGAAAAGAAATATGTCAAAGGTTATATGAAATGAATTTGCAGGCCATATCTGGCCAATACACCACTGTTTCCCCATTCTTGATCCAGGTTAAAACCTACCTACTGAAAGTATCCACATTTCTTAGGGGAGAGAAAACGAGGTTCTCTTGTACACTCTGCATTGCCTGGGTAGTGTGCACTCTTCCCCTGTGCTTGGCCTTCTTGCTGTGGGAGATATCACAGGTCTCTCCCTCGCTGGAAAACCAACGTTTGTATTGGATGGAACTCAGGACAGGGAACTGTGTGTGTAGGCATTAATTATAGGAATCAGGTTCATAAACTCTCCCTGTTAGAAAATTAAACACAGGTTTCAATTTTTGCAAAGCTGCTATTTCCTCCACACCTATTTTCTTATTGCAAGGGATTTGTACCAATTTTCTGTGGGTTAATGGGTGCCAGTCTGCATTTAACAGCAATATGAGAAGTTGGAGTCTTTCAGGCTTTGTAAGATGGTCCTTGTTTGTTTCCACAGCTTCAGTGGTTGCTCCTAAAATTCTCTGAAGTGGAACAGAAACAGCAATATCATCCTGGCGTTTCACCACAATGTTTGCTGATGCTTGTTGAAGCAGGAAAGCCTGAACGCGGAGACTGTTTTAGGACGATGGACAAGATGGAGTTACACCGAGTCCCTTCTCGAATGGTACCCACAGGGGACAGCATGGGGGGGCTTACGCTCCTGCAGAGGACTGTGAGTACTTCAGCCATGGCTGCCTGGGGGACGCTTGGCCTTCTGCAGAATAAAGAAGAGCTAATGCTTTATTTGGCCACAGGATGACTTGACAGCACATTGCTGGCTAGTCCAAGCTTGTGAATGGATGTGTTATATGCAACTTTGTTGGGTTAATAAAGCAAAAGGAAGACAAGCACTGGGGACTTTGGGCCCTGCTGGGTAAAACCCTGAAAGGAGAGCTGCTGGCAACCTATGATTTACTTTGGACATCCTCACCAATCAGAAAAGGCAAGGAGCTTTCACTTCTTAATTCTTCTAGCGTGTAGCAGAGAGGTAGTTGTCATCCAATCATATTAACTGAGGTGCTGCAGTCTCTTCTATAAAGCCTGTTGCTGTAGAAGCGTTGATATGTGACCTTAGGAAACTTTGTTGTTGTGCTACTAAAGCTATGCATGCCAGCTCTTGTGTTTATCTTGTAATCGGTATGTCACTGTAAACAAGGGGGAAAAAAAATAGATTAAAAAAGCTCACAAAACTGACTTTCTTTTTCCCCTATACTGTCTGAATCAACTCTTGCCACACAGATGTGTCATTCATCTTCATTTTAATCAAGTGCAAATTATAAAATGGAAGTCAAGGTATTAAACTCTCTTCTCAAACTGCTGAGGTGATTAGGTTCCAATCTGATGTTTTAATTTCCTATCTCAGGAGTTTCACTGTTTTGCCTGAAGAGGAATGCCTTAAGAAAGTTAGATGTATAATTCCCTAGACTCTTGCAACACCCTTCACAAGTCTGAATAACCCCAGACACTATGCTGGCTTCCAGCTTGTGCTTTTGATGGCTATTTTTAGGCTGTCATATTTCTGCCTTTGAACACTAGCCCAACTGAGATCCAGACTGAAAAAGCTATAGCTGCTAATCAGCATTTTGCCTCATGTGAGTGTAGATGATCCATCCATAGTTTGTGGCTTTATGTGTAGAGCTACCGCCGCAGATGGAGTCTGAGCTTGGCATGCAGTGCTCGTCATCAGCCTTTTCCAGAGATCCATTTCTTTCAGTGCATTGTCAGGGTGGCAGCACGGCTGCCAGCGCTGTTACCTCTGGCATCTTGTGTCTTGTGGCACCCATGCGAGGTGTGGTGACTTGTGCCTCTCATGACAGGCGTTCTCACCCTCAACTGGGGCATCGTCACCACCTCACTCATTCGCTAAAGTTTAAGGCTCAGATCCTATATTTGGGGTGAGTGATGGTTGTAAACACTTTCCACCTCTCCCAAGAGCTGATATTTTTGTTTGGTTTGTTTCCTGCATTTCATTGTAGAGACTCAAGCCTACTTTGATACCTCATCATCAAAGAGAGAACTTTTATCAGGATGGCAGCAGTGGTTCCCTTTTCACCACTCACTCAAACCCATAACCACTCATTTGATGCCCCTTCTGTGGGGCCACCTGGAAGAAAAGAATGCTGGATTTCACAGAGCCCTGGAGCAAGACTGACCTGCTCCCTTCCAGCACCCCAGAAAGGTGGAGGGTGCCTGTCTTGTGGCCTCTGAGTAACTGCTGGGTGTCATCTGGTGTGAACTGTGGAAATGAGGACACTTCTGAGTCTGGTCCTGCTGAAACTTGGAGGGAAACTGGAGGCTGCTGATACCTGACCAGGTGGAAACGGTGTTTAAACCAAAAAGGGAAACCAGTAGAAGGGAACCTTATTTTTTAAATTATTACTAAAGTACTTGACATTTTTCAGATGTTTCAGGCAAAGGAAACAATATCATGAAACGTGGAATGGCATAAAAAATTAAGAACAAGCGATATACTGTTAAGTGAGGATCAAAGACCATGAGAACAGTTTGTAAATGATTTAAAATGAGGAGTCAGGCTACTGCATCTGCAAGAGCTAAATTCAGTCCTGGGTAACAAACTAAGCAGCGCTGGAATCAGGATTAGTAACAGAAGGCTGTAACTGGGTTAGCCAGAAAGGTGGCATAACAGGAGCTCAGCTGTTGATGCTGAGATGTGATGCCTGCGCTGCACACTGTTCAGAAGTTTTGCTTTGATCTAGCTCCAGCCTGGGCCTTTGGACTAAGCATCCATTAGCACGTTGAGGGCACTGCCATCTTCATTTCATGTGCGAGGAGTTCAGTGTGTACGCTCCCATCACCCAGACAAAATGTGGGAAGTAGTGACACTGGGAGACTTGCTGCAGAAATACACTGTGTTAGGGTGTTGGTTCAGAGCAGAAAGCATGCTAGGGCTGTAGTGAGAGGTAAAGATGAGTACCTGTCAAGAAAAATAAGTTCCTGTACACACTTCATGGCCAGGACTCTGAGTTGGGTCTACAGAGCATCTCAGTGGGGTGGAGGAGGCAAAGCATGTGGAGTGCTAGTCCCAGGCTTCACACAAAAGCAGCACAGGTATCTGCATGTGCTGAGGCATCACAAGCCAAGATGATGCCCAGTGTTTGGGAAAAGAAGACAAGACTCCAACAAATTCTATCATTTTGCAAGGTGGCTATGAAGGTCCTTCTCTTGGAAAGCAATATTATCTGCTCATGAGTAATCTGAGCTCTGGAGAGCGTTGTGCAAGACACTAGACACTTTCAGTTCAAGTGCAGAAGCCAACACTATGGCAGAAACAGTCAAAGCAGCACTAAACAGCTCCAGCCCAGTCCATCTTGCTTCCCCACCTAGAGCAAAGACAGAGAAGAATAAGTGTGTAAAACCAAGGGCTTTCACCTTTTCACAAAGACAAAAGAAATTAAGGAGAATGTGGTTTGGTAGCATGGAGTCCCAAACCTCTGAGGGAAGTATTTGAAGAAGATTGTTGTGGAAAGGTCAACTCTTTCTTTACTGTGCAATAAATAGTGAAAGAGGCCAGCTACTACATAACTGGTCCACTTTTAAAAATTAAATTTGTCCTAATCCTCAAAAAAAAAAAAAGGTTAAAACGAATGGCTATTCTTTCTTCTTATTATAGGAAAAGATGGTAATATGCAAGTTCCTGGAGTCCTATCTAACAAGCTGGCAGAAAATAAAGATGAAATTAGTTAAATACTTATGGAAACTACTTGGAAGTTGCAGTTACACTACCAAATGGTACCTGGGAAGCATGGGCTGTTGTTGGCTAACTTTCCTTTTTTAAACACAAAGCCAAAATCAAGAATAGCTGCACTGCCTAAAATATGGTAGTAGAAGCAGTGGGGTCAGTTATTTAGAACTAAATGAACAATTGACATCTCCCTGTGCCCGTACGCACACACAGAGTAGGTATGCCTAGAGTGTGCTATGATGCTGTATCTTCCCAGCTGCTGCTCCGGTGTGAAAATGTTGTTGTAGATCCCTGTGCCAGAAAATACTGCAAAAAGCACGGTGTGCTGCAAGAGGTGGTGATGTTTGGCCCAGATCACGGTGCTAAGGATGACACTTTTTCCACATCCCTGTGTTTGGCTGTTTTGCCTAGCAAGGTCTGAGAGAGACAGCTGCTCCATCAAAGTGGTTTGACAGAGCCAAAGGTCATTGCATATGAGAAGTAATGGGCTCTTACAGTTCCAGTGTCTGTAGGAAACCTGTGAGTCCCCACAACTCACAGCAGAGTAGTAGGTCTCCTCAGGACTGCAGGATGCCATGGAAAGATGTCAGCCTCTGCGCCAGGAGCAAAGCGGCCAAATTCACTAGAGTGAACTGAGTATACTGTTTCCAATTTTGGAACAAGCTCGGTTGATGCTGGAGTAGAGGATCATACACCATAACCCACTGCACTGTGCAGACGCATCCTTTAGGTACTGACCCTTTCAGGATAACTCCTGAAACACCGTGCTTAGTCACTCTGCTGAACCTGCGCTTGGACCGAAATAGCAGAGCAAAGGTTAAAGGCAGAGCTCTATGGCTCCAAGCTAAAATTCACTGAAAGTCCCAGGTCAGAAATAAACTAAAGCATCAGGATTGAATTGATTTAGCTGATGCTCTGGCAGACTTCTGCAGGAGAGCTGCTTGATAGAAAAGAGCATAAGCCCACGTGTGCCAGTTACAAAGCGTCACTGAGTTATATGGTATATTGGGTATCTGTCTCATCACATCATGTGCACTTTGTTGATGTTATCAAAGACCTTTAAAGTGGGGTGTAGATGTCTGCAGACCAAAAATATATTGCTGTGTTTGTAAGTGAAGGGAGGTAACCATGTACGACACAATACAAATGCTAACTGTGTACTGCTCTGTGTGCTCAGCAAATATCTAGGATTCCTTAGGGGTTTTAGGGGACTGATACATTCCCCTGTGTTTTTGACAACAGTATGCTAACAAATGGAAAAAAAAAAAAGAGAAATAAGAGGTTTAAAACTGTTGCTTACAGACTTCAAAGTGTCACTTGATGAAGCATTACAGATTTTCCTGGAAGCCTTTTATGGCTTTATTCAAATTTCATACCAGCCATACCAAATTAAGCAAAAAAGAAATAAAATTTCAAAGGGAAACACCTTTCAGTAGTATATGCTGAATGTTCTTCTGAGTGGAAGGACCCTTCTTAACCCCTGTTTTAATTTAGCAGGGGAAAAACTGATATTCCTGCACTTATTCCTGCAAATAAGTAGGGTAGCCTGTAGCTAGAAATCTTTGCAGCAAAACAAATTGCTAAACCAATGTATCCAGAATATTTGTTCTGGCAATAATATTGGTTTGACTAAAGCTCAGTAAACCTGCCTTAAATTTCTAAGGAAACTCTTCCTAGATTTCTGTCAGTTTTATCCTGATAGAGGGAATACACACATTGGTCTTTGAGGTTTTTGACCACTTGCTCAGCGAAAACAGCTTGTTCAGTGATGTTGTTAGCAGTGTCTCTGACAAAGTAATTTTCTCTGAGCCGCTATGATCCATGAAAATTCTTTTGGTCCAAAGTAGGTATTGAATAATGCATATTTATATATAATGCATATAGATAAGGGAGGAATTTCAGAGGCCTATCAGAAAGAAAAGAGCCCTTTTCTCCTTAATATATTGGGGTGAAGTTGATAGTAACCCTATAACTTGAGATGCAATAGGGTTACAATAACACAGGACATAACTAGAAACAAGGAGTAAAAATGAAACAAAACTGCCAACAGAAGCTGTAATTTCTAAATATTCAGGCACCATCTCATTTGACATGCACACAAAGTAACCAGTTTTAAATGGTGATGCTATTATTTGTTGTGCAGAGCTATAATACTTTCTGCTCATGCCTTTGGTAGTTTCTCTTTTTTCTTCTATGCTGTTTCTGACATTAAAAAAGAAGTGTAGCAACATCCTAAATTTTTCAGCATAATGAAATAATATTATGGTTTGAAAGTTGAAACTCATGTGGTTTTGCATTCGGAAATCCTGGGGACTCAGAATTGTGGTTTGTGAAAATGTCCTATATGTTATATTGGGTTATTATGAGAGCTTCTATTTTTCTTTAATATTATATTTCACTGATTAAGACATTCCTTCACTTGATACATTAAAGAAGGGGTAAAATTAAACTAGTTTAACTCACTGCATCTAGGGATGTACCTACCATGACACCAGTGTTCCAGGTTTTCTAGCATTCTTTTTCCTTGAACGTAAAGTTGATATTGAAGAATTTTTCAAATGTTGATGGCCTAATCTTTGCTTGTGTGAGATTTCTCACTGTGGAGCCCCATTCTGAGAGGCTGATTTTTGTGACAAGCTGATAGTGGGGAACCTTGCTTTTGACAGGCACTTCAGACATTACAAACCGAGTGAGTTTTCTTCAATCAGTCTCCTACTAATCTTTCAAAGCTGCATCTAAACTTTTCTGCTGGGGCATACCGTGCATGCCCTGGTATTTTGGTCCATGCATTGCTACAGATCTTGTCTGACCTGTGTATTTGGGTTTCCTTCCTATGGAAAATGGGGAATGATGTTGTGTGTTCAGGTTTTGTCCAGACTAGGGCATGGAGCCAAATGCAAAGCAGGGAAACATTCTCAAGTTCCCTGATCAGATATAGATTGAGACCTCACCTATTAAAGCAAGTATTTATTCTACATATATACACATCTCTGACATGAGGTCATTAATGAGCAGCAGTGGATTATACTGTCTGGCATTTCCATTTGTTTTTGCATTGTTAGAAATCCTGAGATAGTGGTTCCTTTAAATTACCCCAAATTCTTGAATGTTTTTCATATTTAAGCAACTAAGATAGGTGATTATAGTTTTTGAGATGCCAAGTTACTTATCTGAAATTAAATTAAAGCTGCTTTACTAGCTGCTAAATCATATGGATTGTCTAACTCATGCATGCTTTCTTTTAAAGTGTTGGTCATTTTATTAAAAAATTATGATGTAAATAGGCTGAATGGAGACAGATTAAATTTTCTTGTAAAGTCATCCCAGAGATCAGAATCCCCTGCCTATGTAGAAGATAATATCCTTACTGTTATTGCAGGCATTATAGAATAGGTATTGATAGCACTAACAGCTCTGCTGCCTGTCCTCCCTTGCTGGGGACCAAAAGGTCGCATGAGCTTTGTGAGCCTCTTAGACCAGGGCGGCAAAGCTGTACTAGTTTCTGTGGGCCACTATACATTATGGTTTACAAGACAGTACGGTTGACAGAGAAATGTCGTGCCAAGCAGCACATGTGGCCCTCTTGACCTCTCAACTTGGATGAGTAAGCTTCCTTTAAAGCTGGATTATTTGGAACAGATTCTAGCATGAATCTAGAGTGAATATTTAATTGCTCTTCCTCTGCTGTGAGATGCATAAATTCTTCCACACTTCCTATAAGAGAGTACATTATGCAAAACCCCATTATTTTGATACTTCCATGGAAAAGACCATGACTTTTTACTGTTGACCACAGCTTTTTACCGTTGGGTTTCTCGGCGAGTGAAATACTGACTGGTTCGAAGCTATTGGAAGTTCTCTATTTAATCTCAGTGAGTTTTATGCACGGCGGAACTTATTCCTAATGAAAAAAATTTATCCAATTTATCAGTAAGCTGGAATTAAAACATGAGAATTGTAAGTAGTGTTAATTTATTTTACATGATATAGAACACGAAAAGGCAACAAGGGGAACATAATCCTGCTAAGTCCCAAATACCCAAAGAGAACAGCAGACAGTTCATCTGATTCTGCATACCCAAGGTGACAAATTATGGTAGAGATGTCATCCCACCATACCCTCCATACATTCTCTTGACTAATTTACAGCTATAAATTTATACTCTGAAGCCTTCATCTTACAATATCACTATGATCTGGAAATAACACTTGAGAGTCCTACTTTTCTTGCTCCTTGCTAGGTATCTGTCAGCCAACATATGCTGATCTGCATGGCAAGTCCTTGTTCCTAATGGATTACCTTAGCAAAGCAGTTCAAGTGCTTCAATTAAACCAATAATTCAGGTGCCTCTTGTTTTCACTTGACAGGCGGAGCTTAAGCTGAGTCTTGGTGGACAATGGAAACTGATATTATGTGAAGAATCCCCATCCAGTAGCTGCCTAATCTAGTTTATACCCAAACATGATGATGTGCCTTTTCTCTTGCTATGCCCCCCTGAGCAACTCAATTAAGTCTTTCATACCTAATCCTGTTTAAAGTACAGAAATTAAGCTGTGTGGCACCTGACAGCCCGCAGGTGTTTTGGAAGAATCTCTCACTACTGCCATGTGGGTGGAGCACTGCACAAAAAAATGCAGTTGTAGCCATCTTCTGAACATTTGGCTGGCAGGGTGGGGAATGCCTGTTTCAGGTGGTAGCTAGACTATACACCTGGGAAAGGAGGGACCTGTGCTCTGGAGTCCTGCCTTTGCCCTGAAGGTATCCCATCTACAGACCCTCTCTCCCGGATAATCTGACTGTGGGATTGCATGGAGAGTCATGCGGGCAGGCAGGGAAGGCTGGCACTGCCTCTGCGGCTGAAGGGCCTGAGTGACTTTTTTGGAAGTAGGACAGTCAGTCCTTGCTTAGGACTATTTCCTTCGGGGCATAAAAGGGAGGAGAGGCTGCCATGTCAGGGTAATTGTGCAGCTCTCCCACCTTTGATATCTGGCCTCCATTATTCAAAAAGATGTTGGCCACTGTGCATGTCATTGTATAGGCTGTAAGGATAAGCTTTGGGCCCTGGATAAGCCTGGTACTACAGAAATACTCTTATGGTCATCTCTTTTGCTTGGCTATGTATGGGTGGCTCCTTGCCCAAAATGGCTCCTTGTTGGCTCAGCCTCTGAGGCACACAGTATCCTTGCATGCCGGGGAGCCTTTAAGACCAGGGGCAGCCTACATGCTCACTTATGACTTTTAATTCATCACTGGAGATGAGGTCCATGAAAAGTTAGGAGTCCGCAGCACCTGACTGGTAGTTGTGAAAGCCAGTTTACTGGGTTATGTTCTCTCTTGAAGCCACTCTGTACCACCCTCATAGGTGGTGGTTGCGGCTGAGCCAGCCGATTTGGGCTCAATCCATTTGAAACTCTGTTTCCAGCAGCTGAGGGTATAAGAGCACGACCAAGTAAACTAATACTGTACTTTTCAGTGATGGAAGCGTGCAACAGGGTGGGCAAATATAATGTCTCCAAACCAGTCTTAACAAAGTTCCATCTGAGCTACCTTAAAAATACTGCCAACAATATCTTAGATGTAAATATTTTATTAAAAAAAAAAAAAAGTGCATCTCAGTGCCTTTTATTTCTCTCTTAAATGATGGTTAGGTACACATGATTAATTTGTTTGACTAATTTTCCTGTTACAATGGTATAATCTAATCCAGGTAAAGATACACAACTGTTCAAAGCTTTTAACATTTGCTTTCAATGTTAACTCTCCAGCTGTGGTTAGAAAAATAATTCATCCAGAAATCTGATCTGCATTGCTTCCTTTTGTAGTGCTTTTGGCTTCTCTCAGCTCTCTTCCAAACCTACAGTAATGGCATTTCTCTGTAATTCATATTTGCTTTCACAAATCCTAGCTAAAGAATGCAAGAAAGCAAGCAAACTCTCTTCTAAATCAGCAGTGACTTGAACTGAATGGAGCAAAAATACCATTCTGCTACATTCTTTTGTGAAGTGCTTTCATTTAGCTCTTGTTAATTAAGACCATCAAACTTTTGAAATTGTACTCAGGTTGAAAATACAGTTCTCTTTCCCTAAATATTATTAGGAATAACCTCCATGAATAAGAAAAGAAATAAAACTAAGCCTTCAGAGTGGTGTGGTTTACTTTGTTTAACACAGAAAGATGGTACTTTAGTATTTTGCTTGATATCATTCTGTAAAGGAAACATTTTCCAGTCAAAACCACTTTTATGCTATCTTAGTAACGCTAGTAACCTACTCTTGCATATTATTTGAAAACAAGTTTAAACAGGGTAGAACAGTGCATTAAATGCATCACAGCTGCTATATATACTCTTGAGATTCAATTCACTTCTGTTACAGTAAGACCATCTTTTTATAAACAGATGTTTCACGCTTTCCATTCTAATGTATGACATACAGTGAGATTCACATTTCCCTTAAATAATGGTTTTGCCACTGTGAATCCTTATCACAGCTGTTGAACAGTGACTCCAGAGCAGATAATTTCAGCAAGGACAATATAAAATCCATGACAGCTTCATATTCAAATTGAATACTTGTTCTGAGGCTCCTAAAATAAAGACTTTCAAGTTTTTCATCATGAAATACAGTACTTTGGTGTTCTAAATTCTGGTTACAGCTACAAGTGATAAATTTCAACCCAAATGGGTTTTGGGAAGAGGACACCTTAAAATGATGTTACTGTGTGTAACTGCTGCTTAAGAGTGAAAAATAAAGTGCAAGCCGCAAGTTGCAAGGCTTGCTAATTTAATCTAAAATACATAAACCCAATGATCTTAGGAAAAGGTGACATAAATTTGTTTCAAGAAAATGTGGGTGACAAAATGTGTTATGTTTAATTCGTATTGCATAGTCTCTCCCTATTGGAGATACTGGTTTGTTGTCCTCACCCTCAAATTTTTTGTTGCCACAGGGTAATAAATTAAAAAATGTCCTTACAGGTTCCCTGATTTAAATTCTTTCTTCCTTTTCCTTACTTCTTGTTTAATTTTAATATTTTCATTAGAAGAACAATAAACTCCTTTAGTAAAGCTCTGGAATAGGTCCAAATCAAAAGCTTAGGAATGGCATAGTTAGGACTTCTACGGCTTTCAGAAATTTTAATTAGGCCAAGCAAAAATGCTTTCTGGTCAGGTTAGTGTTGTTATACTTATTGTTGGTTTCATTTTGTCTTTTCTTATTATGATCTTGTAAAAAATAGAAAAACACAATTTGGATTTAGTCTTTTTATTTTTGGGAAAATGTTGAAATTTGAGTCAGCAAAACGTTCAGAAAACATGTCTTCTGTTCATTGTCAGGTTTCCTTTGCCTCCTTTGAAATTATTTTTTCTGATAGAGTGTAAGGATTAAAATTATATATGTATGTATAAAAAAAAGGTACTTGAAAATATTACTGTGTCTAATAAAGGTCTGATTTCGTTATGTTTACTTACATATTGAGGAGTACGCTTTTTTCCCATGTATTGTTCTGCTGATACCAGATGGAGCTTTTTGAAGGGTGGAATGTTATTCAGCATAACCAGACATTTGAGCGTCAATGAAAAATAGTTTAAAAGCCTTAAACTAGAAATAGTCTCTCAACTTTCTAGAATTTTTTTTTGCCACATTTATACTCAGCAAGTATATAAGCTTGGAGACACATTTTACTGAAATTGTCTTCTTATACTTTCTCCATGCCTTCCATTTCTTTTTTTAATTCTAAAGCACAAAAGGTTCTGTCAATTCAGGCACTACACTATAACATATCCCTTAAGAAAGATTATTTTTTTTTGCCTAATGTCTCATTGTACGGGTATATTGCTAAGGAGAAGTATCTGGTTATGAAAACTGTAGGAAAGAGATGTAGCCTGTAATCCTACAAAGACTGTGTGCATGAGGAAAATGGGACTACCGATGAATATAAACTTAAATGTGCATTTAATATTTTGCAATAATAACTTTAAAGGAAAATATTTGCATGGAACACATGCTATTGTAGCAGCTAATATCATAAGAAGCAGTTTTTCATTGCTTCTGAAGCCCTCTGTTGTATAATAACTTGTGCTTCAGCAAGAAGGAGAATGTGTGCACCAGTATGGACTCCAGAAGAGGAGAAAGATCACATAAAATCCCATATTTTGCAATGTCTACAACACGTAGATTCCTTGCTCTTCTCTGCTCATTTCAGAAATTGAAGTGGCTGATTTTCTGTTCCAGGACATGTGCCAATCTAACACTTAATGTGACGAGGTATTTCTTATGTGTCCCAAGGCTAAGCACTCGAGACGAAGGTTATAAAAGAAGCAATGGAGTAATATCTTGATACCTTTGAAACTGAAAGAGCAGGATTTTGCACAAGATTTTAAAAGGCTTGCAGTATTTACTGCTATTATGATGAATATCTCAGTTGTATCTCTAATAATATCCCAGATGAAAGTATCATTGTTAGAGGCCATTCAAATTTACAGGGTGAGGGAGTCTGAGAAGAGTTGAGACAAGACAAAAACAGAAGTGAAGTCATGCAGGTAAGGTTATTCTGACAAGTAGCTGAGGAATATGGCAGAGAAAATGTAGTTCACAAATAAACTTTTCAAAATAAATATGTACTTTAAAAGTTATTTTGTGAGAATGTGCACTTGTAACCAAAAATGATGTCTTAGAGAGTTGCTTTAAAAGTTCTAATATTTTCAAATAATGATGTTAAAAATACATGGAAGGTGTCCCTGCCCATGGCAGGGGGGTTGGAACTAGATGATCTTTAAGGTCGTTTCCAACCTAAACCTTTCTATGATTCTATGATATTTGTTTTTTCCACCAGTATCTGTGTTTTGAGAAATCAAACTTTTACAAATATTATGATAAATTTGGAAAGAAAACTGAAAAAAAAATCTTTTTTGAAAAAATAAAACAACTTTGTAGTTCACGATAATAACTTTTCACTAGTCACTAGATATTTGATTTAGTTCAGGCTTTGGATCTAAACAGCTCAAATGCCTGAAAGCTGGATCTAGATCTGACAGATATAGGTGTAACTGTGAGATTTTTTTCCTAGAAACATACTGGAATGAGTATAAAAATATGTATAGAGGTGCACTTGGTTAGAAATGCATAATAAATCCACAAGTCCTACACTTCCTTATACTATAATAAATATGAAGTAAGCCAATAGAATTACATTAATTTATTAGAGACCCCTACTGCAGTAGAAGAATTTTGTCTGGTTTTTGTTTTTATCATTTTTCCTGTTGCAAATCCTAAAATATTTAGTCTATGACTTAATTTCCATGCTGTCCACATGTAACAGAAAAGGCCTTCCAGAATAACCATCCCTCTCTGGTTTTTCATGTGACAGGAGGGAAAGAAAAAACCCTCTATACAATGCTGAGCCTGAAAAGAAACTTTTCATGTTTGCAAATAACTGAAAGCACAATGGGATCCTGTGTTTCAATCTTGTGTGTGTATTCATCATGGATGCTTAATTATGAAGCGTAGAACTAAAGCCGAACTGTGTACCCCTGGTTACAGGACCCAGGGGATGACTGGATTCACTGCTTGGCAACTTGTTCCTCAGGGGCCAATTAAAAGCACACCAGGTAAAGTTAAATAAAAAATAAATAACTCCTATACACTGCAGATTTTACTCATTGCTGGAAACTGGCATCAAGAGAACCTCAGTAAACTGCCCTTTTTATTACCTGCTTTATATGAAACATTTAGAAATACCTGTAAATTCCAATTTATATCACCATTTATTGTTAGAAATACAACTGGAGGAATTTTTTAAATATATAATTCTTGTACTATACTTGTGAAAGAAGAACAGGTATGATCTTAACTGAGAAACTGTCTCTATACTCTTACAGCCCCTACAAGAAAATATTCCATTTCTTTCTCTGCTGATGTTCATGTAGAGCACCATATGAAGGAATTTCAGATTTTGTTTATGTCAGTAATTTAATCTTAAAGTCATAAGAGCATGTTTATTTTAGCTCTGCTAGTGATGAATTCTTTCTGCTTTCAGATAAATCATAGTTAAGAGAGTTGTTGAATAATTCATCAATATCATTTTGAACACTTCAGTATATTGGATCTCAGAAAATATACCAAAAAAATGAACAGAAAAAGCATAAAGCACCCGTAATGTATTGCAAATGTACGTCCATGAAAAATATGGGCTTTGTCTTTTTTTTCATTTTTATCTAGCATTATGCTGGTGTGGCTGCTTAAGTTTAATAGGAGTAGGTCCTAGTTTGCAATGGAGCAAATGGTAAAAGAAACAGGAGTATGATCTGATACGCAGGGATTGAATGGAAAAGGAGCAGATATACAGGAATGGAACAGGAGCAGATATACATATTGCAGTAATGTATCGGCTCATGTTTTAAACATAAATGACTGTATCGACAAGCAAACAGCCATTAATAAGCAGCTGCTAACCCTGTTGGAGATTTTATCATATGCATGAGTACTTTTTGCTAATGAGAAAATGCTTCATTTATCAAAGTAATGTTGGTTTCATAGAGACATAATTCCAAGTTTCTTGTGTTGTATTGGGAATACCAAAGGAAGTAAAGAATGAATTAATTGGTATTAGTATACTTGAACAGATTTAGAAAAAAACTGTGAAGTCTGAACTCATAATACTGGAAAAGTCTTTAGCTGAGAAGAATATTGTTTGTGGAGGGTTTGCTAACATATTTGTGGAAAAAAGTAATAAATATTCAGGGGGACAAAAAGGGTGGGAATACTGATTATCTGGAAAACCCTGTCATTTACACTTTTGGTCAATAAAAGTAGTCTCAGCTACTCATTTAAATACACTCTGTAGTTAACCAGGAAAAAAAAAGCATTCCCAAAGGGCTATACATCCTGTCTTGGACATAGATGTTTAATGTAAGTTGCATGAATTACTGTCTGCAAGTTCTCCGGTCTCTCTGGTGGACAGGAGAGTTGCTGCTTCGGTGAGGGTCCCACGTCCCTGCAACACACACGTATATTTGTTACTCATTAACACTAACTAACTTGCTGAGCTACTGTACAAAGCACACAAAAGGCAAGTAATAAAGAATGTGAAAGCAATGACTAAATTAATAAGGCAATATCAAAACGAAATTCATATTAAATGACCTTCCAACAGTCTGAGTTTGCAAATATTAAGTGGTGTTGCTTGTTGCACATAAGACACCCATTAGAGGTTTTTTTATTTTTCCAGCAGAACAAAGCAGCTTTATATAAATATTGTTTCTCTTTAAGGTCTTCTAAATCTGATGCCCTGACACATCTGGACACTTACGAAAATTCCTGGGTTTATAAACCAGGAAGGTCAGGCTGAAAACGGATACTCTGGCAAATCTGAAAACAACAAAGTAAGTAGCTAATTTTTAAATGTTGCAGTTTGTTGGTTTGTTTAATGTAACTCTTAATCCAGCTTGTTGGCAGAAATCTGTTTAAAATTTGGAAAACAAATAGATATATAGAAACTATTAATTGGCCTTTGTGTTTACAGCAAAATTGAAAATATGTGAAGAATATGTGACTATGTGAAGACCTGAAAAAATCTTATGGGAGCAGTAGTTATTGCAACTCCATAATTCTTTATTACAGCCTGCGGCTGGCATTTTGCTATGTTTGTTAAATTTATTCTTGACTTCTTGAAGTCAGTCAGCTCTAAAGCTTTTAAAATAAGTGTTAAGTTTGGAAAGCTTCTTTTATTAAAGAAAGTCTCATCAAGGTCTTATAGAAGCTTGTGGAATCATGAACTAATAAGAGCTGATCTTTGCAAAAGTCAGACAAGCTTGGACTAGAAATACAGGACAATTATTTTCTCTATCAAATCACAATGACTGTTGAGGATACCCACTAAATTGCATGTAATTGCCAATCTTAAAATATTTTTATCGTGTGTAAAGGAATAATAGTGCTTTTATATAGCCTATAAATCCTGAGTAAGGAAACCCCTGCTAAAAGTGGCTCATACTCAGAGCAGTGGAGAAAAAGGGAGGAATGCGGCTCACCAGCAGTCTGAACAGAACAGTAGTTTGACAGACATCATGGAAACTTGACCATGTTATTCATTTTAATAGCTATGTTCACCTAAGGCTTTTAATATTCAGGTAGTGATCCCAAAACTACGATCCTGAGACCATTTACCATTTGCAAGGCTGTCGGAAATGGTGCCTGCACAGAATCATATCAAATATTGACGCTTATATCATCTTTACAGTTTCTAACCAGGGGTGTAAAAGTGCCAGGTAATCTGCCAGAAATTCTCCAGGTGAGAATTCACAAATTTGGGGATGCGGTAGAAGAGCTATTCCTGACTGGCAGTAGGACTACTGTGCTCTCGTTGAGTGACATGGTGCTCCACGCGCGTCCCTTGCCCTGTGAGGTGGTAGCACTGATGCAGCGTGCTGGCTCCACGTGGTCGCTGTGGTTTGGTGGTCCCTGGCAAGGGACTAGCTAGTGCGAAAAGCAAAATGGCGCAAGTGGGAAAAGGCACAGCACGAGAGGAGAATACGCAGCACTGGCCTTAACACGTTGCCCTTCTGCTCCGTCAGGACACTGGTGCTTCCTCCCTCAGCTTCTGCACAGCAGCCATGCACGCTGGTTACACCTCCTTCATGAACACAAAACTACATGAAAAAAGCTGTTACTATGGGACATCTTTAACAGAACTTTGTAGAATTTGCTGAAAGAGCAGTCTCTTGTTTCTGCTTCACTGAGAGTGTGACCAAACAGCGCCCTTTCTGTTGGAGTGGGATATAGCTGCTGGTTTCTGAAAAGAATCAACATAAATTAACACTTGGCTTCATAGTGATTGCCACTTTTAGTTAAATTGCAGCGTTATCTGGTGCGTGAATTCCAAAGAAGTCTTAGTGTGAAATATTTCATTCTTTTTTTTTGTGCTACTCAGCTACTTACTGAACTACTGCATAGTATCATAAGAAATATTATTAGGCAAAGATCTTCTTAATTATGACAAAATTCAACTAAGGAGATGAGTCATATTTATCATTATGTAAGATTTCCTAATGAAGACAAATCATTAAAGGGGTAAATCAGGTTCCATGATTTCTGGAAAACAAGATGATTTGCTGAGATAGCATAACAATGTTGGATACAAGTGATCAGTTTGGGCATAATTAATTTTCCTACACATAAGAGTATCCTGTAGGGCACCCCAATGTATCCCCATCCCTGTGTAGTTGACATATCATGCATGATATATGCGAGTCTGGGAGACCCTTGCACTTTGGGATAGCAGTTGAAAGCTGGGATACCCTAGTGTAGATCCCCGTCACAGATGGCACCCGATACTTTGGGAGTAACTGAATAAAGCTCTTGGCAATCTTAATTCAGACCACAATTCAGAGCATTGGCAGGCAGTGCTGGTCAGAAAGTGTGCTTTGTTGGAAATGGCTCACTAACACAATGCAAAATAATGAATTCAAAACGTCACAGGATTTCAGGGGCAATTTTAACCTGCCTTCCTAGCACACTGGCTTTGGAGAATCACTGCTTTTGCATTGCCTGGTGGTGACAATTGGTGCCTGATAGATCACCAAAAAATAGAAAAAGAAAAGATGTGAGCATCACTGGCATGCCCACACAGTGGGCCTGTCTTGGAGATGTAGACGGATCCCTCTGGCTTGTGTGGCCTCTGGTCACTGCTCTTGGTGAGACATCCTGGTGTGAAGCCAGTGGCTGAAGAAGGCAGGCAGTGGCAGGTCCCTGGCCAGTGCTTCCAAGACACCAGTCTCCAAGGGAGAAGCCTGAAAGTCCTGGTGTTAACTTGGATTCAGCTTCCAGCCCTGCCTAAAAGCCTTGAAAATCCTGACTGGAGACAGATGAGAGTTTTTGACCGCCACCCCCATTATAGACCTGAGACTGGGAACCTGGGCATGCTGAAACTGATTTTGGCAAGCTGGAATAGTCCCACTGGTGCTGTCTTACTGCCAGGAAGCTGCAAATTCTGGCATCTTCAGAGACTGCTGAGGGAAGCTAGACGATATAGGCATTTTCAGATTTAACAAGAAAGCCAGTTTCACAAAGCAGCTGTGCAGAATATCAAAGTCTAGATCGCTTCCGAAATGTCATGTTTCATGGTTCCTGACGTAAAAATTTGTAAAAAACTCTAACGATAAACCAGATTTTTTTGTTGTTTTGTTTTCTTTTGGGGTTGGTTCAGATGGAAACAATATTATTATTAATATTATTTTCAAGCAGGAAACTGTTTTCTGATCAGCTGTGTCTCTAGGTAATCTTCAATTTAATTTTCTAAAATCATGCTCTGTCCCAGTTCCTTTGGGCTATTCCTGAGACATACAAATTACTTTGCCAGACTACAAAGATCTAATTTTCTCAGAGGGGAAAACCCCTAAAATTGTCTGTCTGAAGGAAGCGTAATAAATTGCTTACATCTTCTAGAGTCTCTCCTTTCAGAAGAATCACTGTCCTAAATTGCCTACAGGGTTTTGTTCCTGTTTTACTAAATGAGTGTTTCTTCAAATATCAAAACATCTAGTTCTGACTGTTGGTCTCAGCTCAGACTCTTCAGAGGTTCGGTAAATGGATCTGGTTTCTTGTCTCCCCTCTCAACAGAGAACAGAAACAAGTCCTTGTCCCTAAGCATGACTTCGACCAGGTAAGTCAAGTTTTCATCAGTTCCTGGCCTACTACAAAAGATGCACATATAATTTTAGAGGCATCTAGATGTTAGATAAGCACCAACGTTTGGATGTAACACCAGTAGTACTCAAAAGAGGTAAAGAGAGAAGGTAGAAGCCCGTGGGAAGTATGATAAGCTTTGGAAAAACAGCAGACTGACGGCTACTCTTTGGAACAGTTTGAAGATGCAGAAGGGGATGAAAATAATTGCCAAATATAAGCCAAATATTAAATTAAAAATAATAAGGAACTATGGAGTATATGTCCATTGAGTACATGTTTTTATATTGTTTAAGGCCTGCTCTTCATGCCTGAGCCCCAGCCTCACAGCCTTGGTGTGTAAGCCATGAGGGTGTGCGTAAGCACTTTGGAGCAGAGAAAAAGACTTTTCCTGCAAGATCAGCACTGCCTTTATAACTCCATATAATAATTAGATGGTTTTAAACATTGTTTTTGCAATTCAGGCTTGAAGAGACACAGTATTTTACCTTACAGGCAGTCTCTATAAAGGAAAATCTTGTAGGCTGCAGGTGGAGCCTTTCTGAGAGCCTTACTTACAGCGGGAGATCCCACCTTCACAGCCAGTTCAGCCTTTTCCCAGTATTCAGATAAACTGTAGGCACTTTACTCTTCATTATTGTTGTTCTTTCTTCTTATTTTGGTCCATCAGACCATTTTATTTTCTTCTAATATGAGCTATTGGCAAGACACAACAGATTATCAGCCAAAGCCTTAACATCTAGTCTGATTCCTGCCATTATTTAAAGCTGCATTTCACTGCTTAAGGAAGAATTTACTGAATGTCAGCCTATCATTTGGTTGCTACCTTAGAATAAGTGTGAATGACTGCTCTAATATAAAAGTGAACTAAGTGAAACTTAGTAAAATCAGAAGAAAACTAATTAGCAGCATTGTTTCTATCTATGTGAAACATGACCATTATCTATTAAGCGTGTTTTCCCAACATGCTCTAAATTTGTGCGACGTGGGGGATTCTCTGCTGTTGCAGAATTGCTGCCTCTTACATCCTAACATGCAGCTCCAGAAGTTGAATTCTAGTGAGCAATGCAAAACCAAATTTATATTTAAGAATATATAACTACCTTTCTCCGTCATCAATGAGTTTTACACTGTTTGCTTTGGTAATATAGTCTGTGATGGTCCAGAGACAGAGGAACCACGTGAAACTGAAGCAACCTTTTAGATGAGCGTTACTCCTGAAGAAGCTGTTGGTCTTGGAATCTCTACTGAAGGCAACAAGCTGTAAAAAGGTTTCCTGCTGTATAAGCTGAAGAAAGTTAAAAGTACCTTAAAGCAATAGGAATGCTTCTTTTTCAAAACAATAATGGAACAACTCTATGTCTCTGTTCTTGTTTTGAGTTAGCTGGCAAATGCTGTTTGAAATATCCCAGTATTTCCACTGTAAGTAGCTGCTGTCAGGGAGGTCAGCTACTGAATGAACAAGAGAAAAAAATCTTGCCTGCACTATTTAACTTGAAGCGTTGGGAAAAAGTCAACAGCATAGCTTTAATTTTTTGTTATTTTTCCTGTCTCTCTTTGTAGCTTCCACATGGCATAGTCTCTGCTTTGCTTCATGCTGGAATGCACAGGAGCATTTACTGTTTTGTTGGCCAGGTTTTAGGATTAACAAAGGCTAACACTGGACTAGCAGAAAAATGGCTGAGAATATTTTGCAGAAGTACAGATTCCTTTTCTTCATCAAAGTTCAAAAATTCTGCCAGACGTTGTTGATGTTGAAATTAGACGTTTTCAGACCTGATGTTTCTTTCTGCTCCTGGAAGGGTCTCTAGCTGTTTAGACTCTGGTTCTGTATCCTTTTCTCTTTTGATAACACCTGTGAAGATTTGGGTTCTGCTTGGTTTGTGGTAACTTCTGATTGATGTAATGTTCTTTCTGTGAAGAAATAGCCATCTATTCTCCCTAAAAGCAGTATCTATAATTTATATACTTACAACAATTTGTTTGGGTTAATTTTCACAAATTTTTAAATTGAATAAAAATCTAACAGCAACTGCTTATAGCAGGTGATTATTAAAATTCAGCCTGAGGTCACCTATTAGTTCACAGGCCCCTGGAGAGTCACAGCTAGTCACAGCACCAGAAATACGCCTCTTGTTTCAAAGCTGTGCAGATGGTGGTGAGGTCTGTAAACCAGCGCAGTGACCTTTATGAAATTTAGCCTTATGACAGGCTTCATTTCTCTTCTTGATCCCCAAGTGGTTCAGCTGCACCTTTCTACAATCTTTTCCATTTCTCTGCCCTGTCTTATTTTCCCCTACTTGTGGTAGCTGAATGTGGATAGTACCCTTTCATAGCACCACTGGGGAAAAAAAAAAAAAAGTAAGCATCCTATCTAAAACAGAATTGCAACTCTGGCTTACACTGAGAAAGGCAGGGAAATTTGAAGCAGGGGTTGTCTTTTTTCTTGCTAGTGTACAGGTGCTGGTGAGGCATGCCAGAATCCCGTGTGCACGTGCCTTCAACCACGGTCATTCACAAGATGATGCTTTCAGGTTGGAGGACAACCCATTAGAGACTGCAATACAGCATCAGTAGTAATAGCACCAGAGCCACAATCACAAAAAAACAGCAAAAGAAAAATCAAATTAACTGAAACACAGTTTCTTTTTAATCCAAAATTCATATATACACTAAATGTTTTCAGATGAATGGCTGAGTTGGCACTCAGCTCACGGCACCCAGATCTTGTGCTTTTCTAGCAATAATCCTTATGTAATTACACATTTGACATGTGAAAACTGCCAATGTGGTTTGACACTGCTTAACAATGTGTAATCTTTCATGCTACAATCTGTAATTTTCTTAGCTGTATGAGAGACTCTACGCTGTCAACTCTCTGCACTCTGGGTTCATTGGAACTGACAGGCTGCATATTTGTTAGCTTATTTTTGCTTACTCAACACGGAACTGTATATTGAATTCAGACTGATTACGTGAACTTGAGAGGCAATTTCTGTAGTTAGAATACTGCTAATTCACTCTTGCTGTTGTAAATCTTCAGAATAGATGGACTGGGATTACTGTTGCATATGGAAGACAGCGTACTGGTCTGTGATTTTCCATCAAAAGCAGATTACCGTTTCCAATTTTAGATATCTGTTCTTCAGTTGAATTCCTTATAAGTAATGAAGGAATGCTGTAAGCATTATAAAATAAAGGCAGCTTTGAACTGGCGACAATTTCAGAATGTCTGACTCTTAGTCTTAATCAAAGAATTAAATATGGGAGTTTCCAGACTCAGAATCCATTTTGCTATGATTTGTACATAGTATTATGAATGAGAAAGAGAGAACAGGCATTTGAGATATGACTTTAGTTTTCTTTAATCTTTTCCTCACATATGGAAATGTAATCATCTGACTAAAATAGCAACACAGGCTCTAGAATGGGAGAAGGGGAAAATACATAAGATTATTCAACACAGTGTGATGGGGCCATTATGGAAATTGTTTTCAAAAGTTTGCAGACGGCTTTGTATTTAGAAGACAAAAAAGTAGTGCCTTAAGACCAAATGGATGCACTGAACATATGTTAAGACTCATTTGATAAAAAATAATCGTTAGCGTACCTTACTGCTTACTATTTACTTCTTCCCATGGTGAGTCATTACAGCTCCCATTTTTTGTACAAAATGTATTCTGGTGTTTTAACTTTTTTGGGGGGGTAAGCTCTTCTATAAACAGAAGAGACCATGTGACATTCCCAGTTTCATATCTTCTCTGAACAATCGTAATAATTAGATGAATACCCTGAATGTATGTCTTTTAGGCTGCACACCCTTAGTACAGGACAATTTGTTTTGCTAGTGGCCTCTAAAGCCTTTCGCAAAATGTCCTCTTCTGCTAGTTTTTTGTTTCTACTCCCACAAGTATCTGTGAAACACTCTTTTTGTACATTCACTTTATACATTTTATTTTTCAGTATCTTGAGTATTGCATAAGTGGTTCAGCTGCTTGTTTCATGAGGCTGACAAATAACGGCGAATAACCTGTGTCTAGGTAGCAAGTAGGTGGTACAGACATTGGTATCTGCATGTAATTATTGGACAAATTGAAAAGTTCTCTGCTAATCCACCCTGGTTCAAAAATTGTTTTCACATAAAAACTAAGCCTCTTTAGAGAAATTAATGTGTCATAATGAGTGGAAGACTGGTTGGAAAATTGTCAAATCACTGCAAAGGTTTCCTGGAAATAAGAGGATTTAAGTAAAGAAGAAAACTAAATTAAGAAAATTAAGTTAGAGCCCAGAGTTCCACGAAGGCTCAACAGTTGCCCATTTTTTTAACTTTACTTTCTTCCTTCTGTTTAATTTCCTACTACATGCTTTGCTGTCCTTTCTCTCCTCATATTCCATTGTTTTCAGAAGGCTAAAAGAAAAGGGAAATAAGTACTTCTGTTTCATATAGCATTTAAGCTATTCCTTTGGGAATACATGTCAGAATGGGATCCGAGTTCTTGGATTATTTTTTTCCTATGCATTGTTTTTACTTTACTACTTTGTATTTTCTGTATGCTTTACCTTTTATATGAGTACTGAAATCTTCCTCTAATAGTATATTATGATTTTTTCCACTGATTAGTTGTATGAATGAACTGTTTCACTTTCATTCCAAGTTTACTGAAATTAAGGGAACTTTTTTGGATCAGTCCTGGATGTAGTTACCACAGTGTGAACTCCCTCATGAACAAATATTCACAGGCTACCTCTCAAACATTTCCTTTTATTGAAGCAAATTTAATGTAGAAATTAGCACTGTAACACAGACAAGGCCTCTTGGGTTGTGTTATCAGTTGCATCAGATACTTAAGCTTCCTCCCAAGCCCTTCAATCTAGAGGAATGACGCTTTAGTACTGACATCAAATTATAGTACTAAATTACTTTATTGTCATGTCCCCTGTCACATGCCATCATCCTTCTCATAGTCCTGGCATCTGTGTTTGAAAAGCAATGGTTCAATAAAAATAATTAGAGAGGTGAAGGATGATTGAGTGACATCTATACTATATGTACCCACATGCAACACATCATTTCCTGGTTCTTGGAACAGCGGAGGAAAACGTAATGTTCGAACAGTATGTCGCTATGGCTGGCTGGTTCTTTGCCAAAGACGGATCTAGTTGCATGGCTTTCAAACACGCTGCCACTTTTGGGTTGGAAATAAAGCCCTAAAAATCAATAATTGGGCTTCAATATTAGGTTGTGTACAGTAATTTCATTGTGGTTTTATTAGATCAGTAAAATACCCGCTGTGGGACAGTATCACAAGGAACTAATTCATGTCCCAAGTTTAAGGTCTAATATACGTCTAAGATTTTAGAGAAAGGGATTTGAAAGAGGTGGAGGAGCTACATAGAGGTTTTAGTGTTTTAAAGAGTTTTCTAATGAGAAGAGAGTAACAAGAAACTAACGTCTAATAAAGCAGATATTGTAAGATTTGAAGTTTCAGATTACTTTCATTTGCTTTGTAAATTGCTAAGGAAACAAGCTTCTGGGACGCTTTCTCTAATATGCCCCTCATCAGCCTGTGTCTCTTTTCTCCCATCCAGGCTGTATGTACAGAACTGAACAATTAATGAAGTTGAGAATTCTTAAGCTTATTTCAATTAAACTTGAACCACCATTTGATTAAAACATCTGTGACTGTGTTTGGTATAAACGTTGTCGTATGTCTGCCACCTTTACTCATGCTGAGTAGAGTCTGCCTACAATTTGTGAGTTTTTGAACAAGTGAATCTTTGTGGTGCCCTCTCATCAGCAGCTGATTCTGCTCTCATTTTTGGTTGTGTGCAATCTACCGTGCAACTTTCACGTAGCCATGTGATTTGGAATTATCCTGGTGTTTGATATTATGCTGGATTTGTATCACTGTGCTTGGAAATCAGAATTTGAGCCTCAATCAGGAAATAACCTCTTAACCAGAAGTTGTTCCCACAGACCACACTTCTCTCAGAATAATAACCATGTTGGTCAAAGATGTGCAGAAGTAAGTTGTGTTGCTGGCATAGCTGGGTTGGCAGAAGTCCCTGCTATGCCAGCAACACAGTAGGGTTTTTTTATTGTGTGAGAGAAGGGGAAGATTTACTTATATTGCTACAAATTGGAGCTTTGCCTTGTAACGTGTCAAAATGTATTTGTGTATTGGGTCTGAAAGGAACAGTCCTATAGAGACAAAGCACTTTAAAACCAAAAGGTGCCTTAAAGAACACGCTACTACTAATCATTGCCGGATGAAATAGATGGCATTTCAGGCTCTTATAGTGAGATAGCAATGATAGCACCTGACAAAGAACATGAGCACCAAGCAGAAGGGACCAGTGTGAATAGCACTGGTTTTAGTTTATGTTCATCTATCAAGACAGTTAGTCAAAACTGAAAGAAATTTAACTCTAAATTCTGAGAATTGTTAGAAAAGTGGCAAAAGAGGTGGTGAAGAATATTTGTGAGCAGTTTTACTGTCCTGATGTATTTCATCACAAACATTTAACACTTCACAGAGTTGACTTAAAAATTATATAAGATTAATTACTAATTCCCCACCAAATTTCCCTTGGTGCTTTTTCTATTACTTCTTTTTCCTTGTGACCAAAAGATAGAGGACGACCAACAAATCCTGATGATAGTGAAATGCAAATTTGTGGCATGAAGTATGTGACTATAGTGAAACAGGTGAGGGGAGTCTTGAACCCCAGAGGAATACAGGTACCGTTACTTTGACAAAAATCATGATATGATATGATATGATATGATATGATATGATATGATACGATATATTAAATGATAAAATTGCTGTTCACTTTCTGTGCAGTCACACATCTCAATGTTTTTGTATATTATGAACTTCCAGTAGTAATTGTGCATATAAGAATCTAAATCATTGAAGACAAATATGCATATAGCTGTGAAAGCACTATCAGCATATTCCAGATACAGTCTTTGATATTCATAATTTGTTTTCAATACCTTTCTCTTTGCGAGAAAAATCCATGGGGCTTGCTTTTTTTCTGTGCCAGATGATGCCTCTCAGCCGAGAGGAGGCAGCTGCCAAATTGCTCACCATGCAGTAGAAATGGCAACTGAAAGTGATTATACGGAACATATGGTCCAAAGGCAGACATCTGCTAACAAAGATTAGGGATACTGTGGCAGATTCTCACTTGTTCTAATGAGCCAAATAATCTTGAACATAAGTCCATTAGAACAAATGGGAGTAGCCATCAATGGCTTTTGCATCAGA